>CAJNDT010003135.1:616054-698554 GCA_905221615.1 Symbiodinium sp. CCMP2592
GGCGGTTGATTGGATTGGTTGGGTTGGTTTGTGTCGGTTAGGTTGGTGGGGGGGGGGGGGGCAGGGCGAGCAAAAAAAGGACCCCGATCTGGCTGCAACATGCCATATGAACGAGACGTAGTGCCATGGCTGAAATATGGCCCATCCAACTAGTTATGAGTATTATCTATGTCATGTGATTATGAATTTGGCTGGGACATGCCACCCCTCGTGGTTGCAACATCCCACGAAGTGGACGACAGATCCCCTGAGATTTCCAAGGGGTGCCATGAGAAAGGGTATCAATGACCATATATAATAGTGTTGTGCTATGCTATCTTAAAGTTGGTCGGAGCTAGATAAGCAACGAGTACCAGTCGCTGAAAAACGCATGATTGTTGCTTGCTTGTAGGGGCAGAGTTTAGGAACTGTCTGATGTGCAAAGATTCTAACTTGATGGTTAGCATTTTGCTCAAAATACCGCAGCAAAAGGTGGGTTTCATTTTGCTCCGAACGCTATGTCAGTGGTCAACTCCAACTCGCTTCGTGCAAGTGATGTTGAGCTACTGATACAGGCACTGCAAGCCAAACTGCGAAACGAGAGATCTTTGGTCGAGTTCGTCGCCATGCAGCTTGAGCATGTGGTGGAAACCCTACGAATGAGCACAGGTGACTGGTGCCAGAAACCAAGTGTGTCTTTGCCTGCTGCCATCGTGATCGCTGCATTCACATCAGCTCGAATCACAATTGAAAACGGCCCGGATGCAGAGACGGTAGTTCTTCCTCCCACCGATTATGTATGCCGTCAGGGACCCTTTCCTGAATCCTATGACAGGCTGTCCATTGCGCTTTTAAAGGAGCATCTTCATATGGTTCGAGGCACAAAGCTTGTGATGGAGCAGTTTGGGGCCACTTTCGACACAGTGCCAGTGCTAGCAGACTGCTTTCTTGTGCTGAAGCCGTTCTTGGCAGAGCTGGAAGAAGAGATGGAGTCTCATCTTCGAAATTTGCATCGAAAAAAACATAGCTCTTTGGATGCTCTGGACTAGCTGCTCGGTTGAATCATGCCTGAAGCTGCAGTCCTGTTGCCCCAGTTTTGGTTTCCAAGCATTGTTCCTGCGAGCTTCGGGCACAAAAATCAACAGTCAGTTGGTGCTGCTTGGTGCTGGCTTAGTTGGCGACATGCTGACATTCCGCGCTTGCTGTGCAACCCGAGTGCGATTCGTCTGCCCGAAGCTGCCTGGCTGAAAAAAAAGCCACGGAAGTAGGTTACGGTAGTTCCACAGGCCCTGGTGCGAAGCTGCAATGGCAGCACTTCGCCTACCTGATGATGATGCTGAAGGGCACGACTTTGCTGCTGACCTTTTTGCACCGCCAGTGTTACCACCTCAGCCTGTCGGCAACAGGCCACCGGCCTCCTCTGCCGCAGCAGCAGCAGCGGAATCACCAGGGACTGCTTTTGTGACGCCTCCGAATAAGCGGCCCCGAAAGATGCAGTCATCGTCTTCTTTGTCCAGCCAGATGTCGGGAGACAAGACGTCTAAGCAGCTCTTCCCGGAGAGTGGCTCACCGTGCTTTGACTGCTTAAATTTGTCTGAGGCATATTGTCAGGCATGAGATCTTTTTCTGAAGCCTGGTCGCTCATACCGAGGAAGCCCTGCTGCAAGCTTGCCTGCAACCGCAAATTCCTCGAGGATGAGACGCTCAGGAAGCAACTGGATGATCTTCTTGCGGAGATGATGACCTTGTCTGCGGTGGAGAAGAACAGGAAGGTTTTGCAGCTGATGGGGGCCATGCAGCTTGAAACTTGGCTAGATTAAAAGCTGTGTCCAGTGTTGGCATGACTTCTTCGGAGCCATTGTGGTCTGAGTGACAGGCATGGGATGGCCTGTCTGTGCAACAATGGGAACTGTTCCGCATTCCCGTGTGTATGTCGGGCTTCTGCATCTTGATGGAGATCAACGAGAAAAGGGTGCTTTGTTGCAACCAGCTTCGTAGCAGTGGCAAACACAGATTCACGCCGATGTGCCGACTTGTGTTTCGTGTAAGTCGGGGGATCTGCAGGTGCTGCGGCTGATGCCCGGGCTGAAGACTGGCCAGGTTCCCGAAGATATGCGATGTCAGAATGGGCAGTGGCACCGCGAAAACGTGACGCCGGAGTTCTCGGATGCAGATGCCTTCCTCAACTATGTCTACGAATTTCTCGTAGCCTCTTTGCATAGACTCTGAGGTCGGAGAGTTTTGAGGAGCGCCGAGCAATTTGTGCTTCTAACTTGTAAGGCAGAGCCCTTGGCCGAGAATGAAGTGGACAGCAGCAATCCTTTCCTTGGGGCTGCATTGCAGGGAGAAAGCTACTTGGCGGAAACAGGCCTGTACTTTGTGGCTTTCCATTCACCTAGATCCTTTCCAGGCCTGCCAGACGACGACGCTGGGCCAGCAGAACATCTCTTCGATCCGGAGAAGGCTGTGTACCGAGAAGTCGTGCACCACGACCAGCCCGCAGTCTCCGCATGTCTGGATATCGCAGGCCACAGCTTACTCGTCGTTCAGAATTAGGAGCATGTTCTTGCTGTATTTTATTAGGAAGTCCCAGTGCACGGCAGGACCAGGCCTACGGGAGAAGCGGTACTTGGGGTGGAGGACCTACACGTCCTTCTACGAGGAATACAAGATCTGGTCGCAGGAGGAAAAGAGCTCCTTCGCCACCTTCCGCAGAGTTCTCGCAGTGTGGCTCGAGAGGGGAGCACTGGCATTTCGCAAATTGTCCCAGCACGCCAGGTTCGCCTGCTGCTATGGTGCAATTTTCAATGTCGGGATTGCAATGAAAGTAGTGTGTGAGATTCATGGCTAGTTGGAAGCATCGGATGTCGGAGTCTGAGTTCCGCAGCATGCCATTTTTGTCGAGCACAGTTTCCAGTCGCAGATTTGCCAGGTGCCCCACTTGTGCCGAGTTCTCGGTGAGGGCAAAGTCGGCCAAGGGCACGGTGTCAGATGAGATGGAAAAGATTCTACAGGCCCAGCGACATCACCTGCAACTGGTGAAGGAGTATCGGTGTGTGCAGACTCGCTACTCGCACATGAGCGAAGGGTCATGCAGAGACTCCTCGGAGAACGCCTCGGGCTTGCTAAAAGTCGACGTGGACTTTTGTGATCAATCCAAGTTCAAAGTGCCACGGAATACGTCGTCTTCGAAGTCGCTGGAGTCTCTTTGGAGACCGCAGCTTCACTTGGGAGGCTGCCTGGTCTGGGGAGAGACTTGATGGCAAGAGGTGTACTTGCTGTCTCTTCACATGGCAAGGAAGGGGTTTTGCTGAGTCGACTCAGGTTTGCGAGTGCTACTTCCTCTTCGAATCGGACTCACCGAAAGACTCGAGCAACGAAATCTCGCTCCTTTGCGAGGGTCTCGACCAGGCACAAGGCGAGTTGTCCAAGCGAGGCTTGGGGCTTCCGCCCCACTTGGTTGTCGAGGCCGGATTGGTTGTCACACCTTTCTCATGTAAGGCTTTTTGAGGCTGCTTGTCCGTTGTATGCCTGTAATTTTCTTGGCTTGTTGCAGCCTGTGTCAGACGGACAACACTTGCCGAGAGGGCAAGAACCAACATGTGGTTATGATGTCGTCCTGGGCAGTGGCCCGGAAAAAGCATCTTGGCGATGCCTTCGTTTCCTTGTGCTGCTTTGAAGGTTTATGATGTTTGGCTGTGACATGCCACACGTTGCTTTGTATTTCCACCAGTCCTTCAACAATGAAGAAGGACGAGCTATGACGAGCTCCCTAACTGAGTTGCTTAATAAGGTTTTGCTGCAGGGATTCGTGCACCATGCTGCACAACCGAGATTCCGGTCCATCTCGCACATCTTCGGGCCAGTGGGCCACACGCACGGCCCTCTGGACCAGAGGTTCAGCATCGTATCAACGGCTTTGAGCCAGGCCGCGACGCTGGAGACTCCCCTGGCTCCTGTTTTGCAGATCAATGGGCACTGAACAGTCATCGGTTGTCCAGTGCAAGGGTCGTACTGCTGCTGCATCCTTGCATTCAAGGACTTTATCCGCTGCATCGAAAAAAACGTGCACCCGGCCAGAGGGCGGACCATGATCTTGAAGGTTATGAAGGGGAGCTTCGACTTCAAGCTCTACTTCTCCGAGCTTGGCATTACCGTTGCCGGGCTGACTCCGAACCCCAAAGCACATGTCCTCCACACCACGCACTGTTGGAGGTTCGTGAGGCGAGCGGAAACTCGCTCTGCACTCAAGAGATGTAGGAGTCCTTCTCATCGGGCTTGCTTCTGAAGTTATACTTTGGCGACCCTCGGAAACAGCGAGGATCTGGCACAGTATGATCGGCACACTGAAAGCTCCTGGACCGTGAAGGAGCTTCGTGAGGACTGTCCGAAGCACCAACAGTCAAGCAATACTCTTCTGTGAAGGCTGAATTTTCTCATCTGGGAGCTTCGCTGCAGGACGTGCCCGCATCCGAGGACGACGCCGTGCTGTGGTGAAAGAGTGGGTTTCCAGCCCAGACTTGTCCCAGGCCCCACTTTGCATCCTGCCGGCTGCATTCCTCAGCCGTCTCGATGATGTGCCGCTGAAAGTGCACAAGCGAAATGCTTTGCCTGCAAGGGCTCGCGAGGAGCTTCCAAGAAAGCAGTTAGTGCGGCACGAGGTCGAAGTTCTTAGCCAAGACTTAGTTAGTCCCAGGATCACGAACCTGCACTCAAAGAAACCCTTGTTCCAACTCAGGTTTCGCAAGGCTGCAAATGTCTTCGGCTCCGACCCCTGGAACCTGCACTCTGCGAAGCAGTACCTGCTGGACTGGGTTGACCGGAACGAGAGGGCTGTGTTGGACGAGCTTGAGCCTTTCCAATGGATTTGGAATGATCAGAAAGTGGACCTGCGACGTGCCAGTCCTGCTGGGCCATTTTCTCAGTGGGTGATTTTCCTTTTAGTTTGTTGCTTTGGTGCATGCTGCAGGGGCCTTGTTTCCTTGCTGCTGCAACGACTGAGGTGGGAACAGTACGCTCCTGGGCCAGTTCGTTTGGTATCGGCTGCTGCAGAAGCAGACGCTGACAGAATTGCGGTCACGGCCAGGGACAATGCAAGACGCAAGCGCCGAGCAGCCGCTGCTGTCGCAGAGGCAGCAGCAGCAGCACCACCACCACCACACCGCCACCAGAAGGTCCAGCTGCAGCACCTGCTCCCAGGGAACCGGAACCGCCGGTAGCAGTGCCCAACCCAGAGGCAGGTGCAGTGCCTCGGCAGTTGGGCTGTGGCAAGTGCCGCTACGCTGCCATGGGATGTCGTCAATGTCGCCGCCCAGATTATGTTCCTCGAGGCGGCGGTCGTGGAAGAGCCAATGCAGTTGCAGCGCCAGCACCGCCTGTGGCTCCGGAAGCGGCCGGAGCAGCCAAAGGCGATGGACGTGGTCGTCGTGGTCGTGGCGGCGGTCGTGCCGGCGGTGGTCGTGCAGGCGGCGGTCGTGGCGGACGCCGTGGCGGACAGTGAGGGCAGCTGAGGTTCAAGTTTTCAAAGGTCTTGGGGGTTAACACATCCCAGCACCTGAGCAGCAATGCCTCGTGTCCCAAACCCCACACCGACTACAGAACAGTCTAACAGGAGGTCCTTGTTTTGGCACACTAAAACGGAGGTGATTCTGCCAGGGATGGTGCTGGATGTGCTATCCAGAAAAGTATCGGGCTCTCTGGTTCTTATCTGCCAGGATGACTGAAACATGTCATCGCTTGTCTTGAAGAAGCCATTGACTCAGACGAGGTCGAGGCCTAGATCCGACACGGGTCCTGCGAGCCAGAAGCAAGAAAAGGATTTTCCGAATCTGTCTTCAGAGCATCTTGTTTGTTGTGGCCCGCTTGCAGCTTTAGAGTGGGCGAACGCTTCTGTCCTTGATCTGCGACTGGTGCCAGGTCCACTGCTCTTGGTTCTGAGTCCTGTGATGCTGCTGCTGTAACAGCTGAGTGGGCTCCGTAGTGTTTGCAAGTTGCTGCAGTTGTTTTGTTTGATGTGGCAGGTCATGCCTGTCCCTGGCAGATTGTTGGCTCTAGGATCACTTGACAAGGCCGTAGCTGCTTGCAGCTATCATGGGGAATGTTTGCTCCCGCCGCTACCAAAGTGAGAATCCTTGTTCGGGGCGCTGCGACTGTGGTCGCATCTGCGGCCGCACCAAAGAGCGACACGGATCGCACTACTGCATCCACTGCATCGCCGCTTACTGGAACATGGAGGACGTCCAGAAAGCAGCTCGGCGAGCAGCATGGCGGGCTGCGAATTCTGAAGCTGAACCGTCGCAAGAGCCGAATAATGAGCCGAATAATGACTGACTGACTTGGGCATGCTATCCGCAAAGTAAAAGGGCTGTGCTTTGGCCTTTGCTATTTGTCGTGTGAGCTGTGAGTGCATGGCTTCAGGCCGAAAGCTTTTAGACCCTAAACTCTGAATATCCTAAACCCTAAACCCTAGAAACAGTTTGCTTCAGACGATGTCTTGCCCAGAAGCTGCTACTCTGTCGCAGCTTTTCGGATTGAAATTTTGCTTGCGGTCTCGAGCTACCATAACATATCATGCAGCTGCCTGTGCCGCCGAATCTGCAGTCAGCTACCAGCACGACGACTACTTCGCCGCTTCCACTGCAGGCAGCTACCAGCACGACGACTACTTCGTCGCTTCCAATGCAGTCAGCTAGCAGCACGGCGACTACACCGAGTCCGACTGCAGAAGAGCAGGCCCTGATACTGAGCGGGCTCTTGCATAAGCCAAGACATGAGGTCAGATCCTGCATAGGCATTATCCAGAAGAACTGGCTCTGTGCCTTTTGTGCACGAGCCTATTTTGTGCAGTTTCTGGATGACCGAGACCGCTTTTATTACGATCGCATAAAGCACCCGGACACGGAGTGTTGCGAGTAGAAGCTACAGGAAGTGCAATCGGAGATCTGCGAATCACAGTGAGAAAAAGAGAAGCGATTATCTTTTCCCTCTTCCAGGGTTTAGGACACAGCAAAGTACCAGGATGACACCTTGAACTGAGCTCCCGCCGGCCGGGCCGGCCAAACGCCCAAATACGCTGATTGTCCCGGCTAGAGCAATATTTTCTCAAAACGCTCAAAACCTGGAAAAAGGAACGGTTTCATTTGAAACCGTTCTATCTCCCTGCCCAAATTACCTGATTGTTTCTGCCAAGCATTGAATCCGCCAACGCTTTTGCCAACGCTTTTGTATTCAAAATCCTTCTAACTCGAGGTCACGAAATTTGACTCGGAGAAGGAACGGTTTCATTTGAAACCGCTCTATCTCTTTATTAAAAAACCAAATCCTTCCAACTCTATCTTCCGAAACGCAACCAGGAGTTAGAAGGATTTTGAATCAACAATAAGCAAAGGAACGATTTCAAATGAAACCGTTCTAACTCGAGGTCACGAAATTTGACCTGGAGTTGGAAGGATTCTAACGATTGGCGCAATCTTTTAATTTGGGGTGTCGATCATTTTAAGCAGCGAATGACGATTCCTTTGGGTCCTGCAGCTTTCCAGCTCCGTCGCAGACAGCACCCGAACCTCGCTGCTTCTTTGAAGCTTTGCTTGGACAGACATGTCAAACCCCGAGCAGCAGCAGCTGTCTGCCGTGGACGAGCTGCTGAAGCAAGATCCCACGGAGGGTCCTGCAGATGAAACGATGATGGATGCATTCTCCGTGGCACCGACCAGTACGGCACCACCTGTGGAGGACCAGGAAGACAGTTTGAAGCTGTTGAAGGACTGCTTCGCAGGCTCTTAGGCAGCACGGAGGCTTCGTGAATTAATTGTGCCCTGTTCCATGATCCTGGAGCCCTATTTAACCGCACTTTGGGTGATCATTGATCTTAAGAGCATATGACCGTGAAAAGGGCATATGTGCGTGAAATGACCAAAATCGGATTTCACAGAGGGGGTGTGAAATTCACAGGGGGGTCGTGAAATTCACGCGGGATCCAGTGTGGTACAGATTCGATTAATTCGATGAAACCTGTACAGTTGCTGTAATTTCGGCTCAAATGGCTGTTTACAGTTAACAGCTCAATCTGTTGTGGCTCAGAATATTATTTGAGTAAATGGCTCGACCTGGCTCAAAACCCTACTATAGAGGGAAAGTCGTGAAAAAATCAGGTTTAGAAGGTTCCAGTAGAAAAACTTCTGAATATATTGTTTATCTGGGATCGACAAACCCCTGAACCGCCTTAACTTCCCTAGAGCTGGTCTACTTATTCGTGCAACCTGAAGCCCAATTCTGTTGTTGAGTTCGAGTACGCTTTGGTGTTCGTATCGATATTATTCCTAATAAGAGTACACTCCTAAGCCTATTCAGGCTGTTCGGGTGCTACGTGCACGCCCCTAAACCCCGAATCTTCCCCATCTTGCACTTTCAGGGCCAGGAAAGGCACCAGCATGTACACATACACATACAGCACACACACAATCTCGAAGCGGCCGCTGATCGGAAGCCGAGCTTCACGGCTCAGAGGACATAGGAAGTCCAACAACAAACGGAGGACAGGTGAGATCCCAACCGTAATTATGTATATATATATATACATATATATACATACATATATATATATATATGTGTGTGTAGGTATATTATATATATATATATATATATATGTGCCAATATGTTTTCGATACATACAATTAAGTACACAACCGAAGTTCTGTACTTTCGTACCTTCGGACCTTATATACCATATATACCTAAACCTTAATACTATCTTCATGCAATGACACTTAAATATATAATCTATATACTATATATACACATGCAGCCTGTACAATATTCAGATATCATACGCATGCGTATACTTCGTTCATATATATATATATATATATATATACATTCTTACACGCACTACACACACACACACATGTACATATATAATACACACACAAGCGCAAGGGCGCTAGTGAAGTATATATATATATATATATATATATACATGTATATGTAACACACACACACACACACGTGCACGTATAAACGGTATACGTACATGATATGCACAGTCTTGTACGAAAGTGTTCGCACATTCTGTGCAGCTGTGCATCTAGTTAACATAGACATGGATACCGTCTGCATGTGTACCTTGGTACTGTGTTTTCCTACCTACATCGTAAACACCCACACCAAAGGCAAAGCACAGTAAAGCATAGAATATGTAGATAACTTAGGGCAGTTAGGGAAATGTCGTCGTCGTCGCATGGCGATGGCGATGGATCCTGCGGTCAGGTGCTTCTGGGAATGGGTTCGATCCAGGGATCAAGTTAAACTGCAGGAGTTTCGAGTACATGCTTTGAATGCACAGTGTGGGGCCGGTGCGGGCTTAGGGAATACAGGGCTCGCGAAATAAACGAAGAGCCGCAGCGATATTGGGCTTCATTAGAACTAGATCTGAAGGTTGGGATGGTTGAATATATTAGGAAGACTCAGCATCTGCACCTCATATCGTTCTGTTTAGAAACCTCTAGCAAAATTGGCCTAGGGGCTCAGCTCTGCAAACACCCAAGCTAAGCTGGAAGCAGAACAAAGTGTTTGAAAAGTGCGATGCACCAAAATATCGCTTTAATCATGTAGTATAGCTCCAATCATAAGCCCGGATAGCCCGTGGCATCGTGACACAACTTTGATGGCAGGTGCTGGGGCGTTCGACTCGAGATCCTTCCTACATATGGTGCGCCTCCCCCTGGGTTTGTTGTGCGGCCTGTGCTTGAAGCGCTGATTAAATCGAAATTCTAGGGATCGATTGGGCTCTGCAGCATTGTCACGCTTCATTGCACGCCAGGCTCGACGTGATGTACAACGAGATAGGTCTCTTCGCTTTGGAGGTCAGCCCCCGCCCACAGCTCTGGGCTGAACTACAGTGTTGGGACGTGGCTTGGGTACGTAGGGTTTCTTAGATCGATAGACTTCTGACTGGGATTTAGATTGTGCCTGGAAGGGTTTAGGGTTTAGGGATTCGCAGGGTTCGATGCATTAAACTTAGGGTGTTGACCTACATTGCGAGTTGTGCAGCCTGTCTTCAGCTGGGACCGGTAACATGATGCAAAGATTGGTTACCATGTCACAAACTAGGCTTCGCAGCCTATCGAGTATGTAAGTTAGCCATATTAGTTAGGACACATGTCTGTGTGGGTTGAACTGTCAGAGCTTGATATCCCGTAACCATGCCGACTTTCATCGAACCCCGCCTGGTCGAAGAGCTGGCAGTTGCTTTCGGCAAGCAGCAGAGCCTTCGCGACGCAACCCAGATACGAATTGGGGCGTAGTAATTTCCCTATTCCGATACATGTGGTTGGGAAAGCCAAGGCAGGCTTCAACTTCGTTATCGACCATTCCGGGAAGCTGTTCAAAGGGAAGAAGTGTACGTTGAAGGATGTGTCACGGAACGGTGATGATCCCTGGCCTTTAATTATTCATGTCGCAGTTCGTAGGGTCTTTTCATCAAACTCCGAGAACCTGAGGTTATCTATGCAACCATGTCAGTTTTCAGATCACGACGAGCAAGCGCATACATCATCAGAGCAGCCATCCTCAGCTTCTATGACACTAATCGCCTATGGCCTCGTGGAATGTCGTCGGCAATGGAGTGTATTCAGGATTGGGGTTTACTCATGGGAGATGCAATTAAGCGCTTGGCCACTCGATTGAATTAAGTGCTCAGCTATGTGCCTAAGTTAGGAATGGTTGCAATACAGATATCGGTTGTCGGCCCAGGTTGGCCGCATGCGCCGCTTGATGAAGCGAGCAACTCAGAGCAAGATGAAGAAGTTGAATGAGATACGTTCCCGGGTCTCTGAGTTGAACATCGAAGGATTGGACTCTCGGCCTTAGGTTGTTGACGGTTTGACCCTTATCCCCGAAATTTAAATCAGCTTCAGATTGCTTCCAAACTTACCGGTATATTGTGGGACCCGGCAGGGGCCTTCGGTTTCATTCGAAATGTCGGATTTGGGAGTACACGTACATGCTAGGAACACCTCTCATATAATAGGTGATCGAAATTAGTGATGGACTTTGTTCTCCTGCAACTAACCAAATAGTTGGACATCCACGATCTCGGCCGAACTCCGATAAACCCTTCTCTATACTGAAATTATCACCGGATGCATTCGACTTCAAAGCAATATAACAACTTTTGGACTAGTTAATCTCAACCCACGAAGAATAGATAGCTCGTTTCCGAATCTTCGGAATTCGGATATAGACTTTGCAGATATCCCCGACGATCCCGAAACACCTCTGTTCCCAGGATGGGCCAAACCAGGCCGAGCACGATGGTTCCTCTTCCGAGGACGATACCAATGGATCGTCGACGGTTTCGTCCTGCTCATCGGCGATCTCGACCACCAGCCTCTCCAGCAAGGATTCCATGATCAGCCGGCTTTGTGCACAGCTTTCGGATATTCGGCTGTTCGAAGCTTCCAAGAGCCCGGGCTATAAGTTCAAAAAATCCCCAAGCCCAAATACTGCAAAGACTGTTCCGAGCTACGCTGCTTGATTGCTTTAGCCCTGGATGTTTATTGTGTTGTTCATTATTTCATCTTTATGGGTGTGAAATATTTGGGTCCCAGGTTCTGGACAGCTTGACTTCAACATCCTCGGCACCTGGACCCATCCCGATCAGTGAACAGTACAAAAAGGCTTTCAAGTCTGATGGCGATGAAGATGACAGTGAAGATGATGGTGATCACGATGCGCAGCCTATTCAGCCTTCTGCGAACTCCAAGCCCCGCAAGACAGGGTTTAAGTTCAACCTGAAGAAGAAGAAGGTATTAATGCTTCCATCCCGAACCGTCAAGCCCACATCGAAGCCAGATGAGCCCAAGAAGGCTACCAAAGGGAGCAAGCCCAAGGATGCTGGAACGAATTCTCACCACATCTATGGTGAATACATCCCCCAGAACTTTCTGGAACGATCCAGGCTGTTTCGGGAGGAAAAGAAAGAGGAGGGATACTCTGCTTCAGAGGCCAGGGCCCTGTGGAAGATCAGCCGCGAGAGAGCTGAGTTGCTCAGCATGGTGCCGCTCCCGGAACTTAAGAGGCGCAGGTTCGTGGACAAGACTTGTCAGGTGAACCCATTTACAGCCGCCTTAGGCGGTAGCTGAAGCCTTTTCTCCTTTAGGGAGTCAAATTTCGTTTTGGATGCTGTATGAATACATATGGCAACCATGCAGGTGCTCTAAGCTTTGCAATTAGGAATCCTGCCATGCAGTCGGATTTACCACGATCGCGAGGTTTCTGCATCAGTCGGAAAAGCCGATTCGTGACGCACGATCCAACTTTGTTGATTTGTGAAATTTTGAGCTTCTGTCGAGAGCTTTTCTGGCTAGAGGTCTAGATACCGCCCGTTTCTTGAGATGGTGGTAGCCGAGCTGTTACGAGTGAATGCACCCGGCATGCTTACGCTAGCGGTTCTCCTTCTGATCTTCAACGACAAGATCCCCAAGACCAAGGACCCAAGATTCTCCCCTATAGCTGAAGTTTATTAAGTGTATCTAGAGTTCAAGCTCCAGCACCCTTGCTTAAAGTTTGCTCGAGGACCGCGACTTTCTTGAAATCTTCGCTGGCAAAGCCGAGTTATCCGCAGCTCTTCGAAGGGTAGCTCGACGATTTTATTGTTTCAGTACATTCACTTAAAACAATAAAAAAATAGAAAATAAATAAATAATATATATATATATACATATACATATAGATAGATAGATAGATATATATATATATATATATATATATATATATATATATATATATATATATATATATATATATATATATTATGTAGTATAAGGGCCCATACATAATATTTGAGTCTGAATACCGCGAACAAATACCGTGGCTAATCTCAAACTCCCCAAATTCTCGGACAAAACCGCCAAGGCGTGCCTTCGTGGAGCATCCGTCGACTGGGAGTTCGATCGCACAGCGATGGATCTCCTGGAACCGGCTGGGTTTTGGTGCCTTGATTAAATATTGTTAGTGTTCTCTGTGATTCGGGCTTTAAGTGTGATTGTTCAACCGAGTCTGGCTATGATCGAGATGATGCGGTGCAAACCCGGTGCCTTAGTGGTTATGGCTCTGGATTGCCGATCCTTCACTTTAATGTTTCCCGGCAGGAAGATCTGAACTTTGATAAACATTACTGCCGCTGAATCGTTGGTACAGCTGCAATGTAGACTCGGCTCACTGCTTGAGGTCACGAGCCACTCAAGGCCGAAGTGTCCTACGTCCGCATGGGAATCAAAACCTGGAGTTCGTCGCACAGGGCAACGTCTTGTCCTCTCGAGTTGCCCTGTTGGTGATTTTAGCCCAGTACCTTGGGCTTCGCTGGGTGATAGAGCAGCCAGATGGTAGCTTCCTTCCGGACATGCCTCGGTTTCAAGATCTTTGGCGCGGGTTTGAGGCCCGATAATTGGGTACGTGAATTGTCGTAGCTAGGTACCCCTAGGCCCAGTAGGTTTATGTAGCGATTCCTATATATCCTTTCGCCCCAGGTTTGGAATGGCAGCTTTTGGATGGGCCATTTCAATGGCCCCACACCCAAGCGGCACAGGCTGTGGTCAAACGACAAATGCCTCATCGAGGCTGTGCAGGAGAGGGCTGGCTCCATGAGCCGAGAGATCATGAGCCAGTTTAGGGAACGATTGGCAGTGCACTATACCGACAAGAACGGTGTGAAACGGCACACCGGCAAAACAACCGAACTCAAACACTCCCAGCCACTCGGTATGAAGCCCGTATCGTAAAGTCTTATGCAACACGTCCATATTCTCAAGCCCGTCACGGATCCTCAGCATCCCAGGCAGTACACGAAGGAGTTCGGTGAGTTCCTCACGGATCTTTTTACGAGGCTGAAGAAGGTGGGTTAAGTGCTGACGAGTTCTGGTTTAGGGATCCTCGGGCCGGGTGAGGTTTAATTAGGGTTGTTGGCTTAGGATTAGGTTGGGTTTAGGCTGATGGTAAAGTTTTTGTGTAGGATTTCGGTGTTCTTTCGTGAATTTAAGGCTTAGTCGAGGCTTTTGGGCTTCCCATATATTAATAGGGTTGTCGGGTACAATATTATAGAGAAAACGTAGGTCCCACTATACCGGGTATAGTTCACCAAATCACACCTTTCACGCGCAAACCCTTAAAATCTCCTTTTGATCCGCCTCCATAATAAATCGTCTAAGATTTCTTTGGCCATATCGACCCAACCTTAATGATCTAATTGATTCCGAATATTGGTGATATCGTGCCCCGAGGCTCAAATCATGATAGACAGTCCCCGCTCCAGTATTTCAAGGAACGACCTCCTATATATAAGCCTCGACCCACCCAACCCGTGTGATGCGCACTATCTTAGGGAATAACTATTAAAGGTTGGGTTTAAATTATTTCAGCAGGATCGCATAATGATAGGACCAACCTGGGTTTTCACGCCCGTCGGCAACCGCAATTCACGTAAAACAAGGATGCGAAGCCCCTGTAATTGCAGGACCCTTTCCAAGCAGCCTTTCACTCCAACATGGCCCCTACTATCGATGGCAGCAAGACAGATTACGAGCTCTTTCTGCAACACTACCTGTCGGAGACCGGCTTCTTAATCGGAGATATATGGGATGATGCTACTTAGCTCCGATATTTAGCCTAGATTGACAATAAACCAGAATTCACGTGAATCTAGGCCGAAATGCCAAGAGTCATCACCTACCTCAACTCGAAGCACCTCAAGCCGCCCGGCCTCTGGGACACCTGGCACGCAGAGATGAAGACTGCAAGTGTCAGCTTAAGCCCATAGTTAACTGAATCTGTGACACCTCAGGATCGAGCCCTCAAGAAGATCGGGCTACTGTAGCCCGTGTCCAATCCAGATCAATTCGTAGCTGTGCCTTTAGGTGCAAGCTGTGGTGCTGGGGTATGCATAATTTGTGCTCAAGCGCTCTAGTTGCTGTGAGTCGTGAAATCACAATCAACGGGAACCCGTGTGAAAAAGCGTGACTTGCACGTGAAAAGTCGTTACTTGACCACCCCACGCCGTGAAATCTGTGATTCACGAAATCCATAACTTCGCACACCTTGCATGGCTCATGATGCTCGCACATGTGAAATCAAGGTTTTCCTAGCTGAAAGCTTGATTTGCAGGCTTTCGTTTCACAGCTATGCCGCCAAAGCAGAAAAGGCCGAAGATCAGCCCCGAGAACCGGGCTGAGTACGACAAGGTCATGCAAAGCCTCCAAGCATCCGGAGCCCTCAAAGAGGAACCACAGGCAGCAGCAGCATCCGAAGACCCTCAAAAGAAGCGTAAAGCCGGCAAGCAGCCCGAAACCGCCGACGAGCAGCCGGAGAAGAACAAGCGAGCCAAGCCAGCAGCACCGGAGCCTGTTGATTCCGAGGCTCCCGACCCGAAGGCAAAGGCCAAATCCAAAAACAAGCCCGGTCGCCCACGCAAGAACCCCGATGCTGAGGAGGAGAAGCAACCGAAGGCCAAAAAGGCAGCCAAGGCAAAAGCAGCGAAGACTGCTCCCGAGGGCAAGGACGGTAAGAAGGATGGGAAGGCCTCAGGCAACATAAATGAGAAGGAGGAGGAGGAAGAGGAGCAGGTCGAGGAGTTCTATGATGACGACTTGGGTGTCATGGTGAGCTGGAAAAACTTTCCTGAGGTGTTGAAGAAGGTTCTCCAGGTGCATCCGACGGAGACACCAGCAACCGTGGCCCAAGGTCTTACGGAAGCACTCGGTCCTTGTCCAGAGGAGCTGAAGGGCAATATCCCTGAGGAGGCCTCAGGTGACTCAAGGCACCCAGGCCCGATCCTGGAAGATGAAAGCTTAAAGGGGAAGGAGAATGATGAGGATAAGGAGGAGGATGTGGATGGAGAGGCAATGGAAGAGGAAGAGGAAGAGGCGGAGGAGGATGAGCCAGCAGCACCCCCGCCTAAGCCAGCCTCAGGAGCAAGCAAGACCAAGCAAAATCCAAATCCAGCCCCAGCCAAGACAACGACCCCACCGGCAGGATCCGAGGCTAACACTGCAGGCCCAACCACAACAACCTCCGCACAGCAGATGAAGGTGATCCAAAACTGCACTTTGATTCTTGTGTGTACATCTATATAATGTGTGCACGCGCGTTGTCTGCAATCGATGCTAGCATCCGCAGTGTTATCAGGTGACACCGAAAAACTTGGAAAAGCAGTTCGAAGACGAGGCAGCTGGGGAGCCCAAAGAATCCTTCAAGCTGAAGCGGATGGATTCCTTGATGCTACATGACTACAAAAAGAAACGAACACAACATGTAGGATCGAATCTATTTTGTGTGAGGTTCCCTTCGCCCCACCCTCCCCCCTTCCCCCACCTTTGCACTCCAACCGCTGAGGTCCTGCAGGACTTTGCTTCGAGGCATCAAAATCACGGACAAGATGGCCGATGGAGGCCGCCTTGCCTCGCCCCAGCCCAGCAAGGAGGAGAATATCGCTGATTTGCTTGAGGGGTGACTTTCTTGCACAGAACAGTTTCAAGTAGCTGGGGAGTCACAGTGCACAGCTGCTATACATGTCACCTCTTTGGTTAAGGATGAGTGACTCCGCCTCACAAGTCGTGGTGGAGTCTGCGAGCAAGGAGCAGATGGCGACTATGTTTCAAGAGCTTCTTGCAAAAAATGCTGAGATGAAGAAGGCCCTGGCGGCTGTGGCGCCCGATCCAGATGCTAAGGGCAAGGATGATGAGGATGTCAAAGCAATCGCGAAGGAGTTACAAACACAAATAGACAATCCGGAGGAGCAGGAGCCGCAGCACGGTGATGATAAAGAAGCTGAAGATGATGGAGAAGATGATGAAGAACAGAATGGTGAGGAGGAAGAGGAGGAAGAGGAAGAGAATACATCAACCGTCACGCCAGCCCCGAAAGCAAAGCCACCTCCTGCTATCACCCCGTCGCCCTCGGCGACCCCGGCCCCTCATGCAGGCGACGATGACTTGGGAGAGTTCGCCCTAGCGAAAAGCACGACCCACCGCAAGGAATGGATGGCATTTGGGAGGAGAATGGAGTGTGACGATGCACCCAGAAAGTTTCCACAACTCTCCCAAATTTGGGACAGCAGTAAAGAGGACCCCGCAGAATGTAGTATTTGTGTGCATATATATAGGAACATAGTACCTGTGCAAACTTGTGCTTCACAGCATAACCCGTGAAATCTCAGGACAAGCTGAAGGTTTTCCGCAAATGGCTCGCCGCTGAGAAAAACTTTGAGAAGACAGAAAACATCATGGTGCTTCAGCGGGAGAAAGAAGAGAAAGGAAAACGTGAGTGGGAATGCTTGACTATCGGGGAGATGGTTGAAAGGAACTTCAGTCTGTGTGGTGCTGAGATTCCCACGAGCGATACATGCAGATGCTCATGATGCTTAGATTCGTGGACTTTGTAATCTAAGGCCGAAGATTGAGGCGGCTGTTCGGAAACCGAACAACGCCGTTCCCGACGAAGATTGCCCTGACGACCCAGAATCCACACGGTATTGGACGAAGACAAAGATGATCCGTTCCGAAACCGACACAAAGACGCAGACCCTTCGAAGCACGATTGGTTTTCAGGCAACCCCCGAGATGGCAGATGCCATGCTGGGCAATCCTCCTATGGCAGCTGTCAGGGCAGGCTCGGGTCTTCCCAAGGATGAATCGGTTAAGCTTGCCAGGGAGCTGGCGTCAGCAAGGGGTTCTGCTTCTGGGAGCCCCTCACTTGAATATTTGTGACACACTTAGCAATACATGTACAATGCATGGGTATCTTGTGTTGCTTGTATCCGAGGCAATGTTTCGAGTGCAGGCAAGACCCCCAAGGGCAAGGCCAAAGCTAAAGCCCGCCAGTCTGCCCCCAAGACCTCGAAAGAGCTCGCCGAGGAAGCCCGTTCCTAGCTTGATATTATATTTCTCGACAATCCTTGATCCCTCACCTGCCTTTGTAATCCCTGACCCTGAGCCTACGTAACCAAACCCTAGATGTAACCCATCCCAGGCAAGGAAGTCAAGAAGGAGCTCAATGCTGCTTCAGTGGCCCTGGACCTTCCGAAGCGCCACGAGCTGCGACTCAAGATGGAGAAGCATGAATCCGAACTGAAAAATCAGCTTGAGCTGTTCCGCTCTTAGCATACGTGATGCAAGTAAGCAGTAGAGTCGCATAAAATCATGACTTAAATTTGATTTCCGAACCTAGGCTGAAGGAGTTCGAGGACCTAGATGAAGAGGACGATCAGCGTGAAGCCCTAGCCGCAGTCGAGCAAGTTGCACCCCGGCGACATACAAAAATACACCATACCCACAATTAAGCCTGAAACCCCAAACTCGAAATCCCTTTCAACTTTAGCCCAGGTGGAGGACGCCAAGCTCACGCGTGTTCAAGCACGAGCCGTGGCCGCCGAGTTCCGAAAGGAGAAGGAGAAGTCGTGAGCAGCTGTGACCTTTAGCTGTGGGTTCAGATGCATCCAGCACTGGCCGAGGGGTGCCTAAGAGGTTGTGCTATATTCCTCGAAATTCGAATGCACGGTGGGTCTCGGGTTCCTTAGCTGTCCTTTCGAACATAGTTCTTTAGAGATGGCTTAAATCTTCTTTTTCATATCTCCTACACAATACTTTTGGAGGGTTCTTTCGGAGGACGGGAATGTTATCGAAGTGTACTTGTTTGTTCTGTCTTCAATTGGTACGGGCACAAAACATATTTTACTAAGTCTTATATGTAAATATCGAAGGACGAACAACAAAATCCTATAGTGTTCAGCTGTGTAAACCCCGAGCCTGGATCAAGTTAGATATCCTGGGCCGTGATCTTACCCCTCATCTCGCCGGCTTAAAGCCTGAAGCTTGAATTTCAACCCGAAACCCCAAACGTACTTAGGACCTCCGAAGCCTGACTTTAACCCCTGACCTTGATCCCTCCTTAATATTTAGGAACCCTTCCAATGTGGTCTCGAAGTCAGTACTGCTTGGGAATGATGGTGCCCCTGGCCTTAGGTCTGGATGATTTTGAAAAGGGTTCCTTCCGGCTGTTATTGCACAGATCTTAGGCAGTGCAGCCTTGGGGTCGCACACGCGCCACGTTCGACGCCTGCAAACGTGGGGATAGATGTGCTCGATCCAGACGGAAAAGTCTGTTCCAACTATGTTGGTATTGGGTGTATTAGATGCAAGTACCCTTAGTATAGCTTAAGTACGGCCCCCTACGCAGGTGTTGACGAGTCGACTACGAGAGCTCGGCTGGATGCTGCGAATCTTGACGATTGAATAACCCCTGGTGCACGAAACCCTATCTCCTAGGCTATCAACCAACCCTACACCGTGTCCTATCAGGATTGCCGAGAACATTGGCCGTGGCTACACCTCCATCCGGAGTGCTGGTGGGATCGGAGACATTTATGATAGCGACTTGCTCAGGACGCTTGCTCCGAACAATTACAAGGGCTTTAGTTTTGGTAAGTTTAGGGTTTTGAAAGGTTTAGTTTAGGGTTTGAAAAGTTTAGGGTTAAGATTATTGAACCTATGTCCGGCAAATGCCGAGGAATCTCAGGGAGCCTGATGTGCACAACAGGGCTAGGGCTATGGACATAGCATTGCCTGTAAAGATCACTTCGGTGCGGCTACCTATGAGAGTTTCTGCCGACGATGCAACTCTGGTTTATGAAGAGTGGCCCTTTCTTCTACCGCATGACATGGTCCCTCATCAGCTTTAGTAATATACCGCATCCTCTCGATATACGATAGGGATATTTGCAAAAAACTGCAATCATCAAGCCCTGAATCCATCCCAGATGCAAACAATCTTGGACACGGGCCATCTGCACACTTTGGTCTCTGACCTCAACGACATCCCGAAGTTCTGGTCGAGTTTTTTGCTGGACAATCCCCAACACCCGGTGGCGAGCGAAGCAAGGCTGAAGCGTTCATCGATTGGGTGTACATTGTACTGCGACTTATTGTGTCTAAATGATGCTTTCCATAGTGTTTTTTTTGTACTTTATATGCCCTTTTTATCCCAGGAAGTCAAGACTAGAATAAGTTAACCCGAATCAACAAGGTGATGAAGCGAGTTGCATCAATTCGCTGTGGATGTTCTTGATGTGGACTTCCGAACTGTCTCCCTATCTGACGAACTCTTCTGCTTCCAGAATGGTGATAGCCATCATCCCAGCAGAGCGGTATATAATCCACCCCGACAACGGTGTCAACTTGACTCTTCAAAGTGCTTGCCAAGCCATTACTGACAGCTTCAATTGCCTGTTTACAACTGGAGTATCTATTGTGGATCCGGCCAGTCGTGCCGAAGTGACTTATTGCGGAATCTTTAGCAAAGTTCTTATCTCATATAATGTCCATCGATAAAGCTAAACCAAATCCCTAAAATACCCTTGCAACCCCTAAACCCCTAAACCCTGAACGCTCATAATCCCAATCCCAGGTTCTCAGACTGCACGCCTTCGTCACGGCTTTCCGCGGCGACTGGAAGGCCCTTAAGCAGGTGTTCAACTTTGACAGATACGCCGACCGCGACGAGGTAGGGTACAAAGTGGAATACGTTAAGTAATGCTCAGGTTAAAGATAAGATGATGCTATTAGCTTGGGAGGTTGATGAATCAATTCTGGCTATATAGTGACCAGGTTTCCTAGGTACTGGGTTTCCGCCCTGCAGATCTGCTGGATGTGCTGTGCAACAAAAGGCCTAGATGCCAACAGTTTGCACCTTGGTTACACCAACGTGAATCCCGATGCGCCATACTGGGATACCATGTATCAAAAGCCACCCTGGCGATTTATGCCCGCCTATACATCCATTTCTGGTTTTCACTTGCGATTGATCCAAGTAGATTTGCTACATGTATGGCACCTTGGAACTGGACGGGACCTCGCTGCAAGTGTGATAGTTTATATCTTGAAGCGGAAAGGCCAATCCTACTCAATCTTGGCGGGCGACAATATACCGGACCGGCTTGCCGACGCAACAAGTAAGCTGAAGGCTTTTGCTAAGTCGCGGAAGCTGCCTCTTGCGCTGCACAAGCTTACGAAGAACAAGCTGGGGATGAAAAGTAAAACATCCTACCCTGAACTGATGAGCAAAGGCTACGACACATATGTGGTGCTGGAATGGCTACAGACTTTGTGTGAGGCCAACCGCGACCTTCTGCCCCGCGAGCTTTGCACTGCAGTTTGGTGTGCAACACACGTGATGTCCATGCTACATAATGCCGAGAAACAGCTGACTGTGGAGCAGCAACGCAACAAGGAGTTTTTCGGCCAGCTCTTCATGAAGAGTTACAGGATGATGGCCCAAAATATGTTGCAGGATCGCGAGCCGCTTTTTCGGATGCGACCTAAGTTTCATATTTTGGGCCATGTGTTCCGAAACTCACCTCCGAGCAGGACGAATCCTGCAAACTACTCCACCTGGATGGATGAGGATTCATTGAAGAAGCTCATGAGGGTGCTGAAGATGACTAGCTGTCAGACAGCAGAGCAGAGGCTTCTGGAAAGGTGGTTGCTGGCACTGCCGGAGGTGTGGGCGAAGGAGTGTGGAAAAGCTGAGTCCGCGGCATTCGTCGTAGACCAGGGTCGAAGATCGTCGTCGTCGTCGAGGTTAGGGCGGTTAGGGTTGGTGGAGGGTATTACGTGTGGCTAAGATGGTTCCTATGGAAGAAAGGCAGCCCCAGGTATAGCAAGTCGGCAATAAACTTTGATCGGGATTTCCCAAAGCCGGGCCTACATCAAACCAAGAACTCAAGAAATCATTCAGCATCACTGACCTCAAGCCGTCAGTTACAATCTATGCAATCTGGCCTAGCTGCCATGCAGTTTGCATCGTTGTATTACTTTGATTCAGCACCCCACTTCCATCCAATTCCTCTCTCAAAACCCCCGCCAACGGTGCTCCGAATCACTTGAAACCCTAAAACTTGAACCTTAAACACCTTAACCACCCTAAACACCCTTAAGTCCTAAAACCTGAACCCTAAGTCCCTAAACCCTTAATGGCCCAAAACCCTAAAGTTTCGGTTCTAAGACGGCTCAAACGGCTCAATAGTGGATCAAGTGGCTCATACTTGCCGGGCCCGAACTTAACTTTTGAGGCCAAAATGTAGATTTCCTCAAAACATCTGAAAATCATATGACCTCGCAAAGTTCATATGATCACCCGATGTACTTTTCATGTGCGCGACGGGCATGACCACCCAAAGTATGATCAAACAGTTCTCTAGGATATCTCTGTCGAGGCTATGGCAGCCCCGGGAACTTTTTGTCCGAACGCTTGGCCCTGCAGTCCAGTCGAGACGAGTTCGCTGCCTGGCTCGAGACCCAGGTCGGCAGGAACCGCGCCGTCGACTACCTCAAATGGCAAGGAGCAGACCGAGGCCAGGAGGACCAGGCCCCGGTGTTGACGGTGGAGATTCAGAAGTTTGCCTTTGAGAACTGCAGCCGCAATGGGCCCGTCCAGCTGCACAAGGCCATGCTGCTCGTTGATCAGTATCATGTGGACGGTTTCTTGACGAAGCTGGAGCCCGTTCTGATTCGGAAAGCGGCCTCGGCCCCAGTGCCGCAATCTTGTCATTGGGCTGAGATATCAGCGCCAAACTGGCTGGAATATGCCATTAAGTCTCACACATAGAAGGAGGCTTCTGCTCCGCTCTAAGGCAAATGGTCCGAGACATGGCCCTGTCCCGAACTTCGACATCCTGTATCTCAAGGGCCACAGCCGTGTTGTGACTCTGATGGCCTGCCTGGCCTGGGTGATGAAGGAGGGCCTTGACATCTGCGAGGCTTGTGGGTTCTGGACCTTTAAATAGTCCAAGCAGATACCCACGGTAACTTCTTGTTGGTCCCTGGCACACCTCTCGATCACAGCCAACAGGTTTTTCCGAAGCTTGTGCCCAGCCTGCAAGAGATCCAGTGCAAAGCCATCCACCTCAGCAACGAGACGGACGAGTTGTTGCTTGGCGGCCGCTAAACTCCCTCCGCACCCATTGTTCGTGGCAAGCAGGGCCTGCTGCGAAGTTGCCGAGGTTTTACAACTTCAAGATCGCTTCTCGGGGCTCGATCCGAGAACCTCCGAGCCCAATCACCTGGGTCTATGCTTTGACCTCGCTCAGTGGAGATAGCTCGTCGGTCATTAACCTGTGGAACTCGACGAGCACAAGGGCCGACAAATTGCAGGGCGGAAAATACTACACGGTCAAGAATCTCCTCGATATGCCGGTGGAGATGCGAACTGTCGTTTTGAAGGCTGCCAACGACATGGGCTGGGCAGGCTCGCCTTCGGCTATGAAGTCTTAGTTCTGAATCGCCTCCCTGCTGCTAGTTCATAAGTCAATTCTGACCAGGCTCTCCTTTTACAGACGACAACTTGAGCTCCAGAAAATTGCTTCCCAACTACGTCTTCCGGACAACGAAAGCTCCGCGACAGTCCAAATGGAACAATGCCTACGGCACCGTCACGAAGAAAAGCGCCATTCTCGCGATGGAAGCCGTGGTGAACAATTTCCTGAACTCGCCCAAAGCTCTCCGGACATAACCCTCAAAGCAAGACCTGGAGGAGCGAACGCAGTTGTGTGCCTTGGCAGGGCGACTGCATGCTGCTACCCCTGCTGCTGCTGCTGCTGCTGCAGCACAACACCAGTACAAGAGACTTGTCAGTTTTCCCAGGTGCACTCGCTGCGGCTTTGGCGGATGAAGTGGTGCAGGCTCTTCCGGATCTGCAGAGCCGGATTGATACGGAGCCTCCTGGCTTGTAAACTCCGTTGGTCCGTTCGTGATCCCAGTTGCTTCCATTGTCATCAAACAGCATCACGTGCTTCTTGCTCTCATCGCCCGATTCAAGGTGGACTGCCCGGGTTCGCCAAGCCGACCCGATGATGGAGGTGGAACTTTCCTCAGCCCTGCAGAACAAGAGTGACAACTTCGTGCCCCGGAACGCCCCGAGCTCCTGAGCCAGACATATATGATAGGCATAATTGGGTTTTGTGCTGCTTGCCAAAAAAAATTGTTTCATTGGCCAGTGTTACAAGGCTTGGCGAAGATTATTGATGCTGCAAGCCTCAAAGTTCCAGGGACAGGCAGCATGGGGGCCGCGAGCGAACTCGATGTTTGCCAGAAGAACTTGGACCAGAAGACCTTTGAGGCCATGCAATCCGAAGTGGAGTGGGACATGAAAGCCTTCGAGGTGCATCGCAGCAACAAGGAGAACTACCTGGTCTCTGTTCGTAACCAACAGCTGCAGCATGAGAAGGAGCTCCTGGCTGATGCCCGCAAGGCCGTTGATGCCTACTTCGAACAATATGTGACTCGCCTGCAATACCTCAGAGTGTTTTTGCAGTTAAATCGCACGCTGCGACCTGGTCCAGAAAGTGAAGCTGAGGCATCCTTGCGAGTCTGGGATGAGAAGGATGCTGGAGTGGTGGCAATCGCGAACACAAAGACTGACATTGCTGCTGTCAGCCAGCGACACCACACCCAAGCCGCAGTGACCGGATAGAAATTCATGGTGCTTCAGGCTTGTTTTGCAAATGCATCTGTAGACACCTGCACTGTAGCTATAGATATCTTCAGCCGAGGTCTCCGTGGTTTTCGCGAATTACACGGCTCCTTGCTTGATTGCCGCGAACCACTTTACAGCATCCATCAATTTGATGCAGCATGTGATGGCGGAGCACCCGGAAAACGTCGGCCTTGCCCTACTTCCAATCTATTCTCACACAAAAAAAACGGCAGATGGTCAGAGGAACAGGCTGTGATGAAGAGCATCGCAAACATCAATCTCGTCACAGACCACACGTTTTCGCTCGTCTTCGACGACCGAGTGGCACCTTGACTTGCAAAACAGCAATATGCAGCTGTGTTTGTTGTCGTGTCTGAGAATAAACGAGGATGCCAGAGACGAGCGACCTCTGAACTACCACGGAAGACTGCTGATGGTGCCGCCTGTCCACGCAACGCCGCCTCAGTCGCTGTGGAAGAAAAGTTCTCTGTTAGTCAAGGGCCGCACGAACCCAGCCAAGCAGCTTCCAGCTGGGCAAATGCTTCGCATCGAAATGATCGACCAGAGCACCCTGCCTAGTGTCACTGGGGACATTCCCCTGAAAGGAGCCGCGAAGTATGCTCAGCTCGGCAAAGACGCCTGCTCCGCCCTGGTTTCGAGCCTGTTCGAAACTTGACTTTATAGTTTTTGCTGAAGTTGGCGGTCTAACCGTCTAACCCGACAGTCCGCACGATGCTGGTGCACTTGCTCGACTTGGTGCCGGACGTGGGCAACATGTGGCAAGCTTTCGTTCAGCTGCAGCAGACCTCGAACCACGCACTGCACTACACCGCCATGCTTCCGGATGCTACGTCCCAGGAGTGGTTTGAGACCACGCACAAGTCCCTCTTGGTCGACCAGTACCTGGAGGGCACATTCTCGGTCCCTGGCTTCGCCAAGCAACACGGCAGATGAATCTTTGGTTGAATTTGACTCTTCTGGCTGCAATAATGCCAATGAAGCAATCAATGACTTTGCCCGTCACTCTGGCTGCAATATGCCATCATTCAAACAAGCTTGCCTGGCTGAAAGATGCCACGCTCGGCACCAGGGCTCATTCGCTGTTTGAAGTCTCGATGCCATGCTTGCTGCGAACTTAGGCGCCCAAAACAGGTGCCGGCGACGGCACTCGTGGAGCCTGCGGCTCCACCTTTGAAACGATTGGTCTACGGCAAGGAGCTTCGACTTTTAATATGTCATGTGTATATAATGTAATTCTTACTGTTGTTGTTCGGCTCTATTGTTTATTATGCTGGAAGGATGACAATGATGTGCCGGTCCTGCTCAGCTTTTCCGAAGTCGACATTCGCAAGTGGTGCAGCCACCCGATTTTCAAGGATGAGTTTCAGACTTTGAAGCAGCAGTTGGCTGACAAGTACGGCACGCTGGAAGAACTCAAGGCAGCTGCAAAAGCTCAGGCCAAAGCAGGAGTCAACAAGCGGCCTTCACCCGCAGGCTCTTCGGGGAGCCAAGCCAAGAAGCTCAAGATTGAGGACAGCGACCTTGTCGGCTTGGATGACATGAAAGGAACATTGCTGCAGGAGGCCAGCAACGACGGGCTTCGGGTTTAATTTTAGGGTCTTTGTGATTTGGGTTGCTTTTGATATGTAATACCCTTCAGGTGCCGATCGGAAACGCTGTGCGAGCAAAGGGAGAAACTGAGCAAGTCTACTTCGTGCTCAGGGATGGTGCGATGTACATCTGCAACAAGACTTCCCAGTCTGCGACGGTGCTCCAGCACGTGGTGCTGGCTGCCTTCGGCCGAGGCAAATGGACCCAGACTCCCAAGCAGGGAGTCCTGAACATCCCCTTCGAGCTGACGACCACCGACGACGTGGTCATGATCGACAACAAAGTGCTCGACCTGAAGCAGGTTCTCAAAGATCACCAAAGGGCCGGCGAGGTCATGGTGGCCTATCACAAGACGACTCCTAAGCCTGGTGTGACTGACGACTACGATCTGAAGAAAGTGTTTTGTCTTGAACGTGTGAATGTTGTTTTTTTTGCTGCTTGCTTCCTTCCGCACATTGCCCCTGGTTTTTGTTCATGAGCAGTAGCTAAGTGCCGTTTCTGCAGGAGCACAACGTCGTCTTTTTGCCCGAGGAGAACCAGGTGCCTCAGGAGAACGGTGTGCCGAAGTACACGCAGGGCAACTTGGCCTTGGCAGTGACCCCATCGAAATGGGAGACCAAAGGAACAGGGCTGAAGTGGACCTGTCGCTGGACGGTTACCGGATTGACTCCGGTTCGCCCCTTGGTTTTGACGACAGCTGACATTGTACTGCCGGCACAGAAGGCCTTGTTGTTGAGCTGAAGCTGCTCCGCACGGTTCTGTGCTGCCCCACATACTCAAGCGAGTTACTTGTTGTTTCCCAATAGGGTCTTTGTTCTTGCTATGAATCTGTTCGGCTCCAAGGTATGATAAGACTTCAGAGCATATTGCTGGGCAGTTGCAGACTGTAGTTTTGTCGTCAGCGAGCCTCGCTTACGGCGGGCATTGCCTGAAACATGGCAAGGTTTTGGCTTCATAGAAGTTCATCGTTTCTCACCGGCAGCAGACGTCCTGCAGCAAAGCAGCAGCAAAACGCATGCTTCCAAGTTGTAGCTTCGCCGAACTGATCTGCAATCTTGCGAGGGTTTTGTTTTTCGTCGGAGTGGGGTCTGCAGCTCTACTGCTTGTGAAGTCTGTGGCCCGAGCTGTGAGCCCCGAAGTCCCACAACCTACTGTAAAGCAGCAGCAGCAGCATGGGCAAAGGAGGCCGAGGCCGTGGATCTGGGAAGGGCACCGGAAAGTGGCACCGCTGCTTGTCTGCATGTATGTAAAGTTCGATCTCAGGTGCTGCCGTCTTTGGAGTTTCGTCCTGCCCAAGGACCTACGCATGGCAAGGGTGCACGGATTACGAGAACTTTGACTCGTGCAGTGCAAAGGGCTCTGAGCACAGCCTTAGGCCCTGGCCTCAGCAATTTCGAAAACTGCCTGTAAAAATACAGAACTCAATTATCGAAAGCTCCTCGTTTCAGGCCTGCCTGACAAGTGGGAGGAGCCGACCCCGGAGCCAGAGCACCCCGTGGAGGACCAAGAAGAGGAGGAGGAGGAGGAAGAAAAGCAGACGGATGCCGAGGTGGAGCCACCAAAGAAGGCGGAACCCTTCCCCCCGCCGCCGCCGCCAATGATGGCCCTAACAGCTCCGGAGCCCGGGAAAAAGGAGGAGGAAAAGGATGATGGTAAGGAGGATGGGGCAAAACGGCGAGGCTCCGGCAGACAATGCTAAGGTGGAGCCGGCGGCCAGCAAGGATCCGCTTCCGGACACGGTTACGGGTGACGACAAAAAAAAGGATGATGATGATGGGTGGCTGAAAACGGACTACGACAAGGAGGATAAGGACGAGTGGTGGAAAAAGAGGGGCTGGCAAGGCGGCTGGGCCCACGACGATTGGCGCCAGAAGCAGCCCTGGATGAGAAATTTTCCGCCAGAGCATCCCATACACAGACGCCGCCACGACCTTGGATGGTGTAGGCTCTGTTACGTCAAAACCCGGAAGGCCGGCCTGAGTGTGACTGCCCTGCCTGCCCTGTGTCTATCTGTTGCATTCCTTGCCGCCAGGATGACGGGAGCTGCTTGAACAAGGAATGCAGATTGAATAAGTGGGAAGCTGATGATACATGGTACAATGAGAAAGAAGATGAGAAGGAGGAGGAGGAGGAGAAGCCAAAGGATGATGGACCTGGCAAGGTGAAGAAGCTTAAGCCAAAAACCAAGACGAAGCCCAGGAAGAAAGCTAAGGCAAGATTCCAATAAACAAATTCTAGACCCCTGCTCCTTATTCTTTCAACCTGTGCACTCGTCGTTTTGATCAGGCGACGCCGATGCCGTACATGGAGGAGCCCAACCCGGCTTCTCGCAAGCACTGCTTTAGTTTAAACCGTCGAGTTTGACTGAGATGAAACTTTGTTCACAACATGTTGTTGAGTCCAAGGCTGGAGGAAAAAAGCGCCCACCAAAGGGCGGCGATGGCGGCCGTGGAGGGAATGCTGGTGCTCCCATGGTGACAATCAAGGGCTAGGTCCTAGGTGCTATTTTTTTGCCAAACGGCAACGTTAGCCATGGATATCTCGCAAGGGACGACTCTTCTGACTCTTCTGTTGCTGCACTTGGAAAAATATGTTGAACTGAGCAAGCCCTGTTTGCAGGATGCACTGGCAGCTTCACTTGCAGCTTCGTTTTTGCATGTGCAATTTCCCCCTGACGGCTCATAACTTCTGGTAGGCTGGGACGTGCCAGGATCCTTTACGCATGACTGTTCAGATGAACCTTTCAACTCAGAAGCCCGGATTGTAATACCGGGGGTGGTGGAGGGTTTCGCAATGGCTGCAACATGCCAAGCTTTTGAGCTTGAACTGATTAAACATAGAACCCTGAGTACAGAAGCCGGCTGCAATGCCGGGGTGGTGGAGGGATGCGATATGGCTGGAACATGCCATGGAAGTCGCTTCAGAAGGTGGGAAGTCTGCTCCCCAAAACGCTGATCGAAAAATCAACCCCCCCAAATTAAAAGATTGCCACCCCAAATCACTGATCGGAGATTCAGAGCAGGCCGGGAAGGTCTTTAGTCGCGGAAGAGTCTCGCCCCCAGGGCGCGCGCGGCCTCGGCCAGAGCAGGCCGGGAAGGTCTTTAGTCGCGGAAGAGTCTCGCCCCCAGGGCGCGCGCGGCCTCGGCCAGAGCAGGCCCGGGAGGGTTTTTAGTCGCGGAAGAGTCTCGCCCCCAGGGCGCGCGCGGCCTCGGCCAGAGCAGGCCCGGGAGGGTCTTTAGTCGCGGAAGAGTCTCGCCCCCAGAGCGCGCGCGGCCTTGGCCAGAGCAGGCCCGGGAGGGTCTTTAGTCGCGGAAGAGTCTCGCCCCCAGGGCGCGCGCGGCCTTGGCCAGAGCAGGCCCGGGAGGGTCTTTAGTCGCGGAAGAGTCTCGCCCCCAGGGCGCGCGCGGCCTTGGCCAGAGCAGGCCCGGGAGGGTCTTTAGTCGCGGAAGAGTCTCGCCCCCAGGGCGCGCGCGGCCTTGGCCAGAGCAGGCCGGGAGGGTCTTTAGTCGCGGAAGAGCGCGCGGCCTTGGCCAGAGCAGGCCCGGAGGGTCTTTAGTCGTGAAGTGAGGCCAAGAAGTGTGTGAGGCCAGGAAGTGTGTGTGTGTGTGTGTGTGTGTCTGCGTCATGAAGTGAGGAGGAGGAGTGAGGAGGAAGAGGAGGAGGAAGGAGGTGAAGGAGGAGGAGGAGGAGGAGGAGGAGGAGGCGGGACAGCCCCAAAAAGTAAGAACCCCACACAGTGATGTGGGGAACTACTACTACTACTACTACTACTACTACTACTACTACTACTACTACTACTACTACTACTTCTACTTCCACTTCTACTTCCACTTCTGCTCCCACTCCCACGCCAACGCACTCCCTCTCCAACCCCCACTCCGTCTCCTACTCCTACTCCTGCTCCTGCTCCTACCCCTACCCCCACCCCAGCTCTACTCCTACTCCCCCACTGCTGCCGCTGCTGCTGTGGCTGCTGCGGCTACTGCCACTGCCATCCTATTGCTCCTGCCACCACAAGACAGAGCTCGATTCTAGTACTGCTCAGCCTACTGCCACCACGAAGACTGCGACTGTGACCCACGACGACAAGACCTGTGATCATGGCTCGGATCAAGTTAAGTGCCACCATGTTCCATGAAGCTGTACAGAAGGTTAGAAGACGCAGTGGACTGACGTTTTTGAAACTTGCTGCCGCGAGGGGTCAAGGTCATTTGCCTTGTGCGTGGCCGGGGCGCGTGTTGCCATGCTGAAAACCCTTGTGCTGGTAGGTGTGGTGACAGGTTGGGCCCAAAGTGTAACAGATCAGCAGACGCTTGATCAGGCTCGGGCACTTGTTCAGAAGTACTGTCCAGTGGAGAGCGGCGAAATCAACTATGAGGAGTCCCGCAAGACTTTGGAATTGAGTGCAGGGAATGGCAACATTGTTTACGATGTCCTCGTGCAGACAGCCGCTGCAGTACGGGAAGACGAGACCCAAAACATTGCGAGCGTGCTGCAAGACACAGTGAGTCCAATATTTGCGATTCGCAAAGCGACACCACTTCTGATGGCGGTCTTGCTGTGGGTTGTGTGGCATTTCGCTTGCTGGTTCATATGCTGCCCTTGCTGCATGAGGTGCTGTTGCTGCTGTTGCCAGGCGAAGTGGAAATTTGGCAGGGTCCTTGCATTCCAGCTTCTCCTCTGGACAAGCTTCGTCTTGCTCGCCGCGGCGGTTGTTAGCCTCTGTGCTATGAGTGCCGCAGAGCATGAGAGTATCGAGCAGGGCATCCAAGGAACAGGCTGCTATTCAGCACAGCTTCTTCAAGACGCTGTTGCCGGCAATCGGTCGTTGAACTTCGTGGGCCTTGTGCCGGCTTGGGAGGCACTGGATGAGCTTTCAAGAAGCCTTGATCCGAACTCGTCGTTCCTTGAGGGGGTGCGTGACCTCTTGGATGCGACCGTCGACTTGGAGCGCGCCGTGAACCTAGTAAGGGACATGTTGGTCTCTTTGCAGCTCCTGCTAGACAACAGCCACAACCAAAATCCCCCCGGCTATTTGCATACATGTGCTGTGTGCGAGCCCTTGAGCATTGCCCTGGTCGAGCTCGTTGGCCTCTTTGACGATGGTGTCGCCTTGGCCATGAACACGGTCAGAAGGGAGGTAGAAGCGCAGCTTGATGGCGAACGTGTTGGCAACCTGCGTCGCACTATCCAGGAAGCAAAGGAACCAGTTGAGACTATGAAGGAGCAGATGCTGCAGCAGCTGGGCTATTTCGTCAAGGAGGCAGACGATGGGTTTCAGAAGGGCACTGAAGCACTTGCAGGAGAATCTTCCATCCTGTACTTCGGATTTCTTGGAGTTCTCTTCCTTGCAATTCTGGTCGTGATTGTGGGCTTCTTGGCTTTGACCTGCTACAGCAGCTGTCACAGGGGTGGCGAGGAGCCAGATCCTTGTGTGGTTCGTCTAGGCAGTGGGAGCTCCATGTGCACTTCCTACATCTTCGCTGGGACTCTTTTCTTGATCGGAGGGATCCTGCTCCTCGTCTCGATGGTGGGTGGAGGAGTCTGCCTGGCCATGGTGGACTTCGACCAGCAGACAGGTGAGACCCTGCTGGAGTCGCTTGGTGTGCCGAGGGACGACAGCATCCGCCTGGCCCTGAAGCTTGCAGATCAGTGCATGAGCTTGAAGTCCGATATCGAAAGCAATGCGACGCACAATGCGACGCGAAATGTGGCAGACATCCTCGAGCTTCCCGATCCCTTTAAGGCGCCTGGTACCATGAGCTCGCTTCGCCGCTTAATGTCGGACTATGTCGCCTCTCAGATTGATGGGGTATTCCAGCTGCTGGAACTTGTGATGGCCAATCAGCCGCTACGATTAGCAGACAATCCCATCTTGACAAAGTTTCGAGGCTACGTGAGAAGTGTCAACATGAAGGCCATGTTTTGGCCCCTCCCAACTGAAATTGCGGACCATCCTGTCTACAGCTCGATGCCGATAGTTTTTTACCCGATCAGTATCTTGTGTGATGATCTGTTTTTGCCACCAAGTCTTCCAGAACAACTGTCCAACGTTTACGCTCCAGGTCTCGATTCGATGGTGGTCGATGGCATCGCAACAGGTGGTGGGCCCCGCATCCCAGGCCTGTTCGACGATCAGAGTGTGACCTGGGACTGTCCTTCACGCTTGGAAGGCGATTGCTCGGGGTCTAATTACGGCTCAGGTGATTGCGAGGCAGCCAAAGCCTTCGTGACTGAGCGGAAGTTGCCTCTGTTGACACAGCCACTATTTCGCTGCAGGTATTTGCAAAAGCCGGGGGCACCTGCTGGTACCAGATGTGATGTCGAAGACATGTACAAAGTGAATGGAAGCTGGATCAACAGCTGCGTCCATCCGAACAACACGGTGACCTTCTTTGAGCAGACGTGTACCATCACTGAGTTTGAGGAGAATGTGAGGTCTTTCGATCTATGGTTTTACAGAATCTTCCAGTACATGGATGATATCGTTGAAGCCCTCGTGTTTCGAGTGGCCGATGACTTGAAAGCTCTAGTATATCTTCACCTTGTCGATCCGGTCTTCTCTCTGCTTGACCAGCTTGACTGTTCTTTCATGCGAAGTTTCTGGAAGGGCCTCACGGACTCTCTATGCTTCCGAGCGGTGAGTAGTTTTCAGGTTATTTCCAGCTACTACGTTTGGGTGGCCAGCCTTGCTTTGGTCATGGTTGGAGTGATGTACATTGCTTGGCGGATCTCAAGGGACACGGCTGATGCTTTTGATCCTTCCTCGCACACCGTGGTGACGAGAGCCATAGTCTTGAGGAACAAAGTGAAACAGAGGATCGCCCAAAAGGCATCGAGAACTGAAGTTGACTCAGTTCCAGATCCATCTCCCGATCCCGAGACTTCAGCAGCAGACCGATCAGTTCCGAGTCGAGTAACCGAATCTGCTTCAAGGGTTGCCCTTTGATGGCAACTTTTCAGGCTTTGCGTGACCTTTTTTACAGCCTGCGAAAGGGTCCACCTGTTCTGCAACTTGTATCATTGTATTGTGTACAGTCACGTCCGGAAAGGAAATTCGAGCCCCGCAGCCAAACAGGCGTATGTCGGAGGCGTTTTCAACACCACGAGATACTTGTGACCGTTTCAAGCAGGCAAAAGCCTAGCACCGTAGCCATGTGCCAGAAGATCCGTGACACAACTCGCAGCAAGTGGATGCGCTTGCAAGGCGTGCTTGTGGCTTGTGGCAAGATGACTGTCGTGTGCTGTTGCGGGACCCCTCCATTGAGCTCCGTCATGGCACGTGTGCTTCTGGTGCTGAGAGGCTGGGTGAGGATGAGGGCCTCTACGCCAAGCAAGGCGAGAATAACGAACCACTCAGGCCGGCGAAGTTCATGCCGTGGCTGGAGTCCCAAGTCAGCTGAGACCGCTTTCGATGCCCAACTCGCGCAGGCCGGACGGCGGCGCCTTCGTCCCGAGGTGTGTAGGTGATGCCATCCTCAAGGCCTGCAAGGGCCGCTCCTTGGAGCGCTTCAGAGCATTGGATGATGGCTGCAAACATGGTGAGATGTTGAATTTTTTAAACCTCTCCGGCTTTGTAAGTAAGACTGAGGCTGCGAATCTTGGGAACAATAGCAGCGCTGGCAGCGACAGCCGAAACTGCGCAGCAGCAAGAGCAGCAACAACAAAGCAGAAACAGTTGCAAACAACCATCACGCGTGCAATGGTCAGTAGTAGCTCGAGAGATAGCTGTCGTTTGCGATCGCCACATCACTTTCCTTACGGCACTCATTTACTTATGGTGCTAGCGTCTAGCCTGTTGAACAGTAACGATCACAGCAACCCCATTCCAACAAAGTAGCTGCCCGTGACGTGCTTTTGATGATGTTGATCATCATCAAAAGTTACATCATACCCAGCTGAATCATAAGTATGCTTCAATGCCATGCCGGAGTCACGGCACCTAAGTAATTACCTACACTATTTTGGGGGTTCCTTATTGTAAGTATAGTAGAATGGGCCCAAAACCCTGTTCTAATTATTAAGGCCCCTATACTATACTATGTGCTGACATGGATAGACTAAGATAGGCCTGAAATCCTGGCCTCGTTGCCAGGTGGACTGGGTCGAGCTCCGGTATGGTGCCCTTGTCGAGGCTACACGCTGTGCGTACATTTCGCGTGGGCAGGGCTGTCGGATTTGTGGAAGCCGTGTGGCCCTAGACAGCAACCCGATTTCGAGAGCTCGAGGGACAGAAAGCTGGCCGACTGCTGCGACGCCCAAAGTCAAAGCCAACGTACTCCCTTTCGCTCTCCCTCTGCAGTCATAGATCGCTGGTTGCTTTGGAGCTATCGCCAGGTTCGCCTGAGATATGGCCCAGAGTTACAGGATGTCGCGCCGCAGTATGCCAAGCAGTTCGATCAGGCTCCAAGCGACTGCTTCTCGATTCGTACATTCCGTGTGCAGTCATTCTGCTCGGAGTCGTCGTTGTTGTCCTCGGGGTTGCGGCTGTGCCTTCTGCTTCTTCTTCTTGCTCTTCTTGTTCCGGTGGTTGTTGTTAGTGTTGTCGGTGGTGGTGGGGCTGGTCGGGCTGGTGGGGCTGGTGGGGGTGGGGGTGGGGTGGTGGGGGGGGTGGTGGGGTGGTGGGGGGGGTGGTGGGGTGGTGGGGTGGTGGGTGGTGGGTGGTGGGGTGGTGGGGTGGTGGGGTGGTGGGGTGGTGGGGTGGTGGGGTGGTGGGGTGTGGTGGGGTGTGGTGGGGTGTGGTGGGGTGTGGTGGGGTGTGGTGGGGTGTGGTGGTTGTGGTTGTGTTTGTCGTGTCTACGTTTGTGGTCAAGGTCGGGGTGGTGCTGCCTGTGCGTGTAGGGGGTGGTTGTTTTCGTTGTGGCAGTGGTGACCGTGGTGGTCGTGGTGGTTGTTGTTGTCGTTTCATTTTGTGTCGTCCTCATCGTTGCTGTCGCTTGCGCTGTACATATGTTCTGCAGTAACTACAGAAGTTTACACCTGCCCTGTCCTTCTGTCCAGGCAAAGAAAGATGCACGCAAGAAAGGCCGCAAAGGCGGGCTGGTACATGCTGTGTTTGGGTCTCGCATTCAGGCTTCGTGGTGCCAGTAATTTACGGGTAGAGACGAGTACCGTCTTCTCCCAACCGCGTTTATATACTTCCTTTGAGAAACTTTTCGTTCATTCCCATGGGCTTATCACATATTTCTTTGCAGCTGTTTCTGGAGGTCCCAGCTTTGCTCATGAGCAATCCACCCGCACGTTACGTTCCTCTCCTGGAGGCGGCGCAATGTGCTCCATCCTTGTCCAGGTCTTCCCGCCGAGCTACAGGCCACATGGCCACCTACCATGTGCTGATGTTGTCTGGCTCCATGATGCTTACTGAGTCCCATGGTGAGCAAAACCCGCAAAGCCTGAACCCGGAGGCCGTCCGACGCCGAGACGCAAGAAGGGGGCACCATCATTGACGAGAGCATCCCAAAGGCAGAGCGGCCTGTTTCTGCAGCCTTCCCGAACCGAACACCGGCTACTGTTAACGTGTCTCCCGTCTTAGAAGGTTCTCTAAAGAGGCCCGGCCATATCTCTTGGTTTCGATTGCAGGACATGGAGATCGAATAAGACCATCTCCTGCGCCCCCCCCAGCCTTCAGTGCAGGGAGGCCAGGCCGGGAGCTAGCAAAGGTGGTTTTTGTCTCAGAATGTTGAGGCATGCAGGAAGTAATTGATCCGCATGCAGAGTGTCGCCTAGAGCCTGGAATCGAGTAAGCGCTGAGGTGTGCTATGATGCGATGAGATCGGCGGCTGATGTGCTCTCGCAGTTTGCTCCTTTTTGAGGGTGCAGCTAGCGATGATAGGAACAGCACTGCAGTACGGCTCATAGCCGAAGTATATCCCAGGGAATATGAGTAGTCGCAATTTTGTTGGTTTCTGCCGTCCCCAACATCTTCAGCAGCAGCGTGACCACCTTCACACCTTCATCACACCATCACAGCACTACCGCCGCCGCCGCCCCCATCACCACCACCACCAACACCACCACGACCGACACCACTACCACCAGCAGCAGCAGCAGCAGCAGCAGCAGCAGCAGCACCACCACCACCACCACCACCACCACCACCACCACCACCACCACCACCACCACCACCACCACCACCACCACCACCACCACCACCACCACCACATCCACCTCCACATCCACATGCACATCCAGATCCACGTCCACGTCATCATCGTCATCATCACCATCATCATCGTAGTCGTCATCGTCATTGCCAGCGTCGTCATCGTCGTCTTCGTCGTCGCCACCACCATCATCATCATCATCATCATCGTTATCATTGTCATCATGCTGGCTCACACCATAAGAATCATCATGACTCATGACCAGCCTAGTACCATGCATCCGATTCTTAGTGTTTTTGCTATTCTTCGTATTCATCTCATCGTCATGCACCCACCTTCGCCGCAACATCAGCATAACAACCATCATTTGCATCATCGGCATGCTCGCCACCTTCAGCACTCCGATTGTAGCAGTAGGAGTAGGACTAGGGCTAGGACTAAGAGAAGGAGAACCTCCTCCCCAACAGCCACCGGTTTTTGGAAACTATGTTCTTAGCACTTCAACAACTCCCTCGATCATGAGTAGTACACTTAAAGTTCGAAGTCCGCGGCACAAGCAGTAGTCGTCGCAATCTTCCGTAGTCGTAGGTCGTAGGATTGCAAAAGTCCCGCACAGCAGGCTTCCAGCTTTGGAGCGGCTTTTGCTCGGTCGTCAGTGGCCACAGGGCCACAGAACTCTTTAAATCGCGCACCTGGTACCTGGGTTGCAGGGCTGTTGTTGTCACCCACATGACCGTTGCTTAGGAATGTGTTTTTGACATTGTGGTAGGTTCCCTCCTCAACCCTGGTTCGTGATATTGCGGCTTGTGGCTGCATGGGTGCCAGATGGTTTTCAAAGACCCCACAGCGACCGCGAAAGTGCGGCATTTTGACTCCACCAAAGCGAAAAGCTGTGGCCTTGCATCGATGCCCTACCTGCATGCACCGCGACGTCAATGCATCATTCTATGTGTTTGGTTGCCCTGGAAGTCTTCGCACGGGAGCCCTTGTGGCGGGGGCTTTAGGAATCGAGAGCACAACTGAGACGACGTCATCTGCGCCACTTCTGAATGTTTCAAGGAAGCTCCACGATGCCCCCAATGCCTCGGAGTCGTCCCAAGCCGAACGCCATCCGAACGTCTTTTAGTGGTATTTCTTGATTTAGGCTGATTCTCTAAACTAAACCTGGGCAGGTCAAGGACCTGATAGCCAGCATCGACACGGCCACGAAGGAAGCCAACGATGCCTACGAGGTCTGAGGGGTTTGCCGGAACCTAAGGAAGAAACCTTAAATCACATATTAGGGATCCTACTATAATTTAAGGAATAATACTTAATTAAGGGATATGCAAATATCTTGTAGTTTAGGGTCTGACGAATATGCACAAAAACCCTCCAATCCTGTCGGGGTCGGGCGTTCACACTTGTTTCTTGTTACCTAGGATTGAAGCTCGTAGCCAAAAACCCACAATTCCACAACAAACCCCACCAACGACATCTTGATTGTGGATATCATTTCTGGTGTTGTGGCCCTGCGTGCCGTCATTCTTTGGACTGTTCGGCCCATGCTGATTGTGGTTATGATGCTGGCACTATGATGCTTGTCCTTCCTAATCTGCTCATGGATTGCTACGCAGAGCCTGGCGCCTTCCCTTGGCCAGGTCTGCACAGATCTCGTCCGAAAAATTGGCAACACCTTCCAGGCAGCTTGGCAGCTCGAAGGCTAATGCAGAGCACTCCTAGCCTTGCTCTTGCTGCTGTCGCTGCCGTCGCTGCTGCCGTTGTCGTCGCTAGTGTTGTGGCCCTTGGCTCATCTCCTCCTTGTAGTGTGCCATAATATGAATACACTTAGCTACAACTTGCTGCAGCATCTGACAATGCTAATCTTCATGTCTTTCCTTCTCGTGTGGCATGTTTCAAGACAAGTTGCCACAAGCTGCAACAGCATCTCGAAGCATGCGCCATCGTCTGAGAGTGTAGACAACCCCCAGCCCCAGACCATGCCCAAACCCCAGTGCCATAATCCTCTTCTATTCAGTCCGACACCCAACCCCTCCAGAACTCTGAACCCAACCCTGAAGTCCCAAACCCTAAACCTCAAGAAAGGCTCTCGACCCTGAGCTGAAAGACTTGAAGGAGCAGAACTCAAGGCTAATGCAGAGGCCGCGACTCCTCTTGCTTGTGGCAATTTGCAGGGGCAAGGATCCCGGGCACTCTGTTTTTCTTGCTTCCCCCAGATATATCCTTATGCCGCTTATGCCTTTTTGTTTAGCTTGGTGATTCTTCGTTGTTAAGACCGAACCAAACCGGTGCCGCGGTATTGGGGAACCAAGGTCTTGGGGGTCAGAGTCCCAGTTCAGGATGATGATGCGGTGGAGTCGGGATTTGGAGGTTTCGCTGGCTGGGATTGCTCGCTTTGGAGAATGGAGGGCTTTTGCGCATGCCCTATAGCCTATGGAAGTTGTATGTATATAGCCACTTGCGGCCTTGTCCTGTTGTATGTGTGGGGCTCCTTCACCTGCAAATTGACCTCGGTTGTTGTGCTTCCGCTCAACCCCACCGAAACCCCGCATGCTGAGCCGTAGGCCCGTAACCCCTCAGCCAAAACCCTACAACAAAGCGAAGCCCCGAACACCCCTTCTGTCATGGCACAAAGCCCCACCTCATGGAGGATGGCTGCGGTTTCCATGGACAAAGACACCGTCATCAAGTCCAGCACAAACTCCAAGGAGCAGGCGCATTTAACTTGCCCTTGTTGTGCAGACCGACGCACGTCCTCCCATGATAGTTCTCAACCGCAGCCGAGTTGTTGAGATCCTTGCACGGACGTCAGGTGACACATAAGGCTTTAGGTTGAAGCCGTTGCATACAGAGTGAAAAAAACCATTGCTCCAAGACCCGGCATCATTGACATCATGCATAATTATTGTCCTTGCAGGCTGAACCCTGAAGCCCCAAAAGCCAGATCTTTCAATACGAAAAACCCAACACCCTCCACCCTGAGCCGGAGCCAGGCCCTTCGCCGAGCGACAGCCAAGGCTAAGCTGGACAAGCAGATGGTCGCTAGCTCGTGAAGACTTACGGGGTTTTGAGCTTCGCGTATCTCGGGCCGTCATGATGGGATTTTCGAGGTCTTCATCTGATCTTTCAGTGCCTCCGATTCATGTAGATTTTGGGGTTGGTGCATAACAAGCTACTGTTTCAGGTGGGTTGCAGACGAGAGCTTCGTGAATACAACGCAGTGTCTTATTCGGGTCTTATCCACCCAAGTAGAGGTCCTTTTCTCGAAGTACGACGCGAACAAGGACGGCGTCCTGGACAAGAAGGAGGCGGGGAAATTGGCCCCAGATTTGGGGATGCAGAAAGCACCGCTTCTGGAAGCAAGCATGACCGATGAATCATAACTACGACAACAAAATTTAGCAAGGCATTCTGATGCGGATGATGCGAATGAGGATGGACAAGAACTAAGGTCAAGGTAAGAAGGTTGATATCGACAATGAGACTGATGGTGCGTGATGCAACAAGGATAGTTAGGAAAGGACGCTAGCACTAGCCACGGCATGGTAGTCATGGTAACCGATAATATCTCATGGCTCATGCCAACAGAGGCAGACTCAGTAAGTAGTAGAACCAGGACAAGTAGAACCACGAGGTCAACTAGGCTGGCAACATCATACATATATATATATATATATATATATTTACATATACTTATGTATGTATGTATGTATGTATGTATGTATGTGTGCATTGCAACTAGTTACAAATTATACTGCTGCTGTTGCCGCTGCTGCTGTCAGTGATTAAGAGGGTGATGAGGGTCAGGTTAATGAAGATTCGACATGCCACGATGGTCGTGGTGTCTGCCCCAGATCGCGAACTACGCGAAGAAGGAGTTTAGCTTCACAGTGCCGGAGCCGGCAATGAACTCCCTGCTCCAGGCTCGGTTCTCGGTTCCCCCTTTCAGCTTGAGCTTGTGTCAGACACAGAAATAACAACTTGTGTGATAGTACGGTTTTTTGAGTTCTGTGTCATCGCCTACTTGGAGGGCCTGTGGGATCTCGTGCCTGGAGAGGTCCTGGTGGATGAAGGAGCCAAGGCCGGATGCAAACCGCCAGAGCTCGGAAGCCTGTCTGGGCTCCCGGCAGCGTCCACCTTCATTGCATAGTATCAGCAGCTCGGACATATGACATGTATGTGTTAAAAGGCAAAGGTCTGTCTGCCTGCCTGCCTGCCTGCCTGTCTTCCAGCCTGCCTGTCTGCACGTCTGTCCGTATGTCTGTCTGTCTTTCTGCATGCATGCATACATACATGCATGAATGTATCCACACGTGCATGAAATATGCATGTATATGTATATCTCTACTTATCTGTGCGTGTCACGGGACACACACACACACACGCACGCATGTGCTTTGAGATGTCTTGTGGTATGACAGGTCGTAAGATTCGCTGACAGAGCACAGGCCGAAGCCATGCTGCCTGCATGTTGCCCTGTTCAGGGTGTGAAGAAGGCAAACTTCCATCGGGTGCGAATCCACGTTGGCATGGCCCGCGAAAAGGCCAAGGACCTGCACAGAAGGCGAGCAGTGTAGTGGGGACCGAGGCTCTGTGCTCGGTCCGGCCCGTCACGCAGCAGGACTTGAAAAGACGGAAAGCCCGAGAAGCCAGGGAGAAGGAGATCGAAGAAATGAAGGCTCGCTTCGAGTGCCGCTTGAAGACATCAAAAGCTCCGCTTGCTATTTCTAGATTCTAGCTGTGGCTGGATGTCCCAAGCTCTGAAGGCCAACAGCCCTCAAGCCTCTTATTCTCGTCTGCCGCTCGCCCCCGCCATTCCTGGAAGGAAGCCTTCAAGACAAAGGCCAATCCCACGCTCTTCCTCTGCTGGCAAGCTCTGCTTCGAGAGCTTCTGAAGCTTTTGATAGAAGCTTTGAGGGCTTCGGCCTTCGGCCTGTCGAGTTTAGAGGTCTAGACAGAGCTCGCGTTGGTCTTCGAGCTTGTTTCAGGGCTGATTCTACATTCCTCATCTAGTCTGCATGGCGAAGCGACTAGGCCGAGCAACGACATGCTTGTGAGCCGGGCTCCAGAAGAGGTCATCAGATGTGATCGCCGCAGCCAACCTGGCAAGTACGACTAGCGTGGTCCAAAACCTCGGCGTCCCCCCAAGCATGACCGCTCTTTCGATCCACACTGGATTCCAGAAAAGTTGGGCTAAACATCCCCAAACAGCCAGGACAAACAAACCTATTAAAGTCCCGGACCCTCCGGGGAACACTGGGCGCCGCTGCATGGAAGTGCTGCGCCTTCTGGGCAGCTCGGAGCGCAGCGTCGCCACTGCCTGCAAAGGCTTCGAGTTGGTCCCGGGTTTCGGGCTTTGGCGGTTTGTTTGGATACCAAAAATGATAGAAAAAGCATGTAAGAAGAAAGGCGTTAAGTCAAGTCGAGGCTCGCCGAGGAAACGCAGGTAGCCTCCTACAATCAAGTCCTCCCACACCATCATCCAAGCTCTTGGAGCCCCGAAGGCTTAGGACTTCAGGGGCAATTAATGTGAAGAGTTAGCAATAGTTCAGTAGGATCCCCTTGCAGTCCGCAAATAGCCTCTATGTGTCCGGGCGCTTCGGGAAGAGGAGACATCAGGCCAGGATGTCCGTCTATCAAGGACTCAGAGACAGAAAGTTGAAGAGCACTGAAAGCACCAGTGCCTGCTGCTTTGGACCAAAGGGAGAGCAGAGCCCATGCCAAGCGAAGGGTCAGATTCACCGATGTCGGCCAAAAGCCGTTGGACCAACCGAACCTGACCTGTTAAGCCGGGGAGCTTGAGGTGCAACCATGACTGCAGTCTCTTAAGATCGCTGTGTGGTTCTGATGCTTGTTTCTGACGTGGTTACAACCCAACCTCATGCGGGTTGTTGCCTTTTGATGCTTGCTTGGGCACATGCAGGTTTGGACACTGCCGATGGCTCAGACGTAGAGAGGGCTCAGAGAGCTATTGCGGGGACTGTTGATGCAGACCTCATGTCAGACCCAAGCAGAGCGCAGCAGTTCTGTACATTGCTGTAAAGGCTTGAAAATCTCGTCCTGTGTCTGAGCGTGCTGAAATATCATTCATATGCTACATAAGACTTTGGAAGAGGCTCGGTTCAAGAGCTCACACTCCCGTGTGGGCCATTTGAGAGGTTCAGAATATCACGTCTTCATGATGCTCGTTTCAGGGTCGCTAGATCTTCCGAAAAGAAGAGCCAGGCGACACGGAACTCCGAGCAGCAAAGTCCGAAGTCTCTGGCCCAGGTGTGCACATTGCTGGACAACATTGCCCGCGCACCTGAGAATGAGAAGTTTCGGCAAATCCGAAAGAGGAGCCATGCCGGGCGGATGGGATACTGAGGTGTTACAGGCAGTCAAGATGTCAGACATGTGACACACAGCTAACAAATAGTACCAAGTAATTAGTAATATTATTCCTTGGGGTTCCCTATTTCAACTGCGCGAAAAACAGAAGAGTAGTAAGACCGCGTTCCATGTTTATGAAGGCCCCTACATTGCCAGCCTCAGTCATAGGGATCCTTAGGGGTGTAGGGGGAGGGGGGGTAGGGGGCCTTAAGGCCCATAATAAGGACTAATAAGGCCTATTTAAGGAAATATAGTCCCCTACACCCCTCCCCCCTACACCCCTAAGGATCCCTATGACTCAGGAAGGAGTCTGCCTTTTATGCATGTGGAATACACAGAGATGACTCCCGTCCAGCTTCTTTCATTTAGGATGCTTCCTTACACACCACGAAGCCGCGTCTCGCTCACAGTAGCTGCATCACGGTCTGATTGTGGTCGTGCTCCACGTTTGCTTTCTAGCTTGCATAGCTCGTTGCAGCGGCTTTGAACATGACGGGGGTTGTAGGGTTGGGATGCTTCTGAACCCTGAAAACCCTAAAACCCCAAAACCTACTGAAAACCCTAAACCCTAACCGAACAACGAACAGACCTTTGCCTGACAGTTCAGAACTCCCTCCATGCAACACAGGAATCCTGCCATTGCCCGGCTCCTCGGCGTCGAGGAGGCACTGGCGACGTGTCGCCCATAGTGTCAGGAAAACCAGGCGCAACTACACCACGCCTGCACCAGAACATGGATTTCGGCTTCTGGATGCCCTCCTGATGGGATCATACAGGGCAAAGCATCCACCGTCCGCGGAGCTCAACCTATTTGTGAGGTCAACATCTGCCGAACAGAACAGCCTTCACAGATAAGGGGAGGAGATTCGTTTCAATCGCCCATGATTGCAGAGGAGGGCGTGCTGCGAAGCGCTGGATTCGAGGACCGACGAGATGTGGCTTCAACGTTTGTGGGATGCTCGAGGCTGAAGGGTTCGAGTGGCTTGGGCCACTTCCGAAGATTTCCGACCCTCAGTTGAGCCGAGGCCCAAAATCTATTGCTACACGCGCTAGGTTTAAGTCGTCCATGCCGGGGCGAAGTCGTCCCAACTCCATGTGCCGCAGGGTTTGGTCTAGTTTTCCATACCCCTGACATATCTTGTTTCCAATCCAGTCTTTAGTTTCTGCGCGATCCAGTACTGTGCGCGGTTCCTTGATCTTGGATGTGTTGTGATGCCACTTGTGTCTCGAGTTGGTGCTTGCATAGTCGAGCATCTAGAAGGGGAATGGCGGGTTTTGATTTGCTGTCTGCTGCGATGCCACTGGTGCGTTTCTCCTGTGTATTCTTGCTGCGAATGAGGCTTCCTGACCCACCGTGCGCAGGGCACGCAGCATTTTAAGTGCCATTGCTCGGAGCCTACACAGGCACCAGCTAGACACCCAAAGACACACAGATCCACACAAAAACACACACACACACACACACACACATAGCTGTCATAATGTGTGCGTATGTATGTAGGTAGATAGCGATGTACCCATGTATGTATGTAGGTACGTATGCATGCATGTATGCATGTATGCATGTACGCATGCATGCATGTATGTGTGTATGTATGTATGTATGTATGTATATACCAGCATGTATGTAGATGTATATATCAAAATAGGTCAACAAATGCGCTGTGCGTTCTCGCTCCCCCCCCCGTGGCTGGCTTAAACAGGGTCTATTTGGAAGCTGGCATTCGGGCTTTGCTGTGGTCATATATCCTCACACGAAGGCCGGCGAGCTGGTCCCAGCGAGCTAGGGCACGTATTGGAACAACATTCTGTTAATGTCAGGTTTGTGTCACAAGACCTGAGTCGGACAGCAAGCTAACACAAAGAAAGCGGCAAGCAGCAACCAAACAGGCCCCTCCAACTTCACGAGAATTCAAAAATCTGCGTTTACCCATCGGTCGGAAAGAAAAGAACTCCTCTCTCTCTTGATCAGGGGATTGGATCCCGAAAAGATGGAGAACAGCATACGCACCAGAAGAAGAAACCTCCGTTCTCTCTTGGCAACGGAAAGAGATCTTGATTATTTCCTTTACCTTTTCAAAGATGGACAAGGGCATACGCTCAAGAAGAAAGGGCGGAGATTCCCCCACCCCTCAACGAAAACACGGAGAAAGTCCCTCCAAGTCATTCAGCTGATCTCTAGCAGCGAGCTCCTCTACCTCTTGGTAACTCTCCATCTCCTCTGACGATAAATGAAGAGAGCTCGCTGCTTCGTCATCCGCAAGAAATGAGCTTCTTTTCTCCAAAAGGGTAAGGAAGAGATCCCTTGGCACATCCCCTACCGCAGCATCTCCAAGGAGCAGAGAACCCTTCCAACTTCACGAGAAAAAAGGAACTCCGGCTGCCTCCTAGTCGACAACAAGAGAGAGGATCTCCTTGTCGTCCCCTCTTTCTCCTCAAGGGATAGAAGAGAGATAGCTTTCAAGAAGTGAGGACTGAACTGTCTCAATCTTCAAAAGAAGAGTCTGGTCCTCCCCTTAGCCTTCAACAAGACATGAGCAGCCCTCTACCCCGTCCTCTGAATTAGCTCCCGAAAAGACAAATCCTCTGCCTCATCCTCGACAAGAAGAGACTGAGAGCAATCTAAGGGGGCAGAGGAAAGCGCCATCTCAACAAATCAAGCAGGCCGCTCCAACTTGACGAGAAAGAAGAGGGCTCCGTTTACCCTTCTGCAACAAGAGACCTCCTTTCTTTCTTGATAAGGGGGGGGATGCTCAAGAAGAAAGGGTGGAGCTCCCCCCAATTTTCAAGTAGAGACATCTGGTCATCCCTCAGCCTTCAAAAGGAAAAGACCTCATGCTCCAAAATAAGAAGAGAGTCCCCAGGATATTCGTGGCAACAGAAGAGAGCATCCCTTTTTACCTCTTGGTATGTCGCCTTGTCGTCTTAATTAAGAAGATTGAAGAGACATCGCTCCTAGCAAGAAAGGACAGAGCTCCCCTAGCTTCCAAAAAGAAAGATTTTCTACCTCATCCTCCACAAGAAATCACTGAGAGCTTCCTCCTATGCAATGAGGCGTAAGAGAGCTCCATCTCAGTCCAGCAGACAGGCCCCTCCAACTTCACGAGAATTCAAAGGTCTCCGTTTACCCATCGGTCGGAAAGAAGATAACTCCTTTCTCTCTTCATAAGGGGATTGGATCTTGAGCATTTCTTTTGCCTTTTCAAAAGATGGAAGACAGCATACGCACAAGAAGAAGAAACCTCCTTTCTCTCTTGGCAGTGGAAAGAGATCCTGATTGTTTCCCTTACCTTTTCAAAAGATGGAAAAGGGCATACGCTCAAGAAGAAAAGGCGGAGATTCCCCCACCCCTCAACGAAAACACGGAGAAAGTCCCTCCAAGTCATTCAGCTGATTTCTAGCAGCGAGCTCCTCTACCTCTTGGTAACTCTCCATCTCCTCTGACGATAAATGAAGGGAGCTCCCTTCTAGTCGAAGAAGACAAGGCTCAACGCATCTCCAGTTTCAAAAAGAACTGCGGCTGCCTCTTATAGTCGACAAGATGAGAGAGGAGCTCCTTGTCGTCCCCTCTTCCTCTTCAAGGGATAGAAGAGGGATAGCTTTCAAGAAGTGAAGACAGAGCTCGCTCAATCTTCAAAAGAAGGGGAGGATCAGACTTCAACAAGACATGAGCAGCCCTCTACCCCATGCTCTGAATTAGCTTCCAAAAAGACAAATCCTCTGCCTCATCCTCGACAAGAAGAGACTGAGGGCTTCCTCCAATCTAATGGGACAGAAGAAAGCGCCATCTCAACAAAGCAAACAGGCCGCTCCAACTTCATGAGAAAGAAGAGGGCTCCGTTTAGCCCTCGGCAAGAAGAGACCTCCTTTCTTTCCTGATAAGGGGAGGGGATCCTGATTATTTCCGTTGCCGTTTTAACAATGGAAGAGAGCATACACTCAAGAAGAAAGGGTGGAGCTCCCCCCAATTTTCAAATTAGAGACATCTGGTCGCCCCTCAGCCTTCAAAAGGAAACGACCTCATGCTCCAAAATAAGAAGAGAGTCCCCTGGATATTCGTGGCAACAGAAGAGAGCATCCTTCTAGCAGAGAGCCTTTTTACCTCTTGGCATGTCGCCTTTTCGTCTTAAGAAGATTGAAGAGACCTCGCTCCTCGCAAGAAAGGACAGAGCTGCCCTAGCTTCCAAAAAGAAAGATTTTCTACCTCATCCTCCACAAGAAATCACTGAGAGCTTCCTCCCATGTAATGAGACGCAAGAGAGCTGCATCTCAGCCCAGCAGACAGGCCCCTCCAACTTCACGAGAATTCAAAGGTCTCCGTTTACCCATCGGTCGGACCGAAGATAACTCCTTTCTCTCTTCATAAGGGGATTGGATCTTGAGCATTTCTTTTACCTTTTCAAAAGATGGAAAACAGCATACGCACAAGAAGAAAAAACCTCCTTTCTCTCTTGGAAGTGGAAAGAGATCCTGATTATTATCTTTACGCTCAAGAAGAAACGGTAGGGATTCCCCCACCCCTCAACGAAAACACGGAGACAGCCCCTCCAAGTCATTCAGCTGATTTCTAGCAGCGAGCTCCTCTACCTCTTGGTAGGTCTCCATGTCCCCTGAAGAGAATTGAAGGGAGCTCGCTTCTAGTCGAAGAAGACAAGGCTCAAAGCATCTCCAATTTCAAAAAGAACTGCGGCTGCCTCTTAGTCGACAAGAAGAAAGAGGAGCTCCTTGTCGTCCCCTCTTCCTCCTCAAGGGATAGAAGGGAGATAACTCTCAAGAAGTGAGGACAGAGCTCTCTCAATCGACAAAAGAAGAGTCCGATCCTCCCTGCAGCCTTCAACAAGACATGAGCAGCCCTCTACCCCACCCTCTGAATCAAGAAAGAAACCCTTCTAACCTTTCTTTCTTGATAAGGGGGGGGATGCTCAAGAAGAAAGGGTGGAGCTCCCCCCAATTTTCAAGTAGAGACATCTGGTCATCCCTCAGCCTTCAAAAGGAAAAGACCTCATGCTCCAAAATAAGAAGAGAGTCCCCAGGATATTCGTGGCAACAGAAGAGAGCATCCCTTTTTACCTCTTGGTATGTCGCCTTGTCGTCTTAATTAAGAAGATTGAAGAGACATCGCTCCTAGCAAGAAAGGACAGAGCTCCCCTAGCTTCCAAAAAGAAAGATTTTCTACCTCATCCTCCACAAGAAATCACTGAGAGCTTCCTCCTATGCAATGAGGCGTAAGAGAGCTCCATCTCAGTCCAGCAGACAGGCCCCTCCAACTTCACGAGAATTCAAAGGTCTCCGTTTACCCATCGGTCGGAAAGAAGATAACTCCTTTCTCTCTTCATAAGGGGATTGGATCTTGAGCATTTCTTTTGCCTTTTCAAAAGATGGAAGACAGCATACGCACAAGAAGAAGAAACCTCCTTTCTCTCTTGGCAGTGGAAAGAGATCCTGATTGTTTCCCTTACCTTTTCAAAAGATGGAAAAGGGCATACGCTCAAGAAGAAAAGGCGGAGATTCCCCCACCCCTCAACGAAAACACGGAGAAAGTCCCTCCAAGTCATTCAGCTGATTTCTAGCAGCGAGCTCCTCTACCTCTTGGTAACTCTCCATCTCCTCTGACGATAAATGAAGGGAGCTCCCTTCTAGTCGAAGAAGACAAGGCTCAACGCATCTCCAGTTTCAAAAAGAACTGCGGCTGCCTCTTATAGTCGACAAGATGAGAGAGGAGCTCCTTGTCGTCCCCTCTTCCTCTTCAAGGGATAGAAGAGGGATAGCTTTCAAGAAGTGAAGACAGAGCTCGCTCAATCTTCAAAAGAAGGGGAGGATCAGACTTCAACAAGACATGAGCAGCCCTCTACCCCATGCTCTGAATTAGCTTCCAAAAAGACAAATCCTCTGCCTCATCCTCGACAAGAAGAGACTGAGGGCTTCCTCCAATCTAATGGGACAGAAGAAAGCGCCATCTCAACAAAGCAAACAGGCCGCTCCAACTTCATGAGAAAGAAGAGGGCTCCGTTTAGCCCTCGGCAAGAAGAGACCTCCTTTCTTTCCTGATAAGGGGAGGGGATCCTGATTATTTCCGTTGCCGTTTTAACAATGGAAGAGAGCATACACTCAAGAAGAAAGGGTGGAGCTCCCCCCAATTTTCAAATTAGAGACATCTGGTCGCCCCTCAGCCTTCAAAAGGAAACGACCTCATGCTCCAAAATAAGAAGAGAGTCCCCTGGATATTCGTGGCAACAGAAGAGAGCATCCTTCTAGCAGAGAGCCTTTTTACCTCTTGGCATGTCGCCTTTTCGTCTTAAGAAGATTGAAGAGACCTCGCTCCTCGCAAGAAAGGACAGAGCTGCCCTAGCTTCCAAAAAGAAAGATTTTCTACCTCATCCTCCACAAGAAATCACTGAGAGCTTCCTCCCATGTAATGAGACGCAAGAGAGCTGCATCTCAGCCCAGCAGACAGGCCCCTCCAACTTCACGAGAATTCAAAGGTCTCCGTTTACCCATCGGTCGGACCGAAGATAACTCCTTTCTCTCTTCATAAGGGGATTGGATCTTGAGCATTTCTTTTACCTTTTCAAAAGATGGAAAACAGCATACGCACAAGAAGAAAAAACCTCCTTTCTCTCTTGGAAGTGGAAAGAGATCCTGATTATTATCTTTACGCTCAAGAAGAAACGGTAGGGATTCCCCCACCCCTCAACGAAAACACGGAGACAGCCCCTCCAAGTCATTCAGCTGATTTCTAGCAGCGAGCTCCTCTACCTCTTGGTAGGTCTCCATGTCCCCTGAAGAGAATTGAAGGGAGCTCGCTTCTAGTCGAAGAAGACAAGGCTCAAAGCATCTCCAATTTCAAAAAGAACTGCGGCTGCCTCTTAGTCGACAAGAAGAAAGAGGAGCTCCTTGTCGTCCCCTCTTCCTCCTCAAGGGATAGAAGGGAGATAACTCTCAAGAAGTGAGGACAGAGCTCTCTCAATCGACAAAAGAAGAGTCCGATCCTCCCTGCAGCCTTCAACAAGACATGAGCAGCCCTCTACCCCACCCTCTGAATCAAGAAAGAAACCCTTCTAACTTCACGAGAAATAAGAGAACTCCGGGTGCCGTTTAGTCGACAATAAGAAAGAGGAGCTCCATGTCGCCACCACTTCCTCTACAAGGGATAGAAGAGAGATATCTTTCAAGAAGTGAGGACAAAGCGTTCTCATTCCTAGTTATTCTTGGCAAGAGCAGATTTCTCTAGAGGAGATTTCTTATACCTTTCTCAGTCGCCAGCCTTCAAAAGAAAAGACCTCATGCTCCAAAGCAAGAAAACAGTCCCCGCAGGTTGTTCGTGGCAAAAGAACAGCGCATCACGAGAAACAAAGGAGCTCCGACTGCCTCTCTGGCGATAAGAAGAAAACTTCTTTCTTCTCTGTTCGTCAGGACCGACAGCTCCTGAACATCTCCTCCTCGAGAAAAAACTTGGAAGGGAGGTTACGATCAGGAAGGAAGGATAGAGCTTTTCCAAATTTCAAACCTTGACAAGAGAAAGGCCGGTCCTCCCCGCGGCCTTCAAAACGAAACGAGAAGCCCAAGCCCTCTACCTTACCCTGCTGTGAAGCAGGAAGAGAGTTCACTCCAAGTTATTCTTGGTAAGAGACGAGAGCTTTATTCGAGCAGAGAGAGCCTTTACCTCTTGGTAAGTCGCTTTTATGTTAAGAAGATTGAAGAGACTTCGCTCCTAGCAAGAGAAGCCAGGGCCCCTCTTGCTTCCAAAAAGAAAAGTCTTCTACCTCATCCTCCACAAGAAATGATTGAGAGCCTCCTCCCATGTAATGAGACGGGAGAGAGGTCCATCTCAGCACAGCAGACAGGCCCCTTCAACTTCACGAAAAACAAGAGAGCTCCATCTACCCATTCGTCGGCAAGAAATTTGCTTTTAGTTGAAGTTCTGCAACAACACAGATAAAATCACAGATCACAAGGGTGTCGCCCCAAGATTTGTAAAGACTCAGATCCCAAAAACCCAGATCGCACGGGGTGTCCCCCTAAGGGTTCGTTGAAAAAACAAGTTCCAAAATAATAAATCGCAAGGGGTGTCCCCCTACAGGTTAATCACAGATCGCAAGGGGTGTCCACCTATGGTGTTGTAAAAACTCGAGATCCCAAAAACGCAGATCGCAAGGGGTGTCTCCCTAAGGTTTTGTGAAAACTCAGAACCGAAAAGCACAGATCGCAAGTGGTGCCCGCCTAAAGCTTGTTATAACAAATAAGTTCCAAAATCACAAATCGCAAGGGGTGTCACCCTAAAGGCTTTTGCGCTAAAACAGATCCCGAAATAATAAATCGCAAGGGATGTCCCCCTAAAGGCTTTCGCGCAAGCTAGATCCCAACATCGCAAGGAATGTCCCCTTAGGTTTTGTAAAAACGCCGATCTCAAAATCACAGATCGTGAGGAGGTCCCCCTACAGGGGTGTCCCCGTTAAGTTTTGTGAAAACTCAGATCCGCAAATCACAAATCGCAAGGGGTGTCCCCCCTAAGGTTTTGTAAGAACTCAGGTCCCGAAATCACAGATCGCAAGGGGTGTCCCCCTAAAGCTTTTTATAACAAATGAATTCCAAAATCACAAATCGCAAGGGGTGTTCCGAAAAAGGTTTTGTAAGAACTCAGATCCCGAAATCACAGATCGCAAGGGGTGTCCCCCTAAGGTTTTGTGAAAACTCAGAACCGAAAAGCACAGATCGCAAGTGGTGTCCCCCTAAAGGTTGTTATAACAAATAAGTTCCAAAATCACAAATCGCAAGGGGTGTCCCCTGAAGGCTTTTGCGCTAAAGTAGATCCCGAAATACCAAATCGCAAGGGATGTCTCCCTAAAGGCTTTCGCGCAAGCTAGATCCCAACATGACGAATCGCAAGGAATGTCCCCTTATGTTTTGTAAAAACGCCGATCCCAAAATCACAGATCGTAAGGGGTGTCCCCCTAAGGTTTTGTGAAAACTCAGATCCGCAAAACACAGATCGCAAGGGGTGTCCCCCTGAAGGTTTTTATATCAAATAAGTTCCAAAATCACAAATCGCAAGGGGTGTCCCCCTAAATGTGTTTGTAACAAATATAAGTATCAAAATCACAAATCGCAAGGGGTGTCCACCTAAGGTCTTGTAAGAACTCAGATCCCAAAATCACAGATCGCAAGGGGTGTCCCCTTCAGGTCTTGTGAAAACTCAGATCCGAAAACCACAGATCGCAAGGGGTGTCCCCCTAATCCCTGCGAGCCGCGACCGAGCAGAAAGCCTGTAAATACCGCGTTAAAACAACGGCCAGGGATCCCACACATCTGCGGGCAAAATCTGGCGGAAGTGATGCACCACCGAGCCAAATGCCTGTAAATACCGCATTAAACAAAGGGCCAGGGATTTGACACATCTGTTGTCAAAATCTGGCGGAAGTGAGCAGTCGGTACTTCCGCCAGATTTTGCCAACAGATGTGCGAAATCCCTGGCCCTTTGTTTAATGCGGTATTTACAGGCTGTTTGCTCGGTGGCGGATCACTTCCGCCAGATTTTGCCCGCAGATGTGTGGGATCCCTAGCCCTTGAAGTGGTGGGTGAGAGGGTGGTGGGAGGGTGTTTGGGAGGTAGGGTGGGCAGGAGGTGGAGGGAGTGTGAAGTGGGAGGAAGGGTGGGTGGGGGGGGTTGGGACGATGGGTGGGCGCTGAGGGTCGGTCCCCGGCCAGGATTTAAATTAAATTATTTGAATTATTTAAATGGGGCCGGGAATTAAATAATTTAAATAATTTAAATAATTTAAATAATTTAAATAATTTAAATCCTGAAGGGGAGGGGTCCCCGGGGGTCCAGGGCCGAGGAATTAAATAATTTAAATAATTTAAATCCGGAGCCCTTCCCCAGGATTTAAATTATTTAAATTATTTAAATCCTGGGGCCCGGGGCCCCCGGGAACCAGGATTTAAATTATTTAAATTATTTAAATTATTTAAATATTTAAATTATTTAAATGGGGCCGGGAATCAAATAATTTAAATAATTTAAATAATTTAAATAATTTAAATAATTTAAATAATTTAAATCCTGAAGGGGAGGGGTCCCCGGGGGTCCAGGGCCCCGGGAATTAAATAATTTAAATAATTTAAATCCGGAGCCCTTCCCCAGGATTTAAATTATTTAAATTATTTAAATCCTGGGGCCCGGGGCCCCCGGGAACCCCCCCGGCCAGGATTTAAATTATTTAAATTATTTAAATTATTTAAATTATTTAAATGGGGCCGGGAATTAAATAATTTAAATAATTTAAATAATTTAAATAATTTAAATCCTGAAGGGGAGGGGTCCCCGGGGGTCCAGGGCCCCGGGAATTAAATAATTTAAATAATTTAAATCCGGAGCCCTTCCCCAGGATTTAAATTATTTAAATTATTTAAATCCTGGGGCCCGGGGCCCCCGGGAACCCCCCGGCCAGGATTTAAATTATTTAAATTCTTTAAATTATTTAAATTATTTAAATGGGGCCGGGAATTAAATAATTTAAATAATTTAAATAATTTAAATAATTTAAATCCTGAAGGGGAGGGGTCCCCGGGGGTCCAGGGCCCCGGGAATTAAATAATTTAAATAATTTAAATCCGGAGCCCTTCCCCAGGATTTAAATTATTTAAATTATTTAAATCCTGGGGCCCGGGGCCCCCGGGAACCCCCCCGGCCAGGATTTAAATTATTTAAATTATTTAAATGGGGCCGGGAATTAAATAATTTAAATAATTTAAATAATTTAAATAAATTAAATCCTGAAGGGGAGGGGTCCCCGGGGGTCCAGGGCCCCGGGAATTAAATAATTTAAATAATTTAAATCCGGAGCCCTTCCCCAGGATTTAAATTATTTAAATCCTGGGGCCCGGGGCCTGCGGGAACCCCCCCGGCCAGGATTTAAATTATTTAAATTATTTAAATGGTGCCGGGAATTAAATAATTTAAATAATTTAAATAATTTAAATAATTTAAATAATTTAAATAATTTAAATCCTGAAGGGGAGGGGCCAGGGCCCCGGGAATTAAATAATTTAAATAATTTAAATCCGGAGCCCTTCCCCAGGATTTAAATTATTTAAATTATTTAAATCCTGGGGCCCGGGGCCCCCGGGAACCCCCCCGGCCAGGATTTAAATTATTTGAATTATTTAAATTATTTAAATGGGGCCGGGAATTAAATAATTTAAATAATTTAAATAATTTAAATAATTTAAATCCTGAAGGGGAGGGGTCCCCGGGGGTCCAGGGCCCCGGGAATTAAATAATTTAAATAATTTAAATCCGGAGCCCTTCCCAGGATTTAAATTATTTAAATTATTTAAATCCTGGGGCCCGGGGCCCCCGGGAACCCCCCCGGCCAGGATTTAAATTATTTAAATTATTTAAATTATTTAAATGGGGCCGGGAATTAAATAATTTAAATAATTTAAATATTTTAAATAATTTAAATCCTGAAGGGGAGGGGTCCCCGGGGGTCCAGGGCCCCGGGAATTAAATAATTTAAATAATTTAAATCCGGAGCCCTTCCCCAGGATTTAAATTATTTAAATTATTTAAATCCTGGGGCCCGGGGCCCCCGGGAACCCCCCCGGCCAGGATTTAAATTATTTAAATTATTTAAATGGGGCCGGGAATTAAATAATTTAAATAATTTTAATATTTTAAATCCTGAAGAGGAGGGGTCCCCGGGGGTCCAGGGCCCCGGGAATTAAATAATTTAAATAATTTAAATCCGGAGCCCTCCCCAGGATTTAAATTATTTAAATTATTTAAATCCTGGGGCCCGGGGCCCCCGGGAACCCCCCCGGCCAGGATTTAAATTATTTAAATTATTTAATTCCCGGCCCTGTCCCCGCCCGGGACCCCCAACCGGGTTTATTTGGAAGATGGCTCTTGTTTATATATAAGGGATTTAGGTCACTGTTTCCCTATCTAGAGTGCAAGCACCAGCTTCCAAATAAACCCGGTTTAAGCCGCACACATAACAAACCCACCCACCCATCCTCCCCCCCAACCACTCCCCCCCCCCGCAATGGTATCCCCCCCCCCAACTAGAAGGGCCTGAAGCCTGGAGGACTCCGGCTACAGGGGCGCCGCACCGCGTATTGTACCCCACTTGGCCTGCCCGCGACGCACCTGCGTAATTTCCACAGTAAGGATAGGGTTTCGAGGCAAAACGGAGTAAAATTATTCTTACTCCGAAGGCCTCCCAGCAGGGCTTCCTGTGAGCAGTAAGCAAAATGTTCTAGGCAACACTCAGCAAGATTACTCGTGTCCCAAAATTTCCACGCAAGGCTAACAAGGGTTCCAGGCAATTAGAATGGATCGGAGGCTTAGCAGGAGAGCATGTGCGGAGAATGCCATACATACACAGACATGTTGTGTGTGTGTGTGTGTGTGTGTGTGTGTGTGTGTGAGTGTGTGTATGTGTCTCAGAGCAAAAGGCAAAACCATCCTGTTCCACAGGAGGGGGGGAGACATAGAATGGCCATACATTCAGAAAGACTGTGTGTGTGTGTGTGTATGGCAAAAGGGAAAACCACCCCGTTCCACGGGGGGCTTCTACTTCCTCCCTGGCCCGCACGCACAGTTGGAAAACCGGAGACGAAGTTCGCATTTCGCAGCAGCAGAATACCGCACGCCAAAGAATGGAACGGAGGCTTCTTAGCAGGAGAGCATGTGCGGAGAATGCCATACGTAGACAGACGCTGTGTGTGTGTGTGTGTGTCTGTGTCCATGTGTGTGTGTGTGTGTGTCTGTCTGTCTGTCTGTCTGTGTGTGTGTGTGTGTGTGTCTGTCTCAGAGCAAAACGGAACACCATCCTTTTCCAAAGGGGGGGGGCAATAGAAAAGGCAAACCATGCCGTTCCACAGGGCCGGGGGGGGGGCGGGGAGAATACACATTGATTACTACACGAGAGTGCCCAACAGGATAGCATGTGAGGGGGAGGGGGAGGGCGCAACCCTCATTATCTGTACTTGGTTATTCCATTTCTTCAGAGGTAGATGTCTGTGTACATGAAATAACCTAGGCATGTAGGTAGGCAGGGAGGTATGTATGTATGCGTGTATGTGCATTCACAGTCACATGTATTGATGCTTGCCATGTATGTTCTATCCATGCATCTACCTAGCTGCCTGTCCCCCTGTCCACCTATCTATCGATTTATCCATCCATCTATTCATTTATCTACCTTTCTGTCTTCATGCCTATCTATCTGTATCTATCTATCTGTCCGTGCGTGTCTGTATATGTCTCTCTGCCTGTTTCTAAGTCTGCCTCTCTGTCCATCTCGCTCAGTGATCTGTCTCTCTGTGTACCTCTCTGCAGATGTAGGCTGTGGCGCTACCCTAGACCCTAAACTAAACCCTAAACCCCATTGCTTGCAGGATGGTCCGGAAGAGACCTTAGTATGCTTGGGGGCCGCTCCTGAGCTTCCAGAGGCGCCTCCGGGACACATGTATTCAAAGGGACAGAAGAATGCGAGAAAAGATGAGCATGCAGGTCTTGTGTATTCATGTATATGGGTTTGTATGTATGTATGTATGTACGGACGTATGCATGCGTGCATGAAGTATGCACATACATACCTACATATAGATGCAGGTACTTGCATACATATGCAGGTAGGCCGGTAGGTAGGTATGTCGCTATGCATGTATGTATGAATGTATGCACATATGTGTGTAGAGGGAGGCACACACACACAAAGTCGAACCAGTGCAAGTCCACATTAGTAAACACGGTGTCCAGGCTTGCGGTTTCTGTCTATACGTATGTGTGCCTGTGTATGTCTCTCTCTCTCTCTCTCTCTCTCTCTCTATATATATATATATATTATTATATCTGTATATACATACACAGACATATTTATGTGTACACCTTCACACACACGCACACAGTTGCCTTTTGATTCATCAGTGCTTTTTGTCGTGGACCCCCAGCCTTTAGCAGACGTCTTGAAGAACGTATCAAGAAGGGTTCCTGGCACCGCACTCGCAGGTCCTCAAAGCTGCAGCTGCCATTCGGGACACCTTGAGGCTGTGCCGGCACCTGGCCTCGCTGTCGGTCTCTCCTCCCTCTCTCTTTTTTTCTCTCGTTCACTTTCTCTTTCCTGAGACGCAAAAAGCAGACACGCAAACCTCCGTGTTTCTGACAATTTTGTAGCTTCGCTGGCTCCATGCCCCGAAGTCCTCCACAGCCTTTGCCAAGCCAGGCTCCAGACCTTGCCAGACCCCTGAAACTCAGTGGAGCTTTTCGTACCTGAATTAGATGCCTATTGTGTATGTAGTACATCACCACATACGTGTCTACACACACAGACATGTAGGCCTGGTGTTGCGTCCAGGTTTCCTATATATTTTCTATGGTTACAACATATCAGGTATGTATGTATGTATGTATGTATGTATGTATGTATACAGATGTATGTATACATATGTATGTATACATATGTATATATACATATGTATATATATATATATATATATATATATATATATATTATATATATATATATATCATATATATATATATATACTGCTGTTTCTGCTGTTTGGGGCGGAGGGTCGATGTGACGCGGCCCTTTGGCTTGCACCTAATTGTGTGAAACAACACTGAACAAGCTACCAGTTGCCCAACATCAGGAATCCCGGTGACTCGCGCATCACAAGGTCTGGGAGACGCTGCAGAGGGAGGGCAGACAGTGGTAGCGGAGACGGAACCACAAGCCGGGAGGGAATGCCACGAATCCAATGGCTCACAGCGGTCCGAATGAGCTCACAAGCGAGCTCAAATCCAGGCAACTGAGAGGTGAAGGATTGGGCAGTCCGTTTGGGTTCATCGGGCTCCGTCAGTGGCAAGCCCAGCACAGACAGACAGTAGAAGCATGCCGGGTCTGGGTACGCCAAGAAATCAATGACCTGCCCTTCCATATATATATATATATATATATATATATATACATATATATACATATATATATATACATATATATATATATACACACACACATGCAACCAGACGCAGTACCTCAAACTCGCTCCCTCTGGCTCGGCAGGCAGAATGAGGCCGAGCTGGGAGCAGAAGCAGGCCCTCGTCACAGCTCTGGGCTTCCGGATTCCCCAAGCAGTTCCTTCAAAAGCCTGTTTAGGCTTTAGGGTTTCTCTTCTGCTCGTGGAGCCTTCCTATTGCTTTCAGAAGTTGTGGAAGCAGATATATCTCTGCGGGTGCCTAAACTGCACTCTGTGCATCTGCGCCCTGAGACAACAAGCACTGGGACTCGGACTGCTCGAACTTTGGGATTGCTATAGCACTAGTAATGCTACTAGCAATATAGTCAGTTATTAAATAATCGCAACAGGTATAATTCTTTAGGGCCCATTTCTTGCAGAGTTCGCCAGAGGCCCGGGCGGCGCGGTGCTTTGCTCTGCCCGGGCCTCGAGTCTTCTTGTGACTTAGTCCTCGGCGCCTGAGAGGTTCCTCATGTTTTTTTCTGAGCCACCGTGGATTCCCTTGCAATGTGGTTTCTTGGTGTGCAATGGACTTAGGTCGTGTCCTCTCATGATGTTACGCGGCATGATGATGGCATGTTTCTCTTGTTGGGGAGTCCATTGACAATACCTGGTACTACATCTTGCTGCCACCTTGGTCCACTCGCTGCAGAATATATACAAGATTGCCGGAGGATCGGGCGGCGACAAGTCCAAAAGCTTTTCTCTAGACTGGGCTCGAGGTTGCCCTTTGCCTCAAGATGCGAGCCCTCCAAGAGCCCTCAAACTTCAGCTTCGGCATGAAGGATAGCCGCGTGGCGCAAGCAATCGAGTGCAGCGCGCTCGGAAGCGGTACCTCACTTCATGCCTCTGCAGTGAAGACGAGAATCATGATGTAGATGGCGATAGTTAGGACAGTTAGGATGACTGTGCCGATGATGCTGAAGGTGGTGATGATGATGGTGTGAATGATGAGACTGAAGAAGAAGATGAGGATAGTGGTGGTGATGATGATGATGATACGGAGAATATTTAGACTGGCGAAGATGGTAATGATCATGGTTTATGGTGGTGGTGATGATGGCGAGGCTGAGAATGATGATGCTGATAAAAATGGCCAGGTGAGAATGATGATAATGATGATGGTAGGATGGTGGTGATGATGATGTGGCTGTTGGTGATGACAACCACGACCTTACGATGAGGGTCATGATGATGATGACGAAGATGCTGCTGCGTTTGCTGCTGATCATGATGTTGGTGCTGATGATGACGGTGACCTACCTTCCTCCACAGCACATGATTTGTCGAGACCGAGAATTGTGACCATTCAAAGGGCTACGCCGAATCCCCAGCCACAAAGGTGCCGTGCTGGATTACGCCGCGCAGCGGTCGGCCGACATGGCCGAGGTTGCGGGCTTTAGCATAGGGCCTACTGTGTAGGACCTGTAGGGATTCGAGAGCATTCCCAACACCCCTTACCTAGCATTCTGTGCATGATACTGCAAGGCGCTGTTCGCATTCTTGGTCTCACTGTTTGTGGAGTGGCTACAATTCCCTGTAGTCCCGGCCCCTCAGTCAAGGCATACTGTTCAAGGGGTTCGTGCTTTCGTGGTCCTTGACCGCTGGCGCAGCCCTTTAGGATCTAGGTCATCCAGGCTTCAGAGCTCTGCTTCATCGAGTTTGATGAAGACTTCAGCTGCAACCCTAAACCCGACCGCTATACCCTCGACCCACACACTGCCCCAACTCCTCAACCCTGGAAGCCCAACCCCCGTGATGTCCGTGAAGCCGTCGGCAGGCCGAGAAGAAGCGGAGAAAAGTTGATGAGGCTGATGGCCTACGCTCGTCAGTCTCCCAATAATCTCCGACGGTTCAGCCTAAACCCTCGACTAGGGTTTAGGGTTTCGGGTGTACTGCACAAATAGCCACACTGGGTCAAACTAAGGCCCACAAGGTGGAGGGAAACCTTCGCCCATGCAGGTGCGGGGTCTCGAGCTTAGGGATTCCTCGAAGCGTGCGTCCGGCTTCGAATCCCCATGCCGCCAGGTTTGAGCACAGTGCCTTGAGTTCAATGTTGCTTGTGCGCCTGCCATGCTGTATGAGGTTAAGTTAACCTATGTTCTGCAAAGCTGTGCCTACAAAGCTGGCAGTTTGGGATGTCACGCTTGAGCATGCATCTTTCCTGCTGGCATGATTGCCGTTTCTTTCTGTGTGTTCGGGCAACCGTCACAGCCGTGGCAGTTCGTGTACTGTGAGGAGGTCTGAGAAGAGTGTAGCACTTTTGGAAGCTTCCCTGCTTTCAGGTGGAGGCTTTCTCTGCGATGGTGGGATGCTCGAGGCAACGGTATTTGCAGCTCCGATGCCGAACCAGGTCGATATGCTCGTAATGGTTGATGGCCGTCAGGGACCTTTACGCCTCAAAAAGTAGCTTCAAGCGACCTCATGGCAGGCATGGCTGGACGAGGCCTCTGCCAACCGCTCCCTGGCGTTCGAACTGCTTCAGCTGCAGGCGGCAAATGAGATATGAGTGCATGCCTGCTAACTGCTCATGCACCGGAAGCTTATCCTAAAGTAGTCTGGACCTCCGGCTTTTCCAGGACAAGGCCATGCGCTGGTATCCCACAGGAGCCCGAAGGCATTGCAGGGAGCCCAGAAGTGTGGATGGTTTCGATCCAACTTGGTGACACTATTCCGGCCCACAGCATCCAAAGATTCCCAGGCGAGTCATTCAGAGGACGGCTCCTGGATTCTTCGAAGACCTCGCAGGACGGCACCCTCCTACCACTCCCGAAACTGAATCTCCCAAAAGCATCAAATTCATAGAGGGCCCAGGGGCTCCAAAAGCGGGGAATACTGTAGCCTCATTGGTAGCGGCTGCAAATCAGCGTTGACAGAGGATGGAGACTGGAGGATGTTGTTGGGCCGGGGGGAGGGGAGGGGGAGACTCCCACGAAGCCAAAGTTGATTGATGTGTCTTGCCAGGATACGAAGCTGTGACGGGCTCAGCGGGTGTGCCGCTAGCCGTACAAGAGGGTAGAGTAGCTGCAGCTGTAGTTGTAGTTGTTGTTGCAGGACGCAAAGGGGGGATGAGCAGCACTAGCAGAACGATTAGAGTGATTAGAAGCAGGAGCAGGACAGCAAGCCTTAAGCTGGAGCCCAGCCTCGATCGGCTCAAGCTCCAGCCAACGCCTGCTGGAGAGAAGTGTTACTTTTGCACGGCCTAAATGTAGATTGCAGCGTGGATAGAGTGTAGGCGGTTATGGGTGTTGTACACCCGGAAACTGAATCACTGAAGCATCAAGCCACCGTGGCCCAAACACCCAAACCAGGAGGAGCACAGAAACAGACAAGAGCGTTACAGCCAGGGCGGGCGACTCTGTCTTTGCAAAGTCATGTGTGGCCGGCTGCAGACGGCCTTTAACGACACGATCTGGCCCGAAAGGGATGATGGCACCATACCTCTGCCGGATGGCTTATTCGCAGGCCAGGCAGAGAAGGAACAGAAACACGCCGATGAGGTAGTCGACTGGGCTCAGATTCCTCGCCAGGATTGGCTCGAGTTTACGAGCGAGCCAGAAACCATCGCCCATACTGATCTGCTGTCATCGGATTGGGTACAAAAGACCGAGGAGTGCAGAGAGCACGACTTGGATCCTGAGGGCGAGGCCGCATTCTACCACCCCTCCTTCCGGTTCAAGCAGCCGGCCTTTGCAGTGCATATTCAGCTGTTGGAGAAGAGGAAAGGCAAACCACAGCAGAAGATTTGGGATGTGATCTACGCTGGCGGGGCGGGGGCTGACAACGAGATCGTCCGCTCTGCCACGCCGAACGGCGGTTCCCACCCACTCTTCCGGCAGTTCTGCCAGCCTTTGTCCGAGGAGACCCGCTATGAGCTGCGTGTGACGGACGTGACCAGGAACAAGAAAGGGAAGCCCAGGAGAAGCTTCGACGAGACCCTGGAGCTTCGGCCGAAGCCGGAGCTTCCGCGCAGCTTCCACCTGAAGAAAGGGATGAAAGTGCCAAAGAAGTTCTCTTTCGACTACTGGGTCCGAAAGGAGAAGAAGGAGCAGGATCGAGAGAAGAAGCTGAACTTCCTGATGCAAGGCCTTGCCTGGAGTCCTCGAAGGCCGCTGAAAGTGGCAAAGGAGAACTTTCCAGATGGCCCCATCGACTTCTCCCCGTGGACGATCGACCCAGAGACTGGTGAGCGGGTGAGCAAGGATCTCGCAGACTTCCTCTGAAACCCCCGAAAAAGGCCGTGAGCTGGGAGACAGGGAGTTGGATGTGTCCGTAGAAGGGCAGCATATGCTGCCTGCCTCGCCGGAATGTGTGTGGGGAGATCATGTCTTCTTAAGGCTGAAGCCGCTGATCACCGAAGAGCTGGCACAGCTCCGTGAGGCTTGGGGCATCTCAATACTCTGCAGCCAGAGCCATGCTGTTCCAACTGCCTTGGAGGGCTGAACTTCGCTCGCGGGTGTTCTAAGCTTATGTGTGCAACTCATCATTTCGCATGGAGCTAGGGCGGCTTGGGGAGCTCGGTCATGACCGGGGGTGTGCTCTGGCTGATAGAGGAGCTCGTAGGAGGCCAGGGCATCGGTACCCGTTGTTTGAGGTTTGGGTGATTTATCCAAACAGCACCCTGCCCCGGAGTCCGAGCTTTTGGGGGCAACCCCCCCTTCAGATTGATGCAAGGCAAAGGGGTCAGGACAGAGTCGTGCTGGACATTTCTCCATCCCTATAATCCAGAACATGATGGATTGCCAGGCTGTGTTCAGCTATCCGGAGGAGGGGGGTGCGCCCCCTCGACTTTTCCGTATCTCGACAGCAGTGGGCCGCTGCAAGGAACAACCGTGTAGTCAGTGTAGTCCGTCGCAGCTGCTTCTCGTCGCAGGTTGTCTGAAGGATCTGTCCTGTTATTGAATGTCGGAGCAGGGTCTTTTGCAAAGCGGAATTACAGGATATTACAGGTTCGGTTGGCCCCCCGAGTCTTTTCCAAACACCCTTCATCGGAAGCCTTGTACGTAGGAAATCTTTCCGGGCAACCAGGTGAAGCTGCAATGACGTCCGACCAGCGACCGGAGGCCGCCACACGCCACACTGCCAGGTGAAATCTGATTCTGTCAGCAAACTAGACCAAAGGCCTTCTTGCGTCGCACAGCGTCATCGCTCTCAGCGTTATCAGACATCTTCTCACAATATCATCCTTCCGTGTAGGTGGACCTCTCTTAGAGTCTTAGGGGAATCGGGATCTGCCAGGCCGACAAGGACATCGTGCTGGTGCCAAAGCCGCACCAGCAGTCACACGAGGTCCCGAAGACTTGCGAAGGGAACAAGAAGAAGCACGAGTAGCAGTAGCAGTAGCAGTAGCAGTAGCAGTAGCCGCAGCAGTAGCATTAGCAGTAGGAGTAGGAGTACGAGTAGGAGGAGGAGGAGGAGGAGGAGGAGTAGGAGTAGGAGTAGGCGTAGGCGTAGGCGTAGGAGTAGGAGTCGCCGACGTCGTCGTAGTTGTAGTCGCAGTAGTCGTAGCAGTCCTAGTCGTAGTCGCAGCAGCAGCAGTAGCAGTAGTTGGTCGCAGTCAGTACGAGCAGCAGGAGCAGCAGGGGCAGCAGCAGGGGCAGCAGCAGCAGTATCAGCTGCTGCCCCTGTATCAGCAGCGGCTGCAGCAGCAGCGGCAGCAGGGAGCAGAAGCAGCAAAAGGAGCAGCAGCAGCACCAGCAGCAGAAGCAGAAGCAGTAGCCGCGGATGCAGCAGCAGCTCTTGTTGGAGACGTAGAAGTAGCAGCACGAGCATGAGTACAGTCTCGGTCGAACCCGAATGCAGGCATTGTATAATTGCTGGTGGCATGCAGATCAACAGCGGACAACTCGCTGGAATGCGAATTTTTTTGAGGGCTGAGGCGTGCGGGGGGAAGCGATCTCCAGCAATGCCCAGACCGCCTCGACTTACTCAGTAAAGTTGACTTACCCAGAACCTTGTACCAAACTGCAAGAGTCAAATGCTGATTTAGGAGCCAGTACGTCCATTGATCAGACAACTCAGCTAAGCATTGAACTATGGGCGTTGCAAGCATAGATCCCGTCAGGTGATTTCGTGCACCCGGCACTATTCCGGTTTCGGCCTGCGCGCACACTTGGATCGGAAGCGGCATTTCTTGCATGCGCTTGCATGTGGGCTGCAGCATGACTCTGAGAGCCGTCTGTTGTGATCCGGAATCGGGCCTCATCGAATCTTCTGCCAGGCTGGAGTGAGCCGCCCCAAAGAGGGACGGGAAGCGTTCGCTGCCCTTCGCCGTGAATGCGCTTTTGAAGTTCCTGATCAGCCGGCACGGACAGTACAGTATCCGACTGCTGTCGCTGAAAGGGGAATCGCCGCCCGGCTGTCTAAATCGGGAGGAACCAGCAGTGATAATGCTGAATGATGCTGAATGCGTATGCTTGTATTGTACGAAGATTGTTACTACTGCTACTACTGCTGCTGCTACAACTACAGCAACAATAACAAACTACTACTACTACTACTACTACTACTACTACTACTACTACTACTACTACTACTACTACTACTACTACTACTACTACTACTACTACTACTACGACTACTACCACTACTACCACTACTACCACTACTACCACTACTACCACTACTACTACTACTACTACTACTACTACTACTACTACTACTACTACTACTACTACTACTACTACTGCAACTACTGCAACTACTGCAACTACTGCAACTACTGCAACTACTGCAACTACTGCAACTACTGCAACTACTGCAACAACTACTACTACTACTACTACTACTACTACTACTACTACTACTTCTACTTCTACTTCTACGTCTACTTCCACTGCCATTACCACTACTACTAGTACTGCTGCTGGTACTACCACTACTGCCTTTCCACCACAACCACTGCAACGGCTGAACGCCTCGTTAACAGACGAATTACTACCCAACACCCATCGCAGTTGGCGGAAGCGGAGCAGAGAATAGCCGCGTCAGACGAGGCCATCAAGAAGGCGGGGCTCAAAATTTTGAAAAGCGGCTTGCTTCGGGTTCCCACCACCGAAATGAATTCTAATTTGGATCAAGCCCTACATTCATCGCACGTGGCCGATGAAACTCGCGGCTCACAACCCCCCCAGCCCGGAGAAACTGAACTCTCAATCCAACATTTTCATGTACGTTGCGAGGTCGAAGAGGCAGCCAAGCCCATGCACCTCCAGGCTTGCGGGCTTCCTTGCGCAGTTGCTCTACGGATTGTACATTTCTGGAACCTTCAGTGTAGTTGTGATTGTGATGATCCTCACGATGAGTGCTTTTCGAAGAGTTTTCTTGTTTGCATGGCTAACGCTCTGCTTAGCTAGATGATTAATTACAGCGGTAACTGTTTAAGTCTGGTCTTTGTCCTTGTTTCCTGATCGTTTTCCGACCATCGTCTCGCAGGGCAAGGAGATGAAATCTGCGGAGATGTTCACCTTAGTGGATGACCTCGAGCAGCAGATCAAGGCCAGTATACATACGACGAGTAGAGCATGCGTAACATGTATAGTGTATAGATGACCGTCGCAACTGCAGGAGCAGCAGTCGAACAAGTTTGGTGAGCACAAAGATCAGCAGCACCATCAGCAGTGCGGTATTATTGCCTGGCTATGAGACACACTAGAATCCATCGCTTCTGCCGCCGTTCCTTCTGCTGCCGTGGCTAGAGCAGCTTTCCCTACTGTCTAGAGCCCTCAGTCCAGGAAGGAAGATGCCCAGAGATCCCAATATACCCTTTAATTGAGGAATATAACTTAAATCATAATATTACGCCCCTTACTTTTTTCTACCCTAAACCCTAAGCCTCTAATCCCTAAACCCTAAACTTTAACAGTATATTCCTCATAATTAAGGGGTGTTGGGTTCTCTGGGTGAAGGGACTCTCGGACCCTGCAGGAGACCAGAACGCCCTTCGAGGAGCTCAAGGCAGACATTGCCGGCTGCAAGGAGGCCTCCGCTTTCTTCATGAAAGCCACGAAAACACAACTGGAACAACAAGTGCACATACATATATATATATATATATATATATATATATATACACGCATACATATATACATACATATATATATATATGTATGTATATGTAGCCATCGTCCGTGCCTATGTACAGCTATTACTAGCTATGATAAAGGACTGGACTTGTCGTTTTCCAGCTGCATGGAAACTCTTCGATGACCGAATCATGCTACAGGTTTGTGGCAAAACAGTTGGCTGGCTCGGCTCGAAGCCTTGAAGGGGCTTCTATCTATGATAAAGATAGCAAGTTGGTTTGTGTCGTTCGATCGTATTGTGTTACCCCTTTCAGCACATGCACGTGCTTATACTGTAAGGCAAGGATGTTGAGCCAGCCTAAAGCTCCTGGCTTTCGATTTCAACAGTTGTGTTAAGGCGAAAGTCATGGGGCTCTGTCGAATTGGGGAAGCCGTAGCTTCTTGGGCATTATCCTGATGGTTCCTAGACATATTCCGGATGCCGAGATGGCAGCGTCCCACACTGCATACTGCACACTTACTGAGCCCGATTTGGCTCTGGAGATACTAGGAGGGATTGAAATATCTAAAGCCATGCCCCGCGGATCAGGGCGCGGCGGAGGAGATTGTCCTCTGGCTCAACAACCAGGCAAGGGTGACAGTGAAGGGTCTACGTGGTTGAAGGCTTCAGGTATTTTGCGGGCTGGCAGCACTAGCAGGTTTCCCTGTATTCCGGACCACTTTAGCCCATCTCTGCAAGCTTCCAGGTGAAGCTGCTTGAGCTGAAATTTGCGAAGCTTGAACCTCGACTGGGACTCCTTGGCTCCAGCTGCCTCAGGTCTGGTGCTCTTGCACTTGGGCTCGGGGGTGCTGGAGAAGTTAGCATGGTGTTACCGGCGGTTTGGGGTGTTGGCCTTTGAGGTTGGCCCTGTCAGACTCCTGCAAGCCTGAGGTGTTTCAGTACATGGGCATTCTGCCGCAAAGCTAGTTTGTTTCATCCCCCTCCAGCTTGCAAGTCTGCTCCCCACTGCTACTACTCCTCAGGTCCTAGACCATAAAGCCTAAGTCCCCAAACAACATACACCTTAAAGAATGTGGTGTCTTGCAGATGGTAAGCTTTGAGCGTCGGAAACTCGAGCAGACTCTGGCAAGCTCCTTTACATCGGCAACGCCGTACAAAAGCCCTCGTGCACGCAAGATCTTTTTGTCTGCCATCGAATATTTGGCAACGCCAACATGAAAGGCTGTCATCCGGCTTGAGTCGTTACTGGCAAGGTTGAATCTAAAGAAGTCTCTCATCATGAGCACGAGAAAGAAAGGATTGGATTCAAGTTTTCTCCATCTGGTGCCCTGCTCGCTGGGGCCCTTTCCGCAGGTTTCGCGAGACTGCGAAGAGCAGGGAGAGGTCGGAGCTGAAGGCCGTCGAGTCCAAGGCCAAGGACATGCTCAGGTGCCTTCCCTTCAGGGAGGGGGAAACTCCCGAAGCCCGGGGGTGGGGGATGGTGGGGGATTCGGCGGGGTTTGCTTCGTCTTCGTAGCTGTGAGGGAGGACTTTGCATGACGATTTGTCAGGGATCGTAGATGGGTCAGGGTGTTTTGGACAGAACTATCATGCTCTTCGTGATGGTCGCAGAAGCATCGTAGTGACGATGATATCACAACGTAGAATGTCGGTGACGTTTGCACAAGGACCTCTGTGCGCAGACTCTACTGGCTTCAAAACTCTGTAGGAGCCGTTTCGGACTTAGCTGGAAGACCTGCCCTATATGCCACCTCCATATCATCCACAGCTGCCTCTGCCCCCTGCAAACCTTGCACTCCTGGCATCTCGTAGCAAAGGATCTGCAACCCGATGTCGGCGCCAGGTATCACCAGAAGGCCAAGGACATGACAGCCGATCAGCTCGCCGAGGCAATCGAGGGAGACGGCGACACCCTCAGCGAGGCCGCGCTGTGCCAATTTGGGCTTCGGGATCCTGCAATCATTGGATGGAACTCCCCAAACCAATGCTAACTAGACAGAGCATGAGGTTTCCCATCAAATCCCATACCTTCCTTCAGCCCCACGGCCCCACAGTTCAGCCTGGAAGCTGTTGGAAGGACGCCTTCCTGAACTTCTTCCAGACCTGCGAGCAGGAGTCCAAGGGCGACTTGCTCGGGTTAGGCTTTTGGGCGGCATGTGAGGGTATGGGGGTGTGGGATACCGAACCTCAACGTCTGAGAAGCCCTTCCAGTTCTCCGACCGTGGAAGGAGCCTGTGGAGGGGGCAGAAAATGGGCACGTCGACCACTCAGCTATGCATTGCGCAGCATGTCGTATCTACGGCCGAGTCTTGTGACGCGTTGTGCTCATAGGTGTGATGGGATAGCCTCGTCGTAGCAGCGAGGAATATCTCCAGGTTCCTTATCTCCCACGGCTTGGTTGCGATGTCGTGTCCAAGCGTGGCTGTCTGCTTCAACACCCCTTGTGATATTCTTGTATCTTTCCGATCATGTAGTCTCATGCTCCAACCGTAATCGTGAGTGAAAACGAGCTGATAGGATCCTAAGCTTTAAAACCCAAAACCGTATTCTTGAACGCGGGCTTTCCTCAGGCAGCAGCCCTGAACGACGAGGAGCTGCGAAGGCCCTGAGGGATCCCGGCAAGAGTAGTAGTAGAAAGTTGAACTTGCCGCCGCCCTTGTCGCGGAACAGCAAGGAGTAGAGGGACCATAGCTTAACCATGATCCTTAGCTTCCCCCAAAGGGGCGTCAGGCCTGACAGCCAGGAAACTGTTCTCGCAGAAACCCCGGCCAAGCGTGTGCGAAACAAGAGCGGCAAGCCAAAGCTCACCCCTCAGACCCCCCCACCCTCCAAGAGACCCGGAGCCCACCAGAGAAGAAGGAAAGAAAACATGAGCATCGAGACAGGGGAGCGAGCCACAAGAGCATCCAGCAGGCCCCCCCACACACTTGGGTACACAAACCCTAGACCACATCACGGCCATGTCGACTCGCCCACATGCGGTCAACAGTGGTGGCCATGTGTGTCAAAACATGTTTATTGCTGCCAGCGCCCCGAGTGATCCACCCGAGTCGCTTGGCAAACGGATTAGAAGGAACAGCCCCACACGAGCTATTCTGAGGGCATTGCCACATGCTTCGGGATCCAGAAACCCTCTGGGCATTGGCAGAAGGGGCAGCTTCCGTCCTCACCAGTCTTACCAGCACGAAGCAAAAAGGCTGGGGAGACTGCTGAGCCCAAGATCACAGCACGGTGTGCCGGACTTAAACTAAGCGCCAAGCGAGTTTTCGGAATATCCACATTCAAGAAAGCTCGCCGAAGCTGAGGCCTTGTCCAAGCCTGCCGAATCTCAATCGCCTCATGCCTTTTAGAGTCGAGGTACCGACCGAAGGCCTCACGCCGGAATTGCATCCGCAATGCGTGTGCTTGCTGCTCCTTGGTTTGCCTAGAAACCTGTCTGAGATCCAAACTACGCTCTGCAGCTGGAACCTCCCGCGTCCACGGCCTTGGCACTTCCCACTGCCACGGGCCGGTCTCGACCCAATTCTGTTCCTTAAGCTGGCGGCGCACAAGACCCAAAGTGGAAAAGGGCCGGTTATGCCAAACTCTCTCGTACCCATGCTGCACAGCCCTACGAAGGCGGTTCCAGGTACGGGAAAGAACTACCATACCCAAATGCGCAGTAGCCCCATAAAAGAGCTTTCTTAAGTCACGCGACGCAAGTTTCCCAGACCTGAAGCTCACAGTCAGCGAACCGAAGAGCTTTTCACTGGTAGTTTGAGTCGGGAATCTCCCAACCCATCCATAAGAAGCAACGCTGAGAACGAAGGCACGATGTGCCAGGAGCAAACGCTCCCAAGACAAGCTAGCACCCGCTAGCAAAGCCGATCTGGCGTAGGCCACTTCCAGGGGATCCCGGCAAGAGTAGTAGTAGTAGTAGAAAGTTGAACTTGCCGCCGCCCTTGTCGCGGAACAGCAAGGAGTAGAGGGACCATAGCTTAACCATGATCCTTAGCTTCCCCCAAAGGGGCGTCAGGCCTGACAGCCAGGAAACTGTACTCGCAGAAATCCCGGCCAAGCGTGAGCGAAACAAAAGCAGGCAAGCCAAAACTCACCCCTCAGACCCCCCCACCCTCCAAAAGACCGAGGAGAAGGAGAGAAAACATGAGCATCGAGACAGGGGGAGCGAGCCACGAGAGCATCAAGCAAGCCCCCCCGCACACTTGGGTACACAAACCCTAGACCTCATCACGGCCATGTCGACTCGCCCACATGCGGTCAACAGTGGTGGCCATGTGTGTCAAAACATGTTTATTGTTGCCAGCGCCCCGAGTGATCCACCCGAGTCGCTTGGCAAACGGATTAGAAGGAACAGCCCCACACGAGCTATTCTGAGGGCATTGCCACATGCTTCGGGATCCCGGCAAGAGCAGACAGACAGGCAAGCAGAGACAGACGGACGGGCAGACAGACATAAAGATAGACAGATAGATAGCTAGATAAATAGATAGGAAGGAGGTCGATGGACAAATCAGATGGGTGGATGGACCGACGGATGGATGGATGCATGAATGGATGCATATTATCAGCCAGACATTCAAAGATCTACATATTGATGGGTTATGACGGACATAGTAATGGAGACAGAGATGGGCAACGCGGCAGCAAGCAAGCAAACGTACGTCCACACAGACATGCATTACCACAGACACAAAGAGTGTGCGTATGTAGCATGCATCCATGCCTGCATGTGTATGTATGTACGTGCATGCATGCATGCATGCATGCATGCATGCACACGCATGTAATTTGTGTGTGTGTGTGTATATATATATATATATATATATATATATATATATTATACATACATACATACATACATACATACATGCTTATACGCACACAACATCGGCAGCCCTCCTTTTCCAGGCTTTACAAGCACTGGGCCGAAGAGTCAGATGGCATGGCCAGCCCGGCCTGGCTGCAGTTGCTAGGGTTTGGGATGTTAGGTCCCACGGTTTCGGCGTTAGGTTTTGGGGTTTAGGGGTTTGGGGTTTCAGGATGTCGCCGAATGGCGTAGACAAGAAGTCTGACCCTTAGTTAATTCCCGGCAGCAAGGAGACCCGGATGCAAAAAGGATGTCGCCTTTGGGGTGTAGGGTGTCAAAGCTGGTCTAGGAAGCATTAATTAATCATCATGAATTCACATGCAACCCACCCCTAAATATCAAAGACTTCCGAGGCCTCTACGTTTGCTTGTTTTCCTGGCCCGCTTGGACCTGGAAGCTTCCTTGAAGACTTCAGCCCAAGCCCTGGAACCTCAAACCCAAAACTTCTCGACCCAGACCCGAGCCACCAAATCAAGAACACCAAGGCCCCAATGCCAGCCAGCAGACGAGTCCGTTGAACTTAGGAGCTTCGTAGCCCAGCGGATGCAGCAGTGACGCCGACGAATGCAGTTGCAGTGATCAATCATACGACAACATCAGCATCGTTGCTGTCGTCATCCTCATCCCCATCACAGTCCTCCTGGTCTTCGGCGGCAACGATCACCCCACAGCTAGCAGGGCCAACCATCAAGATCAAGTGACACCAATAACTGCATGCGTAGGAGGTATTGAACCGGAACCCGCAACCCTCAGTCTTTGTGAGGAAAACCTCTAGGGTGAAAGACCCTCCCGCCAGGTCCAAAAAGAGACTCTCGTCAGCCGAGTGCGGAAATACATGAAGGCCGCAAACATGGGATTCAATCATGTCACCCCAGTACCTGCAACCCAGCTGTTGCTCAGCACTGCAGGTGATGAAGACCGCCGCGCTTACAGACCATAAAGGCATCAAGGACTGCTAGTGCATGGGACATTCGCGTGTTTTCAATCGGAGTGTACTAGAGAGGTTCCGCCGTGCTGAGCCTTGTGCTGCAGCAGTTGTTTCAGGGATGCTACTCAGTGACCGTTCGCCTGCATGCTGTCTAGCATGGTGCTATCGACGCCAAGAAGCGATCCCTTCCATCCGTCGCCACTCTTTCCGAGCTTGGAGGAAAGCAAGTCCATCCGTCGTCTACTCGAAGGGGAGGCCCCTGGTCACCGGGAGCCTTGGACATTGGAGCCTCCGGGAACCTTACGCCGTGCTTTGCCAAATTTGTGTAGGGCCCCGTGCACCCTTGCGGCGTGGGAGGTGGTCGAAGCGCTCGGCACCCCGCAGAAGGAGGACGAGGTGCACATCAGGGTAGGGCTCAAGGCTTTCTCTCTGAGCTCTGCGAAGCATCAAGCTGCATTTTCCCGGTAGGCTTGCTGTCCGCCAAAGCTTGACTGAATTACCTAAACCCCGAACTTGGACCCTTCGGTCCCTGAGAACTCGAAGGTGGACCTCATGCGACTCAGGGTAAAGGCCGGGTGTGCGAAAGACGGTCATTCGGATTGCTCTCGGCTTCTACTTATTCATGTAGAGCCTGTAGAGCTATAGCTGTAAACATCAATTGCTGCTGTTTGCCGCAACTATTGTAGACCTCTTGGAGCCTTGGACTCTGTGCGCTAGGCCATGAACGACAGCGCCGAGGGTTGGGTCACGATTTCGGGCAACCAGGCACGACATGCGTGCAAACGGATCCGATGTTTTTGAGTTAAAGACCTGTCAATCGGGTGCCTTGGCAGGGCACAATCTTCCTGAAGGAAGGTGGCCACATGTTCAAGGCCCGGCCCCAAAGTTTGGGGGGCTGTTGGGGGGAGAACTTGCGCAAGTGCCTGAACTGAAGCCTTGACCATCATGGGCTGGCTGTGATCATGCCTCGCATCTGCGAGGGCAGAGCAGGACAGGATGTGCTGTTGCTGGTTGTGACCATGCCTTCTCTGCCGCACGTAGCGAAGTTGGGAGTTTGATCTGACCAAGCCGTTTTTGCTGCGAAGTGGAGTGACCATAGTGACTTTCTTGGTATTTGCAGAGAACTTGAGATGAGCTTGGTGGTGGTACGGAGCGAACAGTGCAAACAAAGCAAACATGCGTTGGAGCGAACCTCCCAACTAGGCTTTGTTTGGGTGCACAGGCACTGCAAAGGCAATGTTGGCATGGTAGAGCTCTCTCTTCGCCGAAGATGCGATCTCTTAAATGTGGTGGTCGCCTTGGGTAGCCCGCAGCCCGCCGGCTCTGCCGGGAGTTTGGCGCTGAAGCATGGCCGACCGCAAGAAAGCGCGGCAGGCGGTTCGCGAGAGGCGGTGCGGACATGCGAAGGGTTGAGAGCCTCACCATGTTTTTTGCTGGAGTTTTTTCTGTGACAGCCTGCTGCCAGAACACTTCAGCCAGTCAGCACTTTTCAACATGATTCTGCATCAAGGAGCTTTGCGTGGCAACGACATCTGAACTAGAGCGAGCCTGAACCCGGAATCCCCACACAGCATCCCAGCCCCCAACAACCGAACTCCCATAAACACCCCCAATCCCAAACCCTAAGCCTTGAACTCCCCCTTTCTCTCCACTAACCCGGACCCGGAAGCGGGAGTCTTTCGCGAGGCTGAGGGCCAACCATCAGGGCACCCTGCAGGGTCGACCCCAGGCCCGCACCAGAGTGCCTGCAGAAATGGGGCTGGCTGTGGAGAGGGTTCAGCTTCTGTTTTTGGATGGTTCGGGGTTTTGGGGTTCAGGGTTTCGGTAGAGTTCAGGGGCTTTGAGGGGTTGAGGGACTTAGGTGTGCACAGTCCCTGACTTCAATGCCAGGGCCGGAAGGACTCCGCGGCGAGTTCAGTGCGGACCTGAGCTCGGAGTGCAGGAACCAGGGCTCGTGGGCGGTTTAGTGTTTTTGTTGACGTGGATTCTGGTGCTGCGTGGGCCAAGGGTGTGGAAGGGTTTGGTGTAGAAGCCCGGACTTGACGTGCTGTTGTCGCACAACTTGAGGTGCAGCCTTTGACCAAGGACGAGGTGTGGGCCAGCGACATCTTTTTGGGAGACTGGTGTTGGATGGATCAAGACCTCGCAGTATACCTTTGCACACAGATTGCTGTCGGGTGTGTAACAAACCCCCCGTCCACGCCACATCCAAAGGCCTGAACCTTGCACGCGAAGACTCCGAATCTCTGAATAGATCCCTGAACCCCGAAATATCCTGGAGCCGAAACTCAAGCCCCCACCCACCCCCCCATGGCGCAGGCTGAGCTCGCAAAGCTGCGGCAGGTCAGAGGAGAGCTGGAGGCCGTCCCCAAAAGCCCTGAGCCTCAGCCCTAAAAGCACCTCCTTTGCGAAGTTTGGGTCTCTTGACCTTGCCAGAGAGCCTGTTGGTTGGGGATTCAGTCCGTCGCGAGAATGTTTCATTTGAGGTCCTTGGCCGTCCTTTCTGTCAGGCACAAGGTGCTCTGAAGAAGCTGTCTGACGATGAGCTGGTTGCTCTCGACACCGCTTGGCCCTTGGCTTAGGCTCAAGCCCTCAGCTCAAGGGCAGAGCGGAGAAAGACATCGTCATCGCTGGAGCTTGCAATTCGGCAGCGGGTCGGAATTAGTCAGGTGTCCTAATCTTGAAACCTCGAGTCCCGAATCTGACTCCAGACTCAGACAGCATCCCCCCACCAAACGGGTTTCCGAGCGCCTGGGGCTCAGGCTCTAAGTAGAAGAGCTCGCCTCCACGAGTGGCCCTCCGACGAACTTCGCAGGCGCCGCGCCCGGAGGACGAGAAGCTGGCGGTTCAGCTCCTTACCCGCACGCCCGAGGCCACTGTAGCTTATGGGTAGAGTCTAAGCTTTGGGGCGTCAGCATGTTTCCGTGCAGGAGTTTTGCTGTTGCTGTCGAATACAGATCTTGTGGATTTCTGCCTTCCGGTCTCCGACTCTCCGACTTTTCAGCAGAGCTTTCACTCCGGCCACAGGGATCAGAGACTACGCCTGCAGTGCCGGCGGCGCTAGGCCAGAGCCTGGGGTGTTTGTGCAGTAGGAACGCTGGGACTCGTATTGATCGTTGCTGCAGAAGGCCCTGACATTGTTTATGAGCTCCTTCGCGCCTCGTCAATCTCGCATCTGCAAGCTGGCTTTTTGCCGAATCGAAACGTAAACCCAAGGCCAACAGCCATAAGCGCTCAGAGCTTTCAGCCCTTGATCCCCTCAAGTATGAAACCCTTAGACCTGTAGGCCTACAGGACCGTAGCAAGCAGAACCCTGGACGGACAAACAGACAGAAGGCAAGATCCTAAACATGAGGCCCCGAACAGGTTAAACTTGAGTCCTGACAAGGCTACCAGGCAGCCAGTCTCCCGCCTGGTGTGGCTGCAGGACGGATGGCTCAAATACAGAAAAGCAGGGATGCAAACATGACGAATGGTTCGGAGCTGCAGACTGCGTGATACAACATGTCGATTTGCAGCAACATGTTACATGGAGATCTCGCCCTTGTTGGCGGTTTTCTGATGTTTGGCATTCAGAAGCCTGAACGACGTCCTTGAGGACTGGTCCCAATGCTAACAACGGAGGCCGGGAGCTCGGGCACAACTTGCATACTGAGGGAAGATTACACTGGATGAACAGTAGCGGTGGCAACGGCCGCCAAAGAGTTCTTGCCTTGTCACAGCTTGCAAGACTGCAACGTCATAAAGTCAACAGCCAGACAGGCACCCCACACGCCATCCGGTGCGTACTCCGTGGTTCCTTGGCAGCTGCAGGCCTGCAAGACGCTCCGAGACTTGCTGTGGCAAGGGCGACCGAAGCGCAGAGCACCCGACCTCTCTCTCTCTCCCTCTCTGGTCCCTCTCTAATCTTTGTTTGACATTCCACCGCTGTGATTTGAAGGTGCAGAATGCCATGGCTGCACCTCCCGCCCAGTACAGCAACTTGGCTCAGTGCTCCAAGTGTGCGCGATCGTAATCATAGGCGCTTTTTCGCATCATATCGGATTAACGTCCACGACTTCTTTGTTGCCTTTGTCGTTCACACTGGCTACTCTAGAATGCTCACACCCCGCAGACGCCTTGTTCAGGTTTCGGGAAACGCGAACATGGAAGGCGGAAGTATCAGCAACAGTGTGTCCGTTTATTCCCTGTATATACCCTACAAGGACCCTGCAGCACGGGCCGCTCTGCCACGAGCACCACTGCAGTGCCTTACAAACCATCATGTCATGCACAGCATGCGCACCTGTGCACCAGCATCATGTGCATCATTCCGGAGTGTTCTGGCGGGATCCCTCGAGGATATGCAAGGGCTGAGCCCAGCGGGTCAGCATCATGCGCATCATCTCCAAGTACGTGTTCACGTAGCTTCCAGGAGGCTTCAAAAGCACGACGCCTGACAGCCGACACAAGTTTCGACGCCATAATCATGCTTTCCAGAGGTGGGTCCCGCTTGGTAAAGCTTGAGCACCCTCCTTCGTAGTTCGCATTGCCTGGAACCCAATCCAGAAGCATCCGGTTTAAAGAACTACAACACCCTTGTCTGACTGTCCAGACCCGCATATCACACTAGCCCGAAGGTGATATCCTCAAAGAGGTTACCGGCACCAAGGGCCCGCAAGTGCCTGTGGCACCCATCTCCCTCAGCACCTTGGCCAAGATTTGACCGTGTAAAAAGGGTTTGAGGTTTGGGGGTTTTCCAAATACGTCATTTTGGTAAGGACCACCCGTGGGAACCAGGTAATCACATGTAATGGCAGTCTACCAAACTGCAGCAGACCAGACAGCAGACCTCGAGGCTAATGGCCCACTTCTCAACTATCTGTGTCCTCGATCGGTGCCACTTGACCTCAAGACCCCTACAGCTTGTCAAACCCGTACTCTGTGAACCGGGTATAATCCCAACTCACCTGCTACTGCATGGGCTCTGCTGGCTCCCAACCCGGAAATCACCGGAAGACCAAGGTTACGAGTCCGTCCTGTCCCAGACAGTGGGCCCGGCAGCGCTCGACCTGGACGCGCAGTGCTCCATCACGGCCCGCCGGGGAGCAGGGATTTGGCCAGGGCCGGCTAGGGTTGAGTTTATATTTATATGGTTCACCCCGCCATACCTGCTTTACTGTGTCGAAGACCCAAGCCTTAAGCAGGCTTGCTGATCATGGCTATGTAGAGAACACACCAAGCCATGGGCGTGCCAGGAATTCGGCCGAGAGATCGCAGAAGCTCGGAATATGTACTCGAATCAAGTGACCCAGGCCTGCAGAAGGGGATTTGGGCTTTGGATTTTCGGGGGTAGGAAGACTTGCTGACCCGCAGCATGCTGAAAATCTATGTAAGCTGGCGTAAACATGGATACCTGTTTGGCCCCATGCAATCCGACAGGGTCCAGCATTGTTCGGCAGTCGTCGTGTACTCCTGGCTGTTAGCTAACCTTGCAGAAGCTCCAACATCGCACACGGCCCCAACCTTTAAACCAACGGGCAATTTGCTAATGCCGGGAAAATCCGTAGCATCCCTACAGAGTTCCTAAAGCCCTGACTCTCCAACCCCCCCCCCCCAACCGCTCAAAGTCCCATGGCAGGTCGAGTTGCCACCAGGACGGCCGGACTACGGCCGACAAATCGCGAAGCTGGAGCTTCCACCGGGCAACGTCTGGGGCTGGCGAGCCTGGCTTGGCTTGGCGATTTCGCGCAAGCATATATAGGTGCAAGAAGAGACCTTCTTCAGTGATTGATCTCTACAAGAGTAACATCCACACTATGACGAGAATGACGAGGAAGATGACGATCTCGGCAACTGCAGCAATAGTGCGAATAGCAAGTATTTTTACCAAGACCTTTGCTGCTGCTACGACCACTAGCACAGGCACACGACGGCTAAGTAGCAGCACCAGCAGGAGGTATAGTGCGAAAGCGGCACTTATTTCCGTAGATGAGTCGGAATCGAACAAACATCCACTATCGAACAAAATCAACTGCAGACGGTGTTGTTCTCGCCATGCAATCAACATAACTTGGTAAACGAGAACGGACTAAGCAGCAGCAACACGACGGTGCCAACCAATGCTGATCGAACTCATCGACCCACCGGTACAGTAAGTATATGCAGGGCAAGAACATTGAACCAGCAAGATCGGAACGAGATTCCTCGTCATGCACAGTGGATAAACACGACATTTGAAATGAATTCATTAATAGTGCCCCTGCACCAAAAACCCTGACACCCTGTGCGTGGCAGGCAAGCGCAGATGCAAGCAAAGCAGCGGCTGGATGCACCGCCGCTGCAGCGTAAGCTCGATTTGGGTTTCACTATTGTCAGCCCCAGCTTCTGTCCGATGGCTGCATGTTACGCAACGCCGCGATGGGTTTCGTATCGTGGTTAGGACTCTGTGGGATTCAGGGCACGCTCTGCCTGAACCTCTGCAAACCCAGCATCTCTATGAGCCGATCGTCCGAGGCCGCAATGCAGACCAACGTTAACATCCGGGAGGCCTGGAGAGGGACCAGGCGTTGCTTGTGAACAGTGTCGGCCATTTCCAGCTTTGAACTCGTCGGTAACACTGCACTGCGCAAGTGGACTAAGCTAAGTTTTCTCTCAGGGCTTGTCTCCTCTCAAGGGCAGCTGTGCTTGATTGAACGCATGGGGACCTCAGTTGCCGTGAGTTTCCCGATTTGAAATGGAGGAGTTCTAGCGAAATGTTGGACTGAAGCATGTGGGCTCGAGCCTCTTGCGCCACTCTCTTCTCTCCCAAGTGGCGATGATTGCAGCGGACGAGTCTGCAGCATGGCTTATGTCGGATGAAAACCGAAAGTCAAGTCAAGAGGCCGCGATGGGTTGGAGTATGTGATCTCCTGGGCTTCACGACCTTGAGGTACAGGATCTCCGTGCATTTTCGGGGGTTAGGACTTTAGGGAACACAGCTGATTGTGGAGTTCACCGAACTTCCGCAGCTCTACCGGAAGATATACGCTTCGTTGGGACAATCTCTTGCCGCAGTAGAAGCTTCTGTACTTCCGTCTCAGTTGCACAAACTCGCCTTGCAACCACTTTGTCACAAGCGACTAAGGGCCTTTTGAGGTGCATGGGGTCAGACTGTCAGCCGCTCCACTCTAACGGTGTCGCATCTGGGAGTAAATCCCGGATCTGCAACCAACAACGACCAGCTCTCAAAGGCTCTCAACTGCAACAACCAACAGCCCAACAACCACCAACAGCAGCAACAGCAAACCACTGCAACAGCAAGCACAAGCAAAGCAACAGCGACAACGACAGCGACGCCGACTTCAGCAGGAACCACAGCAACGGCACGAACCTCCAAGCTTAATTACATAACCGACAACCTGCCTTTCAACCCTGCAGCTCGGCCCTGACTCCCAAACTCGAAACCTGTAGAGACGCCCGAAGGGGGGAAAGGAAAAGAGCAAGACCTGCTTTTCGTGAGGTCGCGGCCGTTCAGTATCCCGAGTATTCAGAGGCTTGTGCTCCGTACCCGCATCTCCTCGGAAGGGTAGCACCGCTGGAGCCCCAGGGCCCGATGGGCTGTTGAGGGTTTGGAGGTGCTTTCCGAAAAGGGGCTAAAAGGGTTTCAAGATGCAGCTTCGAAGTCTCTTGAAGAATTTGGGTCGTGGGCTGTGTGGTTCGGTTGCCGCCTGACGGCAGCATGAGGCTTGGGCCAGGCAGGCCACCTGTGCAGAACCGGGTTGGTTTTGCGGGGTGGCGTCTGTCACTGTGTGTGACAAATCAAGTATCGTGCTAGCGGGAAGTTCATTTTCAAGATTGCTCCGCCTCCTTTATTCACCGACGTTTCCACGCGCCCCCCTTCCTACACCCACGCCCTTGAAGGCCCCAAAATTTACATTGCAAAGCCTCATCCCAGGATGGATAATGTTTGGCAGCCGCCTACCTGCCAGCCTGCGTGCCAGCCCATCATCTCTGTGTACCTGGGCATCACGAATTTCTTGAGACACCCTCCCCCTGCTGGTTGCATCCGGTTTAGCCTATCGAGTGCCTGTCGAGCCACTTCAATCACTGTCGTCCAGTTTCTAGGAAAGCAGCCCAGAATCGTGACAGAAGATGAAGTCTTGTGAATGGGAATTAAGATCCGAGCAGGCCGACTGTGCTATCTACGCAGCCATCGAACAGCTACATGGACCCGTACATGGTGCCGTTCCCACCACAGGCAGGAGCAGATGAGGCATCAGACAAACTTGCATGAATTCCAAATGGCATTCGCTTGATCAGGTGCCTCCGGTGATGGCACCGAACCCTGCTTACCCGTATGCTATGCCTCCACCTCCGCCACCTCCGCCCCAGGCCAGTGGGGAGTACCTGCCGTCAAGTAGGCACCATAGTTGAGTGCTTGTTTTTTTGGAACTTGCCTGCGGTACGTTGTGACGGGCTTGGCCGTCACGCACCTCCCCTGCGTAAAGGCAGGCTACACGGTCGTGCACGTCGTCCCCGTTGAGCCGCCGAACAGCTCGACTATGCCTCCGCCGCCTACAAAGCATCAACTGCTCCTGGGTGTGCTCTAGCCCAACTCCATCAACGACCTGTGCAGACCTCCCTGCATTCAACAGCAATTTTGGCCTAGAGGGCAGATGGGGCACCAAGGGTTGAACCTGCCTCGACAGAGATCGTTTCCGCAAAGCCTCGTCAGATGTAGACTTGTCGTTGTGGTAGTGGGAGGGACCCCACGAAATTCGCACAAACTCAACAACGACCAGCCAAATCAGGGGATAACCGCATTCACGAACATCCAGCAGAACAGCCGCACCGCGTGACCTTTTGGGCTTGTTATGAGCTTGGTGCCGGAAAAGTTGTTGACGACCGGAAATCAAGAAAACCTTGGAATTAGAACCGCGACGCCGGGCCGCAGGTGAGGACGACATTCACACCAAGCGCATAAATCATGGAAACAGAAACATGTCCATGCCGTCGTCGTCATCATATTATGTTCATTGCCAGGTTCATGACCGTCATCATAACCGTCTTCCACACCATCGTCATAATCATCATCCTCATCATTGTCATTATCATCATCATCACCATCATCATCATCATCACCATCGTCGCCATCGTCGCCATCACCATCACTATCACTATCATTATCACCACCATCAACTTCGTCGCCGCCAGCATCGGTCCGGTGGTCGTGGTGGTCGTCCTGGTCGTCATTTTCACCACCATCGTCTTCGCATACGAATGCAGGACGAACAGCAAATCCATGGTCGCAGCGTAATGCAACCATAGCCAATGAAGAAATCGCAAGGTTCGCACAATGCGCTTTTGCCATTGGCGCGTTCCAGTTGTTCCATCGCGTGATGGTTTTGGTGATGCTGGCTGGTCACGACAGGACAGATGACCATCAGTTAAACCATAGATGAGATAAGGCATAGATAATTCGACCTGAAACTGCTGCCAAAGACTCCACAGCTCCGAACCCCCGATAGCTGCCTCAACTCAGGCTGTTGGATCCCTTCCTGCAGCCGCCGAGTGAGGGTGAGGTGGCTTTGCTGCCTTTAACCTTCAGGTCAAGGGGGCCCTTTGCTGAGTCCTGGTTAGATAGATCGTGGCTTGTCGTGGTCTGCATGACACTGCACGGATGGCTATCGTTTCTGCACCGCACGGCTATTCAAGATCTCCGCATGGCAGATTTGGCTTGCTGCGTGCTCCGGAGCTTGCTCACTTGACGTGGGGCTTAACTGTTGTGCACATATTTAACATGTGCTTGGTCTTGTGTGATTTGCAAGTTTGCTGCGTTTCACAGCGCCGCTGTGTGGAGCATGGCTGGTTCTGTCAAGCAGGCATGGGCACCCAACTCGGACGAGCCCTCCCGAAAGCCGGACGAGACGTCCAGCTCAGGCGCATCATGAGAGTGACCTCACATGCCTTTGTTCCGGAGCGGTTTCTCCGTTCAGCCCAGCCAGTGATCAAGAGGGCATCCTTGTGGAGATTCAAGAAGGCGGGAGCCTGCCTGTCAGGACATCATCGGCCAGAGTGGCTTGGATGCAGATCTGCTCAGCCCCTAGAAATCATGACCTGATTGCAGCAGCTCTGGCCGACAATCAAAAATCCTGCAGCGATCAAGCAGCAGCTGGCATCCTAAATAGTAATCAGGCTGCAGATGCAGCCTAAGCCAGGCCCAGAGCTCTCAACTGCTACCCCGAAGTGATCGGGCCTTGTGAGGCAGTCTTCTCATCGTGCGGGCTCTTCCCGCAAGGTGGCCTTCGCAACAGAGTCGATAATGTAAGGTTTGGGAAGTCAGGGGATGTTCGGTGTGGTCCACTGGCTTTCGAGATACATTTCACACCCAAGTCCCGCAGCCAACAAGATAAACGTCGACGGCATTCGTGAGAAAGCCAACTGCCTCACTCCGAATCACGTCCCATACAGGTTGAGTGTTTGAGGTGCATGGTGCCGGTTTTGTTTCCCTGGTCACAGGGTAGCATCAAGCATGCACCCGAAACCCCAGACCTCACTTGCCCGACCCATGGCGCCCTGTTCACGTGTGGGTCCTTCAGGAGTTAGTACTCCTTGTCAGTGGAAGAGCCGAGAGACCATCTCGAAGAAGCAAGCTTAAGGAAACCCGCTCCGTAGTATACTATAGTACTACAGTAAACAGTTAGTCTACTTATCGGTACAGGACAAGTAGGTATAGTACAGTGTAAAGTTGCTCTCCTGTTCTACAAAGTCTCGTCTGTATATCACACGAGAAAAACGAGAAAAGAGGAAGCCACGAACCCTAAACCCTAAACTCTGGTTGAGGCTTGCTTTGAGCCTCGAGTCCTCATCCCGGCTCTACCTACTAGGTATTCCGACTGTAGCAAGGAGGAAAAGGGCCTTCAAAAGAAAAACAACTCTAAACCCAAAGCGCGATCGTGCGCTGCGGAGGTCTTGGCTCCTGGACTGGTGGGCGTCGAAGCTCCGAAAGAGCGCAGTGGGACTTGAGGGCTACTATAAGCGGGCTGAAATCATTACTAACTATTTTGGAGGGTTCCTTGTTATTGTTCCCCACATCACTGTGTGGGGTTCTTA
>CAJNDT010003135.1:701054-760561 GCA_905221615.1 Symbiodinium sp. CCMP2592
ACAGACACACACAGACACACACACACACAGACACAGACAGACACACACAGACACACAGACACGCAGACTCGCAGACACGCAGACACGCAGACACGCAGACACACAGACACACAGACACACAGACACACAGACACACAGACACACAGACACACAGACACAAAGACACACAGACACACAAACACACAGACACAGAGACACACAGACACACAAACACACAGACACAAAGACACACAGACACACAGACACGCAGACACGCAGACACCCAGACACCCAGACACACAGACACACAGACACACAGACACAAAGACACACAGACACACAAACACACAGACACAAAGACACACAGACACACAAACACACAGACACAAAGACACACAGACACACAGACACGCAGACACCCAGACACCCAGACACACAGACACACAGACACACAGACACACAGACACACAGACACTCAGACACCCAGACACACACTCACACACTCACACACTCACACACTCACACACTCACACACTCACACACTCACACACTCACACACTCACACACTCACACACTCACACACTCACACTCACACACCCACACAAACACACACTCACACACACACACACACACTCTCTCTACACTCGCACACCACACATGCACACATCATACACCCTACACCCACGTACGCACTCACAGCAGCACTCACTCATTCGTTCACTCACACACTCATTTACTCCCTCACTCATTTACTCTTCTGCACCTTTGTGTTCTATATGAATGGATGATCTTCACATGTGGGGTTATCCGGTCCTTTAATTATATTAAAATGGGCCCCAAAATCAAGATGTAGAACTTCAAAGGTCTATACTATGGACCTTTGAGGGATGATTGATAGGAGCCACTGGGGGTCTGAGGTCAAAGTGATTGGGTGTAGGTTATCCAACTCCGCTTGAGTCGAAGTTTCCGAGGTTCACATGCTGATTTTGGCTCTGGGGGTCTGAGGTGGAGGTGTTGAAGCTTCGGCTTTGGGGTCGCAGCCAAGGAGAGTGGCAGCACAAGCAGTCAGGATGCGAGTGCCGAGAACGCTCCGCAGCAAGCAGAAGAGGCGCCAGAGAGGTCCATGCTTCCTGGCAGCATGGACACCGAGAGGCTGCACCTTTGGCTCCAGGCAACCCTGACATGATGTTCGTGATGACGATGGTGATGATGGATATGATCATGATGGTGGTGGTGGTGATGAGAAGAGAGTGAGAGCGACCATGAAGATCATGACGAGAACGATGGCAATGTTGTTGGCTGTTAACTCATGCCTTTCTTGATGAGTCTTCTTTTGCGGAACGACCTGTGCGAACCAGGGATGCGCAGAAGGTGGCCAGCCTCTTCCGGGATGACAAAACAACAGCTCCCCGACAGAAAGGAGTCAGTTTATCACGGCGTGATCAAGTGTGGTCTATGTTTGGGTTGATGTATTCCTAGGGTTCAGGTGTTTCCGGCCACGCACTTTGGTCTCCACACGTTCATTGCTTCATCCTTGGTCTCGCAACGCTCACCCTGGTTCAGGTCATGCTCCGCAACATCCCGAATCGCTACACTTGCGAGGAGCTGCTGAGTGAGGTCATTATGGCCGGGTTCGACCGCATGCCTGCCGGCTTTAACATCTGAGCTACTGTGCGGACAGGGAGTGGCTGCCTTCAGAGTACCACAACAGGGAAGTGCGGCGTTGCGGTAGCAGGAAGAAATGGCAGTTTGTGCATGCATGCACCTCAAGTGATTGAAGAACCTCTGGCATGTTTTAGGTTCGATTTCTTCTACCTACCCATGGACTTCAAGACCAAGCGAAACCGTGGATATGGCTTCATCAACTTCCACTCCACATCTGCCGCAAAGCAGCCACCCGGTGTCGGAAGAGCTGGTCAAGCCTAGACTATCAGGCTTTCGGCTTGTACCTGCTCCAAGTGGCTTGGGAATGCTGGGCCCGTTTCCGAAATCCTGAAGCCTACTGTGGCCGGCTACCCTTCCCAGCGAGGTTTGCTCTGGCCTTCCACCATCGTCAGCTGAAGCTCTATGCGTCGAAGAAGATCATGGAAGTCGCTCCGGCAGTGACGCAGGGCTATCAGGCAGGGAAAGTGAGTACATCCATCTGATTGGATCAGAACCACAGGGTCCAAGACGGCCAAAAACCGGTACATGGATGGATGCACAGAGAGATTCAGGTAGGCAGACAGATAGACAGAAATAGATGGTTAGTTAGTGAGTTAGATAGATTGGTTTAGTCTCGATTCTCGCTTGAGCACCAGCCTCGGTGAGGCGAACCTGTCCAAGTACTTCGAGAAAGATTCCGATCGCATCAAGAATGCTCCTGGCTAGCGCTGGTTTTAGGGTGATGCAGTTTTGGGTACTTTTGCCTCAACTGAAAGCTCCTGCCCTGCATGTCAAACCATCCTTTGCAAAATGACCCGTCAGTTTTCATCAGAGGGGCATGCTTGCAGCATTGCCTCGGCTCAGCCTTAAGAGCGTAGCACAATCTGCTGGAAGTCCCCGGTCCGAACCCGCAGAAGCCTCGAGACGTTCTCTTTCGCGACACCGAGGACTGGTTCAGGCCTATGCTCTTCACTCACGAGGCTTTTGAATTAGACTGAGACAAGCCTCCACTTCCAATCGCCTGTTGTTGGATGTACGTGTCGTTAAGAAAATGGCTACGGCATACTGTACTTCGCATTAGCAGCAGAGAGTGCAGGAGAGGTACAGAGGGTCGTCAAAGCAGTGCGCGACAGTAGGCCTGCAAAGGGCCGAATTCGGCTTAAGTGCTTTACCATGCAGGCTGCAGTCGAGCTTTGAGAAACCAGAGAGAGAGCGAGATAGAGATAGAGAGAGAGAGAGAGAGAGAGAGCCATCTAGTATTCGGGAAGCAGGCTGTTATAAGCGTCTCCTTTGAATACAAAGATGCCTGCAGCCATGCATTCTGGAATTCGCAGATTGCTTGCGCTTTTTTGTGCTGTCTCTGAGTTGTCTACAAGGCCAAGTGCTCGTCAAGCTTGTGTTTCGGTCTCAAAGACGGCACAGAAGCTGGCAAGCCATGTGGCATGCTTTTTCGCTGTTGACAACGTGCCAGCGCTTTCATGCTGCGTGCCAGACTCTGCTTCGGGGTTGTACTGCAAGCGGGCGTGCGGGGGAGTTCTCTCCTCGCCCATGGGTGTGCTGAGATTCGATCCAGTCGACACGAAGATGTGACTGCATGAAAGTACTTCCCACAACAGGCTTAAATGTTATGCACATGGCGATTCCTTGTGAATCATCAGAAGATGTCATCGTGCTCGACCATGCGATCAAAGCTCTTGGCTGAGGTTTGCTGGGATACGCCCTGCCATGGCACTGCGGAGTTTCGGCTTGCCATGCTATTATACGTTTTAAGGATATCCTGAGATAAAGGAATCCCAGCGACCTGCCCACCATGCTGCGAAAATTTGAATTGACGGCCGCCATCAGCCAGCTGCCATCCGCCTATTCAGTACGTTTGAGAGATCATGCAGGGATGCAGCTGGGCTTGAGGCTTGCATTTGCTTAGGCTGTCTTCAACAAGGCCTCGCTACGAACAAGTATGGCGCAGGCTAAGATTTTATTGTGAGAGGGCCACGGCTTGCAACGCTGGTCGCGTGCGAAAGATGGGGGTTGTTCTCGGCCCATCTTCTCTGTCAGGGTCGTCACCGAAAGAAGTATTTTCGAGGCAACTAATCTAGAACAACCTCCAGATGTTGTGGACGGTGCCCTGTCTGATCGCTGGAAGAATCATGAAAATGCGAGCTGATGCTTTCTTGAAGCATGACATGTCTTAGACTTATTGAGGCATGTGCTTGCAGCGCAGTCTCAGAAACCACCCACTCAGCAACTGCATTCGGGACAGTCATCGGAGTGATTCAACATGGTGGCAGTCAGCAGCATTTCCAATCATGGTGGTGCACATCATCATCATCATCACCATCATCCCTACAATTGTCATCGGCATGAACATACAGAGATCACCATGCAGCGGCAATCAGGACGCAGCCCAAGAACCAGTCACTTTCGAAGTATGTCCATCGTCCTAATCGTCTGAGAACAGAGCCACTTCCATCATCTTGATCATGATGCTGATCTTGATGTGGAAAGGGAGGTGCGGAGAGCCAGGACATGCCTGTATCAAGTTTAAGCGGAGTCAACACCTGACGAGCCGTACATGGTGCCCGCGGCAAGCGACAACGCCGCAAACCGGATTCTATGGTGCAAGAGACTTGCGCACAGGCATCAACTTCTCGCAAGTCCAAAGAGCGGCAGAACCCTACGAATGGACCCTAAATCCCACATCAGCCGAGTAAATGAAACCTAGACCACGCACTCACCAAACCCCTACGGTACACCCATCTACACCCAAACCCCAAGCCAGGCCCTCCAGCGAAATGTGCAGCGGATGCAGCGCGCCATGCCCAGAGCACACGGCGAGGAGCCCGAAGCTTCTGAGGCTCCGAGGCCCTCAGAAAGCGTGGGGCGGGGGCTTAAGGGGTTTTCGGGTTTGCGGAGCTTGAGGCTAAAATTGAATAATAAAGGTTGTAGGGGCCGGCTTAGGGATCTGAGCTTAGGAGTTAGGAGTTTTGTTTTAATTTGACACAGTGTTTACATGATGAGTAGTGGGATTTCCTTGGCAAGGTCCGTATTAAGTTAGTGGTTGCACGATGTTAGTGTTTTTTTTGGTTTCCGAAGGGGTTGTAAGATTTGGGGCTTGACAGCAGGGCTTCTAGCAGGTTCTGCGGGACGAAGACGAGGGATTCAAGGAAGAATTTGCAGATGTTGATGATCTCTACGGTGAGCCCGGGACTCACAATTTTGAAAGTATAGAAAGGCACGGGTTTCAGAAAACAGGGTACCTTCAAAAACGTGGTCCTCATGTTCTATGGAAGAGTTCCTTGTTTTTCGCAACGGGTCCTTATCAATAAGGATCCGGGTGTGATGGGTTCTAGAAGGGTCGCTTCAAGCTGCCTCTTGGAGGGGCTTTCAAGGTGGAGTTCGGAGGAACTTTGGTATTTTTGGAGAGTTGAGGTAGTTCGGAAGCTCAAACGCAAAAGCCTCATAGCAAAGCTTAGCTCAAGCTTTAATAAACCCTTAACATCCCTAAGCCCTACACCCTCAGCTGCCGCAGCAACGCATCTCTCCGAGCTCGCCCAGAGTTCGCAGGCCAGACTCCTCCGGGTCTCCCAGGAGACACTACCACAAGGTGAAGCTGGAGATCGAGGTCCCTTTCAGTAAAGAGGGGGGGTTTAGGACGTGCTTTAGGAGGCTTAGACTTACATCCAGGATGTTCCCGAAGTCCCCTGGCACTTTGCACGGTTCCGAGGCTGCCGTGGCAAGTCTTGGTCCAGCATGTCCAGCACTTGCTGCGCAAAAGAAATGAGCCTCGTGCAGGTGGTGAAGGCCTCGTCCATCCCAGACGCCACGTACTTCGCGTCGTGGCAGCCTCAATCCGGATCCCCAGGGCAAATTAGGCAGTGTGAGACTTGGGCATCGCCTGGTAAGGCTCAGGGCTGGGGAAATGGACATCTCAAACGCTGGAGCCTGCCAAGGTGCGATCCCTACGTCGTAGTGAGCATCGTCGACGGAGATCCATTGCAGGATCCTCGTGCCCTTTCAGGCTCATGGGCCTGCTTGTAGGATTGGGGGACTCAGTGTTTGAATAGCTGCTTGTGTTTTGTCTTTACTTGTAAGGTTGGGGAAGACGCCTGTCCTTATCGGATGCTATATGCTGACCCGCGGCAATGAAATGCCGAAAGTTCGGCTGCAACTTGTTCAGCGCCTGCAGCCGACCCGAAGCCCGAACATCTGAATGCATGCAGAAGTTTGTCACCGGGATTTCTTGCCTGCCAGTCCCAAGCTTCTTTCTAATCTGTGATCCGTCTGAGAATCCCGAACGGCGGTGCAGGTTATCAGGAATGGCGGGCCCTTCACGAGCAGTGGAGTGGACAGACAAAGGTTATCGAGGCTCTGGAGCAGCAGCATGGCTTTTAGTTTGAAGGGGTGCTGGGAGGGGTGGGTTTAGGGAGGAAGCTTCGGGGTTTCAGGCTGCGGAAGGAACTGTGAGGTCGTGTACCGCGCTTCAGACAACATGGCATGCTGCATCCTGTGGCTAAGACTTGCTTCTCCCAAGTCATGCCGGCCAGGGCACGCGGGATCCGCAATTCCGCGCTCGTTTTCGGGCAGAGGTTCGCAACAGGGCGACTCGGCCAAGATCGGATCTCTGAGTTTCAGTGCCGGCAAGCACCCTGCCAAGCCGGGTTTAAATCAGGAGAAGACCCATATCCACTTCCGGTTGTTGGACCAGGACCAGCACTTTCGAACATCAGTGCCGTGAAGGTTGAAGGGCTGTGCAGGGGGGCCCCGGGCCGTGTGAAGTTGACTTGCTGCAGGACAGCATCTCTCACGCAGATCGGGACATCGGGCAAGTTGCGAAACTCAGGAGATTCGTGTTAGTTCAGGCTTTGCCAAGCGGCTGCCAGACTGGGTTCAACAAGATGGCGGCACCGAGAGGAGGAGCTGCATGCCTGGATGCCTTGTCACCTTCAAACCATCCCAGGCCGCTGTGCCGCTGCGAGACATTCTGGACGACTCTTGGGCGGCTGTCCGCGGGCTTGCGCTTCGGCCGGGTGCCGAGCCACCCCATGCGAGCTTCAAGGCCCCAATCCCCTAAGCTGCCTTAAACATTCAACCAAAACCAGAACCCCCCCCCCCCTCCAAAAAAAAAAAAAAAAAGATGAGGCCCATGGACCGGAAGAACTCGCAAGCCTGGGCTGCCATCCACAAGACGCGGCTCCATGTCCTCGCCTCATAGGTGTGTTGGACCGCTGCTTTGTCGTGCAAGCTCAGACGGGTCTGGAGGATGCGTATATGAATTATGGCTCGTATCAGTATCTCTTCACAACGTTGTGCCAAGATGTGGCAGGAATATGTGAGAGCCTCAAGCTGGCTACATGTTTAGGAGAAGCTAGATCTACATTATCTACATCTCTCTTGAAGTTCTTCGTGTGCCGAGAGGGGACCGTCGCCGGCCACCTGGGCTCTCATGAGATCTTTCGTTGGCCTGACGGCCCCATCCCCTATGCATGAAGCCCCGAACTACAAATTCTGGCAACACAAGCTTTCTTGCTCCCTAAGAGCTTCAGGTAGCCATCAACTTCGAAGGGATCCTCGGGAAGGTGAAGACGGAAGATGCCATGCAGCGCTTGGGCCTCAGGTCGCTCAAATGGTACCGGTAGACATGTAACATATTGCATGTGCGCAGTGTGACGTACATCTGTGCATAAGAAAGCACCCACACTTACATACCGTTATAGTCTACTGGCCATGTGTACGCACATGTATATATGTATCATCTGTCTGTGTATCTATGTGTGCATGTATTTGCAACTACGCCTACACAATGCAGCATATATTGATTAGATAGGGTAGAACAACATTTACACTCATACTCGTCTCCCATTCTGCTGTAGTGTTCTTCAGGTGCTGTGGCAGTGGCATCCACCTTTACAAAATCTGGTAGAGCTGGGCGGAGCCCCAGGCGGCAGAGGGAAGGAGGAGGCGCGGGGGCCTGTCTCACGGTATATGTTCGCTCGCACGAGAAAGTTGGGATCGTTTAGGGCACCGAGCCGCAAGACATCCTACGACCTAGCGGCCAGGTTTGCTGGACATGTTTGGCACGGACACCTAGCCTCACCTGCGGCGCACTGCTGGCCTGGCTGCCTGTGTCGCATCATCAGGCAGGCTGGTTTGTGGGCAAGAGACTTAGACTTTGTCGCCCCGGGAGTTCACGGTTCGAGCGAAAGCACATTTTCGTTTGTTCGGGATGAGGTGCTGTTCAGATAAATCCCCAGATGTGTCTTGCTGTGTTGTTCATCTATCGGTCTTGTATATATGTATGAGTATAAATACACGGTCTGCATAGGTGTGTCGCACACATTCGGGTATACTCTTATGTGTATATGTATATCGACGTTTATAATACCCATGTACATATACACAAAGATAGCATACACATGTATTCACACATGTTTGCTCATCAACAGTCACTGAGCAGGAGCCATGATGCTTCGCAGGTTCAGGTTATTGAGTCCTTGGAGACGGTGGAGGTTCAGCGCCGGCCTGAGCAAGTGCTTCGAAACGGCTTCGGGAAAGCTATTTTTCGAGTTTGGATTTTGCGGACAGATTGGATCTGTCTGGATGCTTCGAAGAACATGAAGCTACGTAGTGAAGCTACGTAGCTTTTGCAAAAAAGATGGCAGATGAAGGCAGAGGAAGTTCATGGCATTTCGATCTTGACCCAATCAAAACATGCTCCTTCACCCACTCACTCATTCTTTGACTTGAGCTCTTGAGCTGGCTTTGAACAGTCAGTCCATGATGTAGCAATCTGAGGAGACGACAGATCCCAAAGAACATGTCAGCTGCGACAAAAGCTCTAGCGAAGAGAGAGAGAGAGAGAGAGAGAGAGAGAGAGAGAGAGAGAGAGAGAGAGAGAGAGAGAGAGAGAGAGAGAGAGAGAGAGAGAGAGAGAGAGAGAAGAGAGAGCCGTAGCCTTCGGTCTGGCCAATTCGCTCCTTGCGATGTCGATCTCTGTCGATGTGCATATGCTGAGTGGCAAATGTGTTTCTTTTGAAGTGGAGATGGATGCTTCCGTTGACTCATTGAAGCGACGTGCCAGAGTGCGCTGCTCACGGGGAGAGGGAGGCTGCTGAAATCTTCTGGCGAGACCCTTGACGGGGCACAAACTATCAAACAAGCGGAGCTGAAGAGTGGAGATGTGCTCACCCTACATGTCAACAGAGTCCAGCTTCAAGCCAACTACCGCGCCTTCGCTGCACTCCTGGGCGATGGATCTGTGGTCACCTGGGGTGATGCTACCTGTGGAGGAGACAGCACTGCCGTACAGGCGCAACTGAAGAATGTGCAGCAGATTCAAGCTGCGCATGAAGCATTTGCTGCAATCCTGAGTGATGGATCTGTGGTCAGCTGGGGTGATGCTACCTGTGGAGGAGACAGCAGTGCCGTACAGGAGCAGCTGAAGAATGTGCAGCAGATTCAAGCTTCGGGTGGAGCATTTGCTGCAATCTTGAGTGATGGATCTGTGGTCACCTGGGGTGATGCTACCTGTGGAGGGGACAGCAGTGCCGTACAGGCGCAACTGAAGAATGTGCAGCAGATTCAAGCTGCGCATGAAGCATTTGCTGTAATCCTGAGTGATGGATCTGTGGTCAGCTGGGGTGATGCTACCTGTGGAGGAGACAGCAGTGCCGTACAGGAGCAGCTGAAGAATGTGCAGCAGATTCAAGCTTCGGGTGGAGCATTTGCTGCAATCCTGAGTGATGGATCTGTGGTCACCTGCGGTGATGCTACCTGTGGAGGAGACAGCAGTGCCGTACAGGCGCAGCTGAAGAATGTGCAGCAGATTCAAGCTTCGGATGGAGCATTTGCTGCAATCCTGAGTGATGGATCTGTGGTCACCTGGAGTGATGCCACCTGTGGAGGAGACAGCAGTGCCGTACAGGCGCAACTGAAGAATGTGCAGCAGATTCAAGCTGCGCATGAAGCCTTTGCTGCAATCCTGAGTGATGGATCTGTGGTCACCTGGGGTGATGCTACCTGTGGAGGAGACAGCAGTGTCGTACACGCGCAGCTGAAGAATGTGCAGCAGATTCAAGCTTCGGGTGGAGCATTTGCTGCAATCCTGAGTGATGGATCTGTGGTCACCTGGGGTGATGCTACCTGTGGAGGAGACAGCAGTGCGGTACAGGCGCAACTGAAGAATGTGCAGCAGATTCAAGCTTCGGGTGGAGCATTTGCTGCAATCTTGAGTGATGGATCTGTGGTCACCTGGGGTGATGCTGCCTGTGGAGGAGACAGCAGTGCCGTACAGGCGCAACTGAAGAATGTGCAGCAGATTCAAGCTGCGCATGAAGCATTTGCTGTAATCCTGAGTGATGGATCTGTGGTCACCTGGGGTGATGCTACCTGTGGAGGAGACAGCAGTGCCGTACAGGAGCAGCTGAAGAATGTGCAGCAGATTCAAGCTTCGGGTGGAGCATTTGCTGCAATCCTGAGTGATGGATCTGTGGTCACCTGCGGTGATGCTACCTGTGGAGGAGACAGCAGTGCGGTACAGGCGCAGCTGAAGAATGTGCAGCAGATTCAAGCTTCGGATGGAGCATTTGCTGCAATCCTGAGTGATGGATCTGTGGTCACCTGGGGTGATGCCACCTGTGGAGGAGACAGCAGTGCCGTACAGGCGCAACTGAAGAATGTGCAGCAGATTCAAGCTGCGCATCAAGCTTTTGCTGCAATCCTGCGTGATGGATCTGTGGTCACCTGGGGTGATGCTACCTGTGGAGGAGACAGCAGTGCCGTGCACGCGCAGCTGAAGAATGTGCAGCAGATTCAAGCTTCGGGTGGAGCATTTGCTGCAATCCTGAGTGATGGATCTGTGGTCACCTGGGGTGATGCCACCTGTGGAGGAGACAGCAGTGCGGTACAGGCGCAACTGAAGAATGTGCTGCAGATTCAAGCTTCGGGTGGAGCATTTGCTGCAATCCTGAGTGATGGATCTGTGGTCACCTGGGGCAATGCCCACTGCGGTGGAGACAGCAGTGCCGTACAGGAGCAGCTGAAGAATGTGCAGCAGATTCAACCTGCGGGTGGAGCATTTGCTGCAATCGGGAGTGATGGAATTGTGGTCTGCTGTGGTAGTCCCCTCTCGGGTGGCGACAATTGGTCAGTGCAGCATAAATGTGTCCTGTGAAGAGCAACTCGTCATCTCCATGGATAAAAAGAATTGTTGCAGGTTTCGGTTCTATTCATGTTCGTTTGCCATCGCATAACTCAACCTCTCCACGAGTCTTGCTCCGTTCTGAATTTCGGATCGCACCTCCGGTCTCGAAGTCTCATTGGCATCTCATTCTGGTTTCATGTCTCATGCATTGGAGTCCCCACCATCCTCACATTAGAAGGCACGGACGAAGACAACAACAGGCTACATGTAAATCAGTGCCTATCAATGTCAATGTCAATGTGTGTCTCCAAAACCTGAACCCGTAGGCCGGCATGCGGCGTTGGCTCCGCCGCCGCATTCAGGCGCTGCCTTTATGGATGACACATATTTGTGGAGAGAGTCCCCAGAATATGTCCAGCAAGTTCTCCACGAACTAGAGAAACGACTCCTCTGCATTGGACTTAAAATTAACGCCAAGAAGACTCAGGTCATTTTCAATAGGCCCAGTGACCCCTTTCGGTTTAGGATTGGGGGTGTTGAGGTTGCACCCGAAGGCCCAGAGGCGATCATGACGATCCTAGGTGCGCCTATCACCATGAACGGGGACCTCGCTCCCATAGTTGCCGAGATGCAAGGCCGATCCCGACGCGCAGGGCAGTTGACCGACTGTTTCCGGAGTTCCCGTTTGCGAAGACTAGAGGACTAGAAGCACTGCTGGCGACATGGACAGGCTCTGAATTTTTGTTTGTTTCTCCGCAGGCCAAGCACGATAGGGCACCCTTGACGGGTTCCCCTACAGCCTCGCCACTAACTGTGACCTCAAACTGGTGCAGTGCGGAAGGTGCCGTCAGGAAAAAGTTCTGCGGACAGAGCCATTGAATTTCAAAGCCAACTCGCAGCAAACCCTGATGCCAGGGTGCCCAGCCGGACAAGCGAGACCAATGCGCAGCCCTCGGGCATGCTGAGAGGTCCAGGGTCTCGGCTTTGAGGCAAAGGGTTGCAGTTTGGGTCGGTGCTTGGTTTAAAGGCGCCTACTGAATGTACTGAGTCTACTGTAAGGGCCCAGAAGAACGGAATGGAGTTATAGCACTAGCAATAGTTTCTCTGTTGTGGCGAAGAAGTCTGCCATCGTGATCCATCGTGAAGAGCGGCCACAGGAACAAGAGCTGGTATAATTCGTGGTGTGGAGGGTACGGCGAGTGATCAACTTGCGCCTCCGATTGCAGCACGAAGAACAGCAACCTGTCAAGATCCTGCAGTACTTGTGCCGATCAGGCTTATGACTGTGTGATCATGCATTGAACACTGTAGTACAGATGGTGGACAGACCATGGCCACTGTGCTTGGTAGCACAATGACTCATGCCGATTCAGGTGCAGGAAAGAGTTGCAGACAGCTCAACACTCTGCTGGCATGAACTGAGTATCTCCAAGTAATTACTGTTCACTGCCGGGTCATGTCAGGCCTCGGCAGCGAGACTCTAAACTGCATGCTCCTCCTCCACTGTAAGTATGGAGCACATCCTAAGTATACATTATACGCCTTTACTTCCGTCATGTTCTGAGGCCAATGCGCGCTGACTGTCTACTCGCCGTTGCGGCTGCCTAGGCAACGATTCGAAAAACCAGGCGTTGCACTGGGGATCTTGCGTGATTTCAGATCGCAGCTGTACCGGATTGAGTAGATGAGGCTTTTCACGGGTGAAGCAACCAAAGGAACATACCGGGAGCACACGCCCCTGCTGCAGGTGCAGAGCGCTCGAGGAGCGAGGAGAGCGACTGGACCTGCAGGCAATGCATGTCTGACATCATCAACAACTCAGAGGGGTCTAGCAGTCAGAACATCCCTGTCACGCGCCAAGCTTTCGCGACCCGACCCCAACTGTGCGAGCCCTCACCTTCAGATCATGGCGTACATCAACTGACGGGATCACCGTAAGCGTCGTCCATCTTCACAGCCTGAGAATGCCAAGACCTACATGCGCACGCGCGTGCGCAGGCACACACACACACACAAACACACTCAGACACACTCCCTGATTAGTCAGTATGGTCTGCAACAGAGACAGCAACTGGGAGGATGCGCGTGTGGAGATACAGTTGTGGCGCAATGCGACAGCTTGTGCTGGAGCCTTGCTTAAAGTCGAACAGCCCAAGCTCCCGACCCGTCTGATCGGAACAGGCAAGAAGGGCTCCTCTGACCACCGCCACCAAAAAAAGAGCTTCGCTGTTCTCACGGCCAACTCTCCAGAAGATGGAAAGCGGGATTCGGTTTCAGTCGAGGGCCTGCAACTTCCGGCGCTGGTGCCCTCTGTTCTCGGGATTCGGAGCACGATCGTGTCGAAGGAAATCGAAAAGACACTCTTCGAGTTCGAACTGTTTGAGTCGCAGGTCTTACCGACTTCCGAGAGAAGTGCGATCCCGGCAATTCTGAGCGTGCGCAGTCTGAACCTCAGCCTTAGATTGGGATACAAAAAAGGGGTACCCTATTTCAGGGACCATGTGGTCCAGTGGTTCCTGGCAGCATTGGAACTGTCTGAGGCGCCACCAGCTGCAGAGCCTGAAGCCGGAAGTGGTGTTCGCACAGCGAGTTTCACGGCGTAGGGCATAGGGTGTTTGAACTGAACCATGTAAACAAAGTGTGCATTCTCCGGGATGCGAGCGATAGGACAATGTTCTGATGTGTTGCCTTTCCAGCGCACATGCCTACTCTTAGCTTACGTTGCAGCCAGGCTCAAAATGAGCTCCACAGCAGGAAGCGAAAAAGCCTTGTCCAAGTTTGCGTAGTGCCGTAGTTGCCGTAGTCCCGACAGTTTGGTGACCCGAAGAGCAGGAAAAGTGAGAAGCATGAGAAGGAAAGACACGGCAATCTAATTACCACTAATAGCTTTGCTTATTCCTCCTCATTGCCATCTGCCGGTACTGTATCATCAGGTTTGTCATTGGAGACGGATGAATCGTCGACGTCGCTGTACTAGTACTGCTACCACCACCTCTCCGATAATCGATAATCGTAATTGTAGTACAGTAATGCACGCAAGCAGAAAAGCAGAGGAGATAGAACCGGATCCAAGAAGAATGCTAAAGGAAGTAGGCACCGCAGGCACCCTGTTGCCTGTGAAGAGGTCGTGAAAGAGACCATCCTCACTGAGACCTTCTCCTTAGAGGGACCCAGCTCTTCGAAGGACCGAGCTGGGGGCAAAAGTTTCTGAGCTCTGGTTTTGAAGAGTGGGTTTCGATTGATTGTATTTGTCTTACGTTGCCTTTCTTGGCAGAGGGGGAGGGTGCGAATCCTGCTGCGTGGGAGTCTCAGTTTAGGGTTATCCAGGGGTCCCTTGTCCTCTCGAATGTTTCAAGTGTGCAAAGTTTCCCAACACAAAGGAATTTGAAGCTGGGGCCCCGTAAACCTTAGCAATCCGGAGACTTGAACCTCAATGCCTGAATGGCCTTGTACCTCAAACCCGATCCCGGACCTTGAGCTTGAGACCCGTAAGCCCCGATCCTATAAATCCTAAAAGTCCGAGAGTCAAAACCTGAACCAAAGCCTTTAAATCCCAAGACCCCAGGCCCCAGCTCTTGTTGAGGCTTCGCTCTTCTTATTATAAGTGCTTCAATAAGGGTACTGTAAGGGTCTAGATAGACTGTATACTTTGGCCCTAAAGTTTCAGCGTCCCCGAGCTGACGAAGCTTCGGAGGACCCGCGGAGGTTGCGGCCGGGGGAACTCGTCGAGGTCGGGTCACACAGGATTTGCGCGTCCAACGTGGGATACGAAGGGGAATCTGGTAGCCTAGGAGCCTCACAAAGTAGAACTTTGGGGCCTAAACCTTAAAGGGGTGATTCAGACTGTTGTCGCTTCAGGAGCTTCGATAGGTAGGTTTGCAGGATTTAGGTTCTGGATCTAGGATGTCGGTTTCACGCTTGGGCTTTTAAGGTTGCAGGTATATGGTTGAGCGTCTTTAAACTTTTTTCGGTTGGGTGTTCAAGGATGTAGTCTTTTGGGTGTCAGGTGGGCTGGGGCTGTTCGGGCTCTTCAGTATCCTTCATGAAACAACAACCGTCATGACCGTGATGGGCGTACTGTTGCGAGAGCAACGCGGGCGCCGCCAGCGTTGCTTCTCTTAGTATTGCTGGCAGAGACGTTCCGATAGTCACTCCAAGCCAATAAAATATGCTTTCGATGATGCAGGTATTTGTTATACCATGTTGACGCTGAAGCCCGCAGCTACTTATGGTTGGGATGATCAGATTCTTGCGAAATTGCTGTATCCATGAGGACAAAAGGTCTTGAGTTATAGGGCCGGCGATTAATTATGAATCTATTGCAGTTCCTGGTAGTCTTCCTTGAAGCGTGTGGCTCAAATCCATCTTCGTTGTTGACCTCACCGTCTTCGGTGTTATTAAGATCTTGCGAACTGAAGTAGCATATGTGAAGAGCATCTTATGTTGCTAGGTGTACGTATGATGACGGCAATATGTCTCACTGCGGTCGATACTGTGCACAAGTCTGGGTTGGCGCCGTTTCAGCCCAGAGTCTGATGTACGGTTGCATGACCATGAACACTCCATCGTATCTATGAGCCTTGATGCTGACATTCACGTGCGCACAGGCCTGCAATCGTCCTGAGACGCGGGTGTTGAGAAATAGAGTCCCTGCAGTCGAACTCTCATTTCCAATGGAACCTTGAAGTCCAAAACGTTAAACCCCTCGCAGGTCAGGACGTGGATGACCAAGGATGAGAAGTCCGGCCTCATGAGGACTGCCTGTAGGACCTTCAGACATGCAGGCTGGTATGGATTTGGTGACTTGGGGGGTTGAAAGTGTGCTGGCCAAGGCTGTGGGTGCCAGCAATAACATGTTCATACAAAATGAAAAGTACAACTACTTACTGATTGCTGTACATTACAAGGTTATCATTAGCAAAACGAGCTACTTCTGCTGAGCAATGTCAGTGCAAAGGCAATGGTGAGCATGAGAACTGCAACAGTCTCAACCGTAAAAACCATAGGAGCTGTAGTCTGGCAATGGTTGACTATGAACTAAACCCTAAACCCTAAACCTTGCACTGATGCGGCCCGCCAGGATGAAGTGCAAGGCTGTCAGCGACGGCGCGGTTGGCGCGCTTCTGAGCAGAGGCAACCTTCAGAGTTCGGAGCAGGACGTAAGGGTCTGGCTGGACCAGCTCACGAGCTCGTTCACAGAAGCAGCAGGTGTTCGCTTTTGGGCCAATGCCTGAATACCACAAGTTCGGGTATAGTGCAGGCTCGCAGCAGTAAACATGTTGGAGACGAGCATCTGTTTTAGTTAACTTGTACGCATATCTTCAGCACGGCGCATCATTTGCTTCGGCTCGAGTTCCGTTTCATTGCCCCTTGGGCCCCTGCTGAGAGCCAAAGTTGCTGATTCCTTAGAAGATGTCTGCACACAACTACTGGCCATCAAGGCCTACACAAAGCTTCAAGCAAACGCACTGTCTGACTGCGCTGTTCTTCTCGTCATTTCTACACTACTAGCAGCAGGGGAGCATGCTCCGCGCAGCTCTTTTCCTGGCCTGCGCCATCCATGGCAGCGGCCACAAGCTCGCGGTGATCCCGGGCAAGAATGAAGCAGATCCGAGCAAGCTCAGGTGACGTCGCCGTCATTTCTTATGTAATGGTATTTCAGTGGTTCAGGTTGCACGACGTTGTCGGTCATGTTATATTGACTATCGCCCTATCCTGCAGTCGGATGTTGCCCTCTGTTGCACACATACAGGCTCCATTCGGACTCGTCCCGCTACCCACGGCTTTGCAGCCCGCCTTATGCTGCAGTTCCGACATGGGGCTGGCCCTTAAAGGGCCTTACCTTTCTGCACAACATGGAATCTGCGTTAGTTTTATAGTTCTGTTGGAAATGCGCAGCGACTAAGCGCAGTTTCTATAGTCGCTCCTCATGCTCCTGCCACCGCCACCCGCGCCGATGCTGCTGATGCCTTAGTTCTATGATGCCGCCGCCACAGACGACGACGAGGGTCCATATCGACAAGATCCGGCACATGGCACATGCACCCACACACGATGCCTCATGCGAGATAGCGTCACCACCTGCTTGACCAGCACAACCCGTAACATCGCCACCACAACAACCACTGCCGCGCCCGCCAGCTATGCAAGATGTATATCGGACTTGGCAATCGTACCATTGCTGCTGTTACAGTGGTAAGAACAGACCTCATGGAAAGTCTAGGGCCGCCGCAGGCCAGCTCGATCTTCCACAGACTTTGGCCAGGCTCGCGGATGAGCTGTGCTTCAGAATTTGGGGTTCGGGGTGTATACAACCGTGCACTGGAGAATATGATACACGAGGTCTGGAGGAGGGCATTGATAAATGTTTTGTTCACTTCAACTTCCGTATGGAGTAGGGTCCAGAATAACATGCTGTGTCCATAGGAATATTGAGGGGCTGTGAGTGTGGGGATACTTGCCAGACATGCCTAATTTCATGCGTGGTGGTAAGGGCCGTTCGCGAGCCCTGCAGGCACAATTCGTGCAGCTGGCAGCCCATATCATAGCGCGCCAAGACCAAGGCTGGTCGCCCCACTACAACGTGAGCAGAATCAGTGGTGTTCTTCTCCGTGTTACCCTTTGTGATGACCGTTTGCTGGCTGCAGGAGACCCTCTCCTAGAAAACTTCCAGAGTCTCTTGAAGCGGCTGACCGCCGAAGTCGATGCCATTAAGCCTCCAGCTCAGGAGTTCTCTCTTGTCCAATGTGAAGCTTTGAGGCTTCAGAATTGAAGGTCGAAGTTGCAGGCTTTTGACTGCTCACGGTAAAGAGATTAGGGCGATTAGGCTTTAGGGCAATTTGGCAAGTAGCAGGACAATCGACAGACAAGCCCGGCTGTGCAAGTACTGCACCCCGTCCAGCCCTAGAGTCAACGCCAGGAGACAACAACAGCCGTGCCAGTGCTTGTCTCGCAGCCAGCCGCGCCAGTGCCTGTCCCGGAGCAGCCTTCCAGAAAGATTCCGAAGAAGCTGCTCTTTAATCACAAGGCTGGGGTGCATGTGATATTATCTGCTGCACAGGCTCTCCTACCTGTTACCAAGCCCCCCCCGGCACTGTCTCTTCCGAACATTGCCCCGAGCATTCTGAGGGCCCTTCCCTTGCAGGTCAACCTGTTGAAAATACCGGACGCCCAGATGAATTCGTCGCTCGGCCCGGACCACCGAAATCCTTTCAAACGAGGATCGTGCGATGGTGCCAGGACCAATAGGCTTGCACAGTCAAACCCGTTGCACCCATAATGAACATCAGTAGACATGATGAGAAAGCAAAGGCAGACAGCCATGAGAGTGCGAACAAAAACAGCTGACAACAAGACAGGCGCCAGTAACGACAACAGTCAAATGATCGGATTGACCCAAGTCGTAGCCATCGTGATGGCCATGGCAACAACAACAGCAGACCGGTAGTCTCGGCCACTCCTAACTCTTGCCTGCTCGCGGGTATGCATAGGCAGTGTCTTGGCTTCTGTCGTGTAGCGTGGTGGATGGTATATTGGCTTGAGTATGCTGGTCTTAGTGTACTGCTTAAACACAGGTTTACCGTGCTACACAGTGCAGCATTGGTACTGACTGAGGGATTTAACAAGACAGCCTCCATGTCGGCTGGTGGCTATTGTGGCAGTCTGTCTGTCTCTGTCAGTGGGCGTATGGATAACAAAGAGACGTAGATTCTGCCGACTGCCCTGCAACGACAGCCCTGCGAGTGCATAGACAAATATGAGCGAATCGCTAGTGCACAAATTTATTCCTGCACCAGGTTTTCGAGCCAACTCTGCAACTTCGAACCTTGAGCTGCTGTGTTCAAAGTCTTCCTCAGCAGAACCCACCACGCTGTAGAACTTCAGAGCCGCGGCCCAGGGCGGACAAGTTGCTGCGCGAGAATATCCTCCATATCATGAGCATCTTCCCTGAGGCAGAAAAGGGGGGTGGTCAGAGTAGAGAGGGGAGGCTCCAAAGCTGTCGCTGAACAATGAAGCGCGTGAATCTTCGGAGTCAGAGTATGAACGTGCAAGTGCGCGGTGGGTGTGCGACAAATGAATGCCTGATTACAGAAGTGCGTGCTTAGGACTGTGAATAGGTTGTTATGCCGGTCTGCTTGCCTGTTGCATGTACTGTACATCTGTGTCAGTTTTAAGAGGCATCTAGAGATGTATGTGTGCACAACTATGTTGGATACATGTCTTAGAGTCTCGGCGCACTGACCAAGACATCGAGCTACGCCGACTCTGATCTGCCGACATCTTGTTCGAACATGGTGTTAGCCTAGCTACACCGACGAGAAGCCAGTTGTCGACAAACCCGTCCTGGGCAGGAAGGTGTGAGTTTCAGGGTTTTCGAGGTGTTCGAGGCCAGCTTTCGGTGCTGACTTTCGGGGCAATGGCCAGGGTAGTTTTTGATCTGGGCCCACCCCCCCCCCCCCCCGAAACCGACAGAGTAGCGCCCCGAAGCTGATCTAAACCGTGCCGAGGCTGGGCCCCAAAACTGCTTCCGGATCCGAAACTCCCAGCCAGCCGATCCGAAGCTGGAACCCCGAAACTATGGGTACCCGTCCTGGGCATTGCACACGGCATTTGCATAGATTCCCAAACCTCCAAACCCTCAAGAGTCAGAGAGAAAGCCTGGTCGTATGCATAGCCTTAAGCCTCGTGCTGCTGTTGTGATAAGTGCAACTCGTAGTCGTAGCAAATCCAACGTTACGGCTGCCAGGTTTCTCAAGAGGATGTTCATTTCTGGAATGACGACGATTGTCAGAATGGTCTGGAGGCCCTGAATATCCAGGACCCGTCTTTGTGCAAGCATTTTGGGGGCAGTCGTCGCAAATAGGCTCTGTTCGTGAGGGGGTTTGTCTCCTTCAGATAAAATGACAGCTCCCAAGGGCCCCTTTCGAGACTTCTGAGAACTCGACACCCGTTCAAAGGCAACATCTGCATTTTCTATTATGAAGTTTGTCCTCCGTCTCCCTCCCAAAGAAGCTAGTGGTTGAGTTGCTGTGTTATCTACCTGCATTCGGTGACTGGCTTGAGGCTGTCCTTGGAGAGGGTTTGTTTCCGAGGAGCGATCGGCTCAATCATATATAAATCCTTTTTTGGTCGGTGTTTAGCCTTCAGACTTTGGTCCTAGCAGGTGGTAGACTGGGGACTTCGGAGGGTCAAAGCTCGATTACGTCTTGAGAGCGTCATCTTTTCCGGCCGAGCCTCTCTTTGCCCTGACTTCCTCTCGACTTCTTTTGGGCTTCTCGAGCCACTCCTTGAGCCTCTACCGAGCCAGTATGTGCGGTGACTCCCCAGCTTCGAGGCAGCTCTGAACTTGCGAGCCACTCGAGTAGCTCCCGAGCTCCCTGCATGGCCGAACCCCTGAACATCCCCTTGATTTCAGGAGCTTCGGGTTCCTCCGCCAGAGAGGTCTGCCTCAGGTCTAAGCCCTGAAATCAGAAGCCATAGCACCCCGAAGCTCTCAACCACTGCTTTAGAAAGAATGAGAGCTTGAAATTACACAGTAAATTCCTAAACCCCGAAATCCCTAGCCCTAAACCCCGGAATCCCTAGACTCTAGACCCCTACATCCCTGAATCCCTTAACCCCGGAATCACGAAGCCCTAAATCCCTAAACCCTCAAATGCCTAAGTACCGAAATCCCTAGCCCCCCAAACTCCATGGTCGCCTCTTTGACCAAAGCCTGGGTTTTCTCGCGAAGGAGAGCGAAGCTTTGAGCATCGATTTCGTGTCGGAGCAGGCTTGGATTTTCAAAGAGCCTAGATTCAAACACGTCCGACGGCTTCTGCCTTCTACCACTTTGTACAGGGCGTTTGAGATTTGGACTCGCTTGTGGGATTTAGTGAAATCACATGTCAGGGCTTTGCAGGCTGCAAGTGTTGTTGATGCTGATGTTGCTCGTGCAGGTGTGTTGTGTTGCTGAACTTGTGGACCTACTCCCCTAAGCATTGCGAGGGGTCTTCTTCTTTTTCGTGGAGGTGGTGGTTGTTAGTGCTGGTGCAGGTATTGGTGAGGGTGCTGCGGGTCGGAGGGGGTTGTGGTGGGAACGCTGTGCCTGCTGAGTTGGTGATGGTGGTGGCGACTGCGCTGATTAATAATGATGCGAACGATGCGTGATGATGATGACCATCATCATCACCATCATCATGCAGTGTTGATTTTCAGCACGATGGTGATGTCATGGTGGCGATGGACGATGATGATGCGGATGAGCATGTTGCAGAAAGTGGGGCAGGTTTCTCATCCCAAGAATCGGTGTGATTTACGTTGGTCTGGGTTCAGCTTCTTGTACCCCCCAAAAGTCTGGGAGTGGAGGTTGGAATGGTCAAGTCGGACATCTGCCGCCTTGCCATGATGTACACCCTTGGTGGCTACTACTTCGATACCGACATTCTGGTCACCCCAGAACTGAAGGCCGGCAAGACATAGAACAAGCTGCTTGTGCTTAGGAAAAGTTGATCTTGGGATGCTTGGGGTTCTCGCATCGCGCTAAGAGCTGGAGGACTAGATAGGCAAGAGTGTGCAGTGGCGAGGGCCTTCACACCTTTTGGGTGATCGATCATAACTGAAGTGGAAGTCACACAGTACTAGGATGCACTGTCAGAAGTGGTAGCCGGAATCAGCCACATGAAAATCGTAGTGGGGATCAGTGTAAGACGCTGTTGGAATACATGCGTTAGTTTAGTACCAGAAAATATCATTGTGATGATGGGTAAGAGCACTGACTACTCTCTCAGCCGAGAGCAAAATTCGTAATCAGCAATCTACTCGCAGCATCAGGAACAACGACCAAGTAACAAGCAAAGACATGCCATCAACCATCTGTGATGCGGACAGGCTCAAATAGCTCCAGAGACCACCTTTGCGACAGTCCGGGCGGCTGGAAGTCTCAGTGCAACCTTTTTCCAAGCGCCGCTTGGATGCAGCTGCATGCTGCAGGTGCTGAGGGCCTATGGACAGAGAAGAAAGTTTTCAGTTGTCCCTGTTGGCATCAGCTTGTACACCCGGAGAACAGTTGCAGGGGACGAGCCATACCAACCTGAGGCTCTCTTCGTTAGAAGAGGGACAGTGGTTCACGGTGTGCGGAAGTCTCCGGAATGTGTGACGTGCCTCAGGTTTCTAGGTGCCTCGCAGAAGCATCCTCTGATCGAGCTGGCCCTGAAGGACCTTGGGATTCACCCTTCGAAGCTCCTTGAGCTCCCCCAGCTTTGGAGGAGTTTAAAGCCTGGTACGACAAACTGCGCGCCCCTGGCGTCAACCAGGTGCCCCGATCTGCACAGGGAAGAGGGAGTAGCGAGTAGTACTAGGTCCACTGGGTGCAGGTAGAGGAGTGAGCAGCTTTGGATCATGCTTGTAACGGATGTTGCTCTCAGAGCCTTGCATAGAAACCCGGCCCCTTTCCCGTCTCCCATGTCGCCGATGACTGACCGAACTTCTGTGAACACATGCGGAAAAAAGAGCCTCTGCGAATGCATGCGGAGCACCAAACATAGGCGACAAGAATACAATGATCTCGCGTCCCTTCGGGTTCCATCAACCGTCTGCGAGCAGATTGTAAGATTTCCATATATTTCCATTCATCGTCGGATTGGTTGTTGGCATGTTCCCTCAAAGAAATCGAATTCCTATCAGCCAGTATTGCGCTCGCAATCAACCATACAAACCTCAACATCGCACTGAGGCTCAGCTGCGCGTGAGCACTGCGAATGGCAACATTGGAACTGCGCTTCTCAGACAGGCCTGATACGGACTGAGGGAACAGTCCACCGACGTTGCGACCACTGGGCCGCATAAGCTGGCTCTGCGACCAGCAGGGAGCCACATTGCGAAACCCGAGGTAGAACACCCACTCTTGAGTATTCTTCGGCGGAAGATACTTTGCAACGCTTTCGGCACGTAGAAGCGAGATCGCCACTAAACCACCGTAGGACAAAGGCATGCCAATGATTCGAGCCTCGTGATTGGGACAGCCTGTTCCGATCCTAGTGCTGACATGGGGGCAGTGATACGTTGCATCACAATTTGCCGACCTTGCAGCTGGAAAGGCCTACGACAAGTGGAGTCAGAATGGACCAACGCCCAAAGTATCCCATCCGGGAGGACTCTTCGCTTCGCAGCTTGAACTATGTAGCTGAACCAGCTCGTTCCAGTTTACAGAATCTAATCACAGTTGCGGGCGCACGATGGGAACGAAGTTTCGGCACCAGCCTCCGCCTTCTGACAGGACACGTCTCGCAGTTTTTCGAGGAGACCCCGATAAACTGGTTACCGAGGGCTCAGTACCCAGGTCTTCTGCCCGGCCATTCTGGCTTCATCTGTTCCTTGGCTTGATGTTGGAGCTTGCACTTGAAGCACTGCTTCAGACTTCACGGTTGAAATTAATCCGGCAGCATCAGTCGAACTCAAGATGTAGAATTGGCTTCGACGCCTATTTTGTGACAAGGATGCATCACAGACGAACGCATGGGCTAGACATGTGGAACATTAGGTGACTACGCGGTCGTGAATAAGCCCACCAGCAAAGTGGTCTTGTACTCGCGGGTTTACGATTCTCACCATCACCAAGAGTGCTCGGAAGAGGCACGGGGCACACGGCATCATTCGCGAACCTGCATGGATTCAAGGTGTGTGCGTTGCTGTGCGCCTCAATCGTAATCTCTTGTCCCCTAAGCCTTCAGACCCAAACCCTTATCTGACCCTGCAGGTGAAACTGATGCGAAGCATGGGAAGATGATGGCCCGTTAGGCTTGCTTGAGCTCAGAGGCCTTGGCCTAGAAGAGCTTGTGCAAGAGAGCCGCGCAAGCAAGAAAATATGGTTGCCGCTGTACCACAATACCGATCCTTATCAGATGAGAGAACAGCAAGACAGGGTGCTTGCCTGAGAGCAGAGCAGATTAGGCTGGGCCACTGTGGTGGGCAATGCCGGAACTGTGTTCCTGGAGGTCCGGAGCCACGGTTTGGGGATTTCTGGTTCATCGGGGCTTGGGCCGTAGCAACCTTCTTCCTTTCGTGGTGATTCGCGTGTTGAAACTACAAGACTTCCTTCTTTGCCTTTGATTGTGCGACTCTACGTCTGATTTGCCGCGGTGATCCGGTGGCCCTTTTCGCCTCTGAGCTCGAGAGCGGCACCTCCATTGGCCACTAGTCACTACTGAACTTCGGGCAGCCTAGCGTAGACCCGATATCGGAGCAGGGCACCAGTGCACTCACCAGTGAGATCTGGAGCGTGGTAGAGCCATGGACCATCAGGTTGTGAATCGCAGGTCCTGACGGATGAGTCTGATGATCGTGACGGTCATGGTGATGATTGTCGTTGTTGTTCACTATTGATCACTATGGCCAGCTTATAAGCTACATGCTCTTCTTCTTGCAGTCGAAGGTTTTTGTTGTTAAGATTGCTCCTGTTACTTGAAGGTTGTTGCGTTGACTTATTTACCCTTGCTAGTACCCTCTGAGGTCCACTGAGCTGCAGTCCAGAGGCTGAGGTGGACTTCTAGCTGACTGTCCTCATGTCCAAGCGAGGGACGTGAGAGTTCACGTCTTGTCCGGACTCAGACTGAAACTGAGAGCCACATGTCCTGAACCGCAAACTAAGCCAAGCACTTGAAGACACGCGGCCGACGGAGTCGCAAGGACAGACGCTAGTTGCTAGTGTCTTGCAGGGCAGTGGAAGGGCCCACCCCGAGGAAAATCGGCGTCACAGCCTGCAAGGGCAAGGGGGCATCTGAACTTTGGTTAGACATCGGCGGTATAGGTAGGGCTATAAGACGTCATAAGTGTAAGGATGGGTCTCATTCCTTTCACTTCTGCACTGCCTGAAGGGATTTTTTCTGCGAATCTCCGTCAGCAGAGTAAGTTCAGGGTTTGGGGTTTGTCGGGTCACGACAGTGTGTAGGGGGCCTAGTAGGCCTTTTCTTTTAGAATCATTTGGGGTTAGGCAGAAGGAGCCGGGATGGAGAAGTGGAGGCCTCGAGCTTGCTGTTGGACCTTGATGCCTGAAGCTTGACGATATAGCCGTTACAACGTCGTGCTGGACCCTCCCGTTGTTTTAGACTTCGGCCGATGCCTTCGACTTGGGAACTTCGACGTCGGCCGAAGCCTCCCACTTGGGAATGAAGTCCGGAACTTGGCATGCAGGGTTCCTGAGATGACTTTACCCTGAGATGACTTTCCAGTTCTGCGAGGGTTGTTCTGGCTTCGGTAGTTCGGGGTGCCGTCCTTCAAGTTTTGCCAGTAGACTCTTCATGATGGAACCCCCAAGCATGGGACCCTAGCCTTAGACCCCAACTTTGGCCTGCGAACTCCGAGAAAGGTGTTGCCGATGGCTTTTCCGCTGTGTCGGGTGCTCCGAGGAGGAGGTGGAGCAGGCTCGCTGCCTGGTCCTGAAAGTTAAGGGCCTAAGCCCCTACACAGCAACCGTGAAAGCAAAAAGCGAATGACAAACAACACTGTTGGATAACAAACCGAAGATCCATCGTGTTCCTGACAGGTACATGTCACTTTAAGGTCTCTGGACTTTGGATGTAGGTAGTTGGAGGCTTAAGGTTTGTTGGAGGGTTATTCGGGGGTCTGGGCAAGTCCTAGGATGGACCCAAATTAGAACAGCCCAAATCTTTTCAAGCTTGTCGTGGGTCAGGTGGAACGTCTATATACAAAGATTACAGGAGACCTGGTCATAGAGCAAGTGGTCTCGCAGAAACACTGGCACATGCTAATCGCAATGCTAGAATCTGGAATTGGGAAGTTCAAGAGCCTCCTTTCTTGTGAAGTCTTCACAGCACTGGGGGGCTGTGGAAAAGCGGCATGCGGGCAAGCCTGCTCTAAGGCCTTATTCGTCTGCATCGCAACAGCCGCGAGCAACAGGAATGCAACTCCTGACCTAGACGGGTCCACGAGAGCGTGTCCTGAGCTACCCGTTTCGGGTTTTCTTTCAACAGGCTGCGCCCCAGAAAGCTTTGGCTCTTCTGTCGATCTCCGCCGCCATGTTCAAAACTAAAGCAAAGTGTGGCGACCTCACACACAGCTGCAAAAGGCCTCGCTGGCCCGCAGAATTCTCACAACTGCTCAGAACATGCACCACGCCCGGCCGGATAGACTTGCCGCAAAAAATACAGCGCTGAATCCTGGCAGTGCTGGGGCGACCTTCAAGATGCGTCGTGGTCACAAACCCTGCCCTCAACCGACAAGAACCCCTGATTGCCAATTGTAAATGCCAATCCAAGTTGGAAAAAGTGGGAATCAGCTTCAAAAGCTGGCTGGGGGCGTGCTGGAATGTCAAGTACTGAGGAACGCGCACCTGTTGCTGAAAGCAAACCATCCAATCCTTGTGACCCAGACTCGCGCAACACTGCAAAGTGTACTTCTTGTAATGGCTTAACAGCGCCCCAGGTCCGAAAATCTCGAGCTACATGTGTATTATCTAACACACAAAGTGTCGCTTACCCTGCGCAGGCTAGCGGGGTAATGTCTACCCCGTTTTGAAAACATAATAACGTTTTAGTTCCGGAGGAGGCCCGAAGGCTCACGCGGGTTAGGAGTCTATGGGGAAGAGGCTGGGTGGGAAGGGTATGGTAGCATGTTCAGCCTTGTAGGTCGAACTATCGTTCCGGCGCAGCTTTGGCGGCACGGGCGCCCAGTCTTCGTGGAGTTCGGGAGGGATGATTGGAACATATGATGTCAAAACATATGGTAGACGAATATAGATAATGAAGTACGTATACATTATATTCATATATGTACATAGCGCAAGAGTTTGTTTCTTTTGAGCAATTATGGCTAAAGTCATGTCCTGCCCGGATCCCCTGGTTTCTGCTTTCTGGCTTTTGGACTTACGCTTGTGTGCTCCTAAACCCAATATCTTGCCACCAACCGCGATTCCCCAATGGCTTGCTGCAGGAAAGATTCTGTGAAGCGGGCTTCCCGAATAGCTTGCCACAAGACACGATCCTCCAAACGCTCATTCTCCAATAGCTTGCAGCAGAAAGAGTCTCCCACGAGTCCCACGAGCTTGCCGTAAAGCTGCATCCTTCAAGTTGTATTCGCCCACACGCGTTCAACATAAAACTGCGAGCCACGCAATTGAAGAGAAGCTCTTCATCTCGAGTGGCAGGAGTCGCAGCTGTCGTGAGCTGGAAGAAGCAATCTCGCATTCTGGCTACGATAACAGAAGGTAGGAGCTAGGGAAGAAGTGTCTGATTAAGTGTGGTCCACTGGTGACATGGCATGTTGCTCAGCATCGTGGCTCCTCACGAGTCGTTCCAGCCTGCTTCAATCCCATACATGCGGCCCCTACATGGTTGGGTTTCAGACAAACGACCCTTAATTAGATCCGACCCGTATTATTAGGATTCACTATCGTAAACATGGTACTTGGTCCTAGTCTGGGGATCTACCGGAGCCCGGGGTTGGAAAACCTTAATTCCTAAACCCACAAATTAAACTCACCCAAAGCCATCCTGCATGCAAGACCCCAACTAGACCGTAGATCCGATGAATCCGAAACCAAGACCTATCAGGAAGGGAGATTCTGACCACTCCAGAGTTGAAGGGTTCCGAAGCTCTCATCCGGACTCAAAGCCAGCAAGCAGAAGTCAGAATGCAGTGATCTTGGCAGTTCATCCAAAAACACTTGGAGTTCTCATACCAACTAGTAGAACAATAGCTTAACGAATACGGTAATGCGCTCTTAGCCTCCCATGGAGCCATGCTCCGCGGTCTGGGGCAGTTCTTCTGTCGCTTCTGTGGGGCGTCTCAACCGCAAGATCAGAAGCTTGAGGGGCCATTCGAACGGGTGCTTAGAAAAAGAGGTACCTCATTTCAGCGTAAGGGCCTTGGAAGAAGGATCCTTTTGTTTAAGGTCCAATTGAGGATCCCTTGTGCCTGAAGCGCCCAATATTTTGGCGTCACAGCCGTGGATCCTAGAATGCTGGTGCATGAGAATCGCTAGACTCACCAGACTAGACCCAAAAGCTTCAGCAGGCATCTTAGATTGGGAACTTTTGGCAACCTTCAGACTTGACGAAGATATCCGTCTTTCACCCTTGCGGAAACCCGAAGTAAGTCGGATTCAGGTCGCCCATAGCTATCTGTCCCATACAGATGAACATTGAGTTGCGAAACCCAGACGTAGATAAGACAGGCCCCAACTCTTCGATCGTTGCAGCACTTCCTCAATGATGGAGAGGCTGGGAGACTATTCAGATGAGAATTTAGTAACAATGTTCAAGGTTGCTGGTGCTGTAACTAATCAGTATATTCTGTGTACGGTGCAGTTTGGCATGCTATGTGTGCATCCAATATTTACACTCATACACATATATATATATATATATATGTATATATATATATGTTTGTGTATATGCGTAGATGTATGTGCAGACATGCATGTATATGTGTATATATATATATATATATATAACATATTTAAAACATATATAAAACATATATGTATATATATGTATATATGTATGTATATATAGATATATAGATATATATGTATGTATATATGTATATATGTATATGCATATTTACATACAAATATGTATATATGTATATATATATGTATGTATATGTATATGTATATGTATATGTATATTCATATATATGTATAAATGTATATGTATGTATGTATGTATGCATGTATATATGTATGTATGTATGTATGTATGTATGTATGTGTATGTATATACATATATATATATATGTATATATATATATATATATATATATATATATATATATAACGAGCCGTGTTAATTAACACGGCGCCCAGGAACCAAGAACCAAGATTCCCAGAAGGTTTTTTGGACAGCACCTTGGTTCCCGCACTTGGGCCGGGGACCGTGTTAATTAACACGGCCCCCAGGAACCAAGAACCAAGATTCCCAGAAATCTTTCTGGACAGCATCTTGTTTCCTGCGCATAGGCCCGTGTTGAAGACCAGGTCCGGGAACCAAGGTGCTGTCCAAAAAGTTTTCTGGGAATCTTGGTTCTTGGTTCCTGGGGGCCGTGTTAATTAACACGGTGCGTGTTAATTAACACGGTCCCCGGCCCAAGTGCGGGAACCAAGGTGCTGTCCAAAAAGCTTTCTGGGAATCTTGGTTCTTGGTTCTTGGTTCCTGGGCGCCGTGTTAATTAACGCGGCACGTGTTAATTAACACGGTCCCATCTGTGGGACCAGGTATCCCATCCTTTCAGGGTCAGTATAGCCTGCCTTGCACAGCCAATGGGGACGGTAGCAGCAAGGTTGGGCCAGGTACCCAATCATTTCAAGACCAGTGCAGCCTGCATTGCACAGCCAATAGGGACGGTAGCATCAAGGTTGGGCCAGGTACCCAATCTTTCCAAGACCAGTATAGCCTGCATTGCACAGCCAATGGGGACGGTAGCGCCCACGTTGGGCCAGGTACTCAATCCTTTCAGGACCAGTACAGCCCGCATTGCACAGCCAATGGGGACGGCAGCGCCCACGTTGGGCCAGGCACCTTATATGATTTCTGGACCAGTGCGAAGAGATCAATATAGCCTACCTTGCACGGCCAATGGGACGGCAGCATGCACGCTAGGCCCGATATGCAGACACTATCCTTATAAATCAGGACCATAGACTTAAGTTCATCATCCTTGGTTCCTCCCCGGATGTCGGAGGCAAGTGCTTGCTCATAAGAGCAGAAGCTGCCACTCGTGCTGAGTTGCGTGAAACGTGAGAGCATGAGGGAACGGGTTGCTGTGCATGACGTATTGATTGCGCGATAATATATGTCTGACATCCCAAGCTGCAGCTGATTCAAACCAAGTACTCTCGTACGCCTAACTCATCCCAGTCCTTGTGATCATGTCGGCGCGTCCCCCCGTGGTAAACATCGGGGGCACCATGTATGATACTGCTTGTCAGTATACACCTTATAGAATACCCTGTAGGATACTTTTTAAACTCCCCCATAGAATACCCTAAAGTTCTATTGACTTTATAGAAAAGATATTGAATATGGAACACCAGTCGGAGCCGAAGATTTCAGAATTTCCAGTTGGCCTGTAGCTTATTGAGTAACGGATTCGTATGAAGTACAGCAAGAACCTACTAATGAAAGCATATCCTTTAGAAGTACCTTAGAGAGAGTACACCCCTCTATGTAATTTCCGGAACTTCATAGAAAATACCCTAGGTAGTACTATATAGAGTTTGTCTACCTTATATATACCTTATGGACTACTTGTTAGCCTCTAGAATACCTTATAGAATTTTTTCCTATGTATACACCCTATAGAATACCTTTTATCAGATACTTTTTTGGAATACTTTATAGATACCCTATAGACTGCTCATAAAGTATCTTGCTTCTCTTATATACCCTGTATAAGCCTTATAGAATACTATCTGTACTCTTGAGAATCCCCTATGGGATACCCGACAGGAACCCCATAGATCAGGATTGATCAAGGGGAAATCAGAAGGAGCCGAAAATCTTGCAGTTATTGAGGAAGGGATATTTATGAAAGAAATGAGAAATAAAGTAGAATAACCTGTAGAATACCTTATAGAATACTCTCTCTCTACGAGCCTCCGAGAAATTCATATACAATACGGTAATACTTTCTCAAATACCCCCTATATTACCCCATATAGTCTATATAAAGTTTTATACCCAGGACCTGAGAGCTCCCCAGTTGAATGTTTGTTTACAGGGTAAAGGGTTCATATGAAGGAAATGTGGAATCTAGGATCCAGGAACAACCTATACACACCCGATGGAATACCTTTTACAATACGTTGTGGAACAACCTATAGAATACCTTTTTGACTACCGTATAGAGTATTTTTATGCAACTCCACCGATCTACCTTACATATACCTTATAGAATACCATCTGCAATACCCTGTAGAAGACCTTATAGAAGACCACCTGTATTTGACACATTCTGTATACCTTAAACGTGCCATATACTTATACAATACCTTTTGGGATACCCTTCAGAATCCTTTATAGAATGATAGATAAGGATTTTAAATATGGAAAGCCAGCCGGAGTCCAATATCTCAGTGTAGCTTCGGATAAAGGGATCCTTATGAAAAAATCAGGAACCAAGAAGAATATCCTTACAAATACCTATAGAAGTCCCCACTTCTGCACCAAGAATAATTTTCATACAATATACGCGATCGAGTTCCTTCCTAAATATAGGCTACAGGATACTTCTTGTACAATGCGTTATGCAGTACCTTATAGAATACACTAAAGGATGCCCTATAAAATACCATCTGGAATAGCGTGCAGTAGAATATCCTACAGAAGATCGCCTATGTAATATATGCACCGTATACCTCAAATATACCTCATATAGAATATCCGCTAGAATACGTTTTGGGATACCATTTAAAATAGCATATAGAATACCCTATAGCGCACGATTTGAATCAGGAACATCAAGAGGAGCCCGCCGTTTAATAGCGTAGCATACAGAGGACATTAAGCAATACTTCGTGGTATTGTCTTGGTTCGAATGGTGTCAATGCTCGTCGATCTTTGCAATCTTGTCCATGCTGATTGTCGTCTGTATCGACACACCTCGGCAATTTATGTCGTCGCTTCTGGGGTGGGTTTTGGAGGGGGGGTAGCATATATATATATATATATATATATATGTCTGTCTGTCTGTCTGTCTGTCTGTCTGTCTGTCTGTCTGTCTGTCTGTCTGTCTGTCTGTCTGTATGTATGTATGTATGTATGTATGTATGTATGTGTGTGTGTGCACATATATATGTATGCATATATGTATTCACCTAGTTGCCTACCGTCTGTCTCATGAGCTCATATTTGTAAATACAGTACGTATGTACGACGCATATATATATATATATGATATTCTCTCCGAGCAATCGTATTTCTGTCCTGCTCCCCTCAGGTGGCCAGCGCTTGGGCAGCAGCCGAGGACTTGTCTGATCACACAAAAAATGGAAGGGCACATTACCTAGATATAGGTGCATGAGTGCTTATGTATGTGTGTGTGTACGTATGTAGGTACGTATGTGTGTACTGTACGTATTCATATATACATTTTACGTTGCTACATATACATATACGGAGACACTCATGCTTCAAATCTGATCGCATGTCCGAAGCAATGACCAGCGAGTGTGGGCCTGTTACAATAGCACAGGGTACCTTCTGAGATCCAGTTGTGAAGACGAAAGGTCTTCCAAGTCTCCTCGTGCACGGGATTCCGACTGTGATTCATCTAGGGGCGGACAAACATGCTCTTATACATACGTTCACATATCACCAAGACGAACAAGTACACGATGTATACACAGCATGTACATGTGGAGTGCATGCATGCATGTTCGTATGTGTTTCTCTGTATATGTGTACATATGCATATATGCGTCTATATCTATACTTGCATCTGCAGCAGCGATGTTTATCCCCATCTCTACATCGGTGGAAGTCTCTCTCTCTCTCTCTCTCTCCATCTCCTCACTCTTTGTCTCTCTCTCTCTCTCTCTCTCTCTCTCTCTCTGTAATATGTGTATATATATATATATATATATACATATATATATACATACCTGCATACACACACACACATCTTTTGGGCTATGAGAGGAGCTCCTTCGGTCCGATGGCTCGATCTTGGCGACGTTGGAGGCTGCATCGCTCCGCTTTAGATTGTGGTGTTGGGGCATTCGGTTCAGGGTCGGGGCTAAGGGTCTGATTCGATTTTTGTTGGGTTCTGGCGTGGTTCAGAAATTTGCTGATGGTCTTGCGCAAGGGAGTTCAACCAAGGCGATGCGGTATGAGAGTTTAGGGTTAGCACGGTTCCAAGCATCCCCGAAGGACTGAATGCTGTAACGCATTGAGGACATCGCGTTGTCTTGTGGTGACGGCTGAATGCGACGCTAGCCTCAGCACATTTTTGATCATCGTCGACTGCAGTCCGACCCCCGGAACCCGAAGCCTCGACACCACACAGGTTCTGAAAAAAACCTCACCTAGACAGGGAACAATGCAATCTCCGGAGATCCACAAAGCACGCACAACCTTACCTTAACCGTTCGACTTTGAAGCCTGCCGCCAGGGCAGGGCATCTTTGGCTGTGGCCGCAGCCGCGACGGGGCGCCTTGAGACCGCAGTGCAACTGCTGGAGGAGGCCCGGCTGGGAGGGTTCATCAGCACTTCCACGCTTCTCGGCTCCACTGCACCGCGACATTCCAATAACAAGCATGCTAAATCATCAGCGCTATGATGACCAAAATAATGAGCGTCAGAATGCTTGCCATCGTAAATCACAGTAGAACCACTGAAACTACGACAACGGTTACTTATAACGAAAACTACGACTACTGCGACTACCGCGACTGCTATGACTACGACTCGACGACGACTACTGCTACCCTCCTTCTACCCCTACTCCTACTCCTACTCCAACTCCTACACCTACACCTACTCCTACTCCTACTCCTACTCCTACCCCTGCTCCTCCTACTGCTCCTCCTACGGCTCCTCCTGCTCCTACTACTCATCCTACTCCTACCCCTACCATGCCCTCCTACTTTTACTCACTGCTACGGCACTACTGCTACTGCTACAACGACTACTAATGCTACTGCCACGGTTACGGCCACGGCCATGCAGCGGCCACTGCCACTGTAACTCCTACTGCCACTGCCACCGCGACGGCGACTGCTACTGCTGCTGCTGGGGCCACTGCTGCGGCCACCATGATGCAAACGATTACGACAACGACGAACATCACCACAGCGACCATGACGCCACCGCCGCCAGCACCTCCACCATCGGCAACTTCCGCTGCCCCGGTTACAACGAAGACTGCTGCTCAAAAGTAAGAATGTTAATGTGGATGCAAATGCATGCAGCAAATAAGACAAGCATCAGCTCTGGTGCGGGAGGCACTGGAACCGGGCGCAGAATTCCCAGATGGCTCGGCGGAAGGCCTCACGGCCGCCGGGGACCTAAAGACGTGTGAAGATGTATGTATGTGTGTGTGTGTGTGTGTGTGCGGGTGTGTGTGTGTGTGTGTGTGGGGAGGGGGGATGGGTGGAGGGGGGCTGCGATTTTTTATAAGGGATTATTGGAGCCTCGCATTTCTTTACGCAAGGAAGGGGTTGAGTATTTACGGTTGAGGTTCGGGGTTATGGTGCAGCGCTTAGGGGCCTCCGCGTATTTCGACAGCTTCCAGGGTTTTGGATCCTTAAAGCCGCGATTGCCCGCTGTTTCTTGGCATTTCTGATTCTTCAAACCTGGCACATCATCAGACCCTGTCCCGTTTAGCGTTTAGCACCAATGACCAGAGTGTTGACCCCAAGCCCTCACTTGAAACCCTGAAGGCTCAGCTCCTAGGTCAAGGTCTACCAGACCGTCTTCAATCAGCTTCAACTCCTGCAACAAAATCCTTGTGCGTACCACTCCCCAGCATAAATCCTTTCTCTCATGTCGCCAACCCTTACAAAACCCCCCATAGCCTCATAAGCTCCCTGGTCGAAAAGTCTTACCCCCCAAAAGCCAGATTTGTTCAAACCCCCGACCCTTATTGCCTCCCGTTGTGAAGCCCTCAAGGTGGAGTCTCTGCACGAAAGGCTCGAAGAGCTCTTGATGCAAAGCCGCGGCGATGGAGACCTCTTCGGAGGTGGACCTTTAGATGGATTCAGGTTCAAGGGTGTAGGGTTCAGGTTGTAGGGCAAACTTGAGTTCCCAAAATAATTTCAGCTTCGGGGTTGATCGACTCTGAGGATTGGAGCTAGGGATTCTGTTGGTTGAGGGCTTAGGTGGCAAGGGTTTGAGAGTGGGTATACAGGCCTGCAAAGGTAAAGGTGTTGGTTCCCAGAGCATTAGCAAAGCATGCTCCGTTGTAAGTCGTCAGGAGTAGCCACCGACGCAGACTGTAGGTCCTGCAAGTTCCCACAGAGTTTGAAAAAGAAGGCGCCATGTTCATGGTGCAAAAGTCAAGCCGACGAGTTTTCTGGCACTGGATTTATCAACGAACCCCGAAAATCTCTGCTAAAAATACAAACGTCTCAAACCCCATATGTGGACCAAACCACCACGCGCTGATCGCCTTCGATTCTTGTCTTTCGAATTTTCGACGGGCTACTTCTGCCGTGACTTGCTGGGCTACGGTGTCAGGTGTCAACTTGGGCGTGGATCCCGTTCCCGAGCTCCAGGCTGGCAGAAGCCTACAGCACCTGCTTGTAATTTCAGGTCCCATAAGCAGTATGTCACTCTGAGAAGATACGGGTTGGTGTTTGAAAGCGCACCCTCGACTGAGATCAGAAATTCCGTGTTACCGCTACGTAGCAACATTGGTGCAAGAGACACCTTACACCCCAGACCCTAAGCCACGGTCCAGGTCCCGGAGAGCTGGACATGGACTTTACAGATTCCGCCTGTAGCAGAGTTCGTGGGTCCCGTTGAGATCAGGCCGGGAAACCAGGGTAAGCGCGGCTTTCAGCTTTTCAACCCCCGCCCTTGTAGCAGCCTTGACTAAAAGCCCTCAGCCTAAGTCCCAAAGCCAAAGCTGACGAGTGTCGATTTGAGACAAATTTGCGAACAGACATAGGGAAGAATACAGAATAACCATAACATGATGTTTAACGCTATGTCGCTACGTGGATAGAATGCACAAACTTTGCACTCCATCTTTTGGATCTTTTTCGCTGTCGCCGCTCGCCGACAGTGCAGTCTTCTGTGGCATGTGCTGAAAAGGCCGCGATCGAAGTGTCAAGATGGTTGACCAAGCTGAAGACCACATTGAGCGTGCTCTGGGGCTTCCCTGCAGTAGGGAGGCTTGCTCCCCCAGTTACAGTTACAACAGCTGTGGCCGGTTGGGGAGCGCAACCAGCTCGCAGGTGGAACGAGGGCTGTGAGCGCGGGCTTTTCGCCACCCGCCACATCTTCCCAGGCCCCTCGGCTGATAATGTGGATGGTTCACGTCTAGTTGCACGCTGAGTTAACTGTGGCAGCCCGAAACTCATGAGGACAGGATCTTGACTGTAGGGCGGAAATGATTGTAGTACCGCCCAAAGACATGTAGCAGTAACATTCTGCAGCCTGCGTACAGACTTTATAGGTCTTGTGGTTCGAGGCATGGAACCTGAACCTAACGACACCTTATATGAGAATTCCAGAACATGCGGGTACAGTATTTGGGGATGTTTGAGAAACTGTCAAGACTGTGATCTCGCTTAGAGGACAGGGACGGCTTGGAGATATGTGAAAGTTACCAATGAAAGAATACGAGATTACAAAATCAGATGTATGGTTCAAGGTACAGAAACCAGCCAAGAATGAAAAGAACAAGAACACTTGAAACAAACGGACAACAGCACGACAAAAGAAGCACTGTGCAACATAGAAACACCACAGAAACCGCGAAGCAGTTCAACTCAGTGGGAAGCATAGGAAACGATCGAACAAAGCAGAAGGCAGCAGAACATGGAACGAGCAACGCAGAACATGTGTACGTCTATGCAATTTCTGTTTTTTCCGCTACTTTCAATGTATTGTTCGAATTTATCATGCCCTGTCTTGTGGGACTTCGTAAGACACAGTTTTGGAGTTATAGGGGGGGTCTGTAATTCGGGTTCCCTCGCCCCCCTGTTTTCTGCTACTCCCTTGTACGCCATATCAGGAGAGGTGCTACTGGTGTCCAGACCGTTGGCCGTTCACAGCGGCGTTTGGGCACCTTGACGATGCCAAGACTGCTATGTTGTAACGCATCGTCGAAATTAATCAAGGGTCGCGGAATGTCAGCATCAAATCCTTCTAGCAGTCATACCATCATGAAGACGCCGGCAATGGTGTGTCCCCCCGAGACCCAAGAATACAGACCAATATGTTCATAATTTTGCCGTACCTGGGGCGCGTATGAATGATCGTTAGGTTCCCGACTTATCCATGGTGCAGTGTGAACGATAGCTAAGAAGAGTCATCAGTACTCATCACAACTTGCGAAAACACTGAGCAGAATTGGAGGCATACTCCACAGCTGAGCTGGTGGAGCAGCTGTTAGACTCCCGTCAGCAACGGAAAGGCTTAGCGCTGATGCCTTTTCAAGTCTTCCCATTTGCACTGGGGCACAGCATTGGAAACAGTTTTGCCTATAAAGCATCCCGGAGACTAAGGACGCGTGTAGAAACTCTGCACGAACCCGCTGCCAGCTGCAATGCCTGACAGACACTGGGATGAATATGGGCATGCGTTTTCACGTGCCTATGTGCGAGTGAGTTTATACCGAATCGTATCATATCATACACATAAGGACACGTTGCATGTTGTGCCTGTATATGCACATATAACCAGTACGAGCACGGTGCCGTTCTCTGCCAGCATTGTACTGTGATACTTGTTGCTCGTCTCAGTCGTAGATGGATGCTCGCCACTGCTCTTGCTGTCGAGGGCAGATGCATCAGGATGGCGCAGCTTCGACAGAAGTGTCGGAATTCGTGCTGATTGCTCAAGACTTTGCTTACACTCGTGGCCTCCCAGGACGGCTGGACATCACGTGCTCCTCCTACCCTGGCGGTTGTTTCGCAAGCTCTGTGGCCGCAGCCGGACACCTTGCCGACGGAACCACTCGGGAGCTTCCTCACGAGGGAGGCGCCAAATCTGCGGATTTGGATACTGCGCGCACGTGACCGCATGCTTGTATGTACATATACATAGTCATGCCGCATACATACACATGTACATGCATATATACACAGAGATACAAATTATGTACATATATACACATATAAATACATTTGCATATGCAAACACAGAAATATACACATATGCACATGTGCACAGACATAAATACACACATGAACACACATGCAAACATGTACACATGCAGTGGAATCCCTCTATAAGAAACCTATCCCGCGACAGTAGCCTACCCCCAGGTTCTTATTCATTGCCTCTGGTTTTGCCGGTTGAGTAGTTAGGGTAGGCTACGGCTATGGTTCTTACCGCATTCTTGTTTGGATCTTACCTACCCTGCCCTCCCCCTGCCCTGCCCAGCCAGGCACAACCGGCACGTTCGATTTTGGAGTTAGTGTCGGACACTAACTCGTTTTTGGCTTTGTCCACCCCTGCGCCCTGCCCCCAGCCCTGCCCTGCCCATCCATGCACAACCCGGCATTTTCCATTTTGACAGTAGTGTCTGACACTAACTCGTTGCCCCTGCCCTGCACAACCCCGCATGTTCCATGTCTTTGTCTTTGCCCAGCACCTCTCCCTACCCTGCCCCAACTCCAGCCATGCACACCCATCGCTTTTCAATTTAGAGTTAGTGTCTCAAACTAGTCCGTTTTCTGCCCCAAGCAGAAATTCAACCAGTGCATGTCTGGTTGTGAGACGAGCGCGACACCGCTGAGCTATGCAGGCACTGCAGCAGACCTTGGTTTCTCCCGTCCCCCTTCTCCTTCCCGTGCCCAAAAATGCACAACCCAGCATTTTCCATTTTGGAAGTAGTGTCTGACTCTAATTCGTTTTGGCCTGCCCACCCCTGCCCCCAACCCTACTCCCACCCCTGCCCACCCCTGCCTGCGCAGCCCCCCGGCCCAGCCATGCACAACCTTGCATTGTACATTTTGGGAGTACTGGCACGAGTTCGATTTTGCCGCTGACCCAACCTCACTCCTGCCTGCACTGCCCCAGCCCAGCCATGCGCAACCTTGCATTTTCCGTTTTGGAGTTAGTGTCTGACACTAATCCGTTCTTGCTTTTGCCTGCCCGACCCCTGCTTGGCTGCCCTGCCCCATTTTCGAGGTAGTTTTTGAAACTGATATGTTTTGCCCATCTCCCTAAGGTTCTTGTTTCTGGTGTTTCATGACAAGCCAAGCCACAACGAAACGGCTTCCACCCAACAAAAATGAGAGCCTGATGAAAGCCAGGGTACGGTTCTTAAGTTTGAAGCAACCTGAGTTTCGTGAATCCTGCCGGGGGTAGGGGCTAAGGTTCTTAAATAGTGGGTTCTTATACAGGACGTTCACTCTACATACATACATCTATACATGCTTACCTAGATACATACTTATACTTACATACATAGATACATAGATACATGCACGTCACTCATTCATTCCTTCCTTCCTTCCTTCCTTCCTTCATTCATTCATTCGCACGTATATACATACATACGTACAATGCTAATACAGACATGCATCAATGCATAGATCGAGTCGGTAGACCTAAAGGAGAAGTGTGCGTGCGTGTGTGTGTGTGTGTGCGCAGGATATATGGAGTTTATGCCATGTGCTTTTTTATCAGCATCGCGAAGCTGAACGCCGAAACCCTGTTCATGTCTGCACAAGGTGTTGGTGAACGTGGTGGACAGGACTCTATGAAGCAAGTTCAGTTTCTGCATTCCTGGAACTGGCACTTACGTGTCCTTGACTCGTAGCAGCATCGCCCCACTACAAGGGGTACAGACGGTGCAGCTTGAGAAACAAGGAACTCCTTCCACGTGAACTCTAAGACGGCAATCTACGGGCTGCCATCCATGATCAATCATAGTGGCTATGGCAGCACAAATCCGTGTCAGTTCTGATCGGTGAAGTCATCTGAGCTGTTTGGTCGCGGTTTCGTCGTTCTTGTGGCTTGAGGATTCTAATTTTCGGCTGAGTACTCCCCACGATTGCACAACTCCTTGCTCGTCAGGAGCTATATCCATTGAGGCTGTGTTCTGCCGCCTCTAGCTATGTTCCACTGATCCTGAGATGCCGTACCAGCAACACTAGAGCTGAAACCCATTCACTCTCGCCGAGTCGACTACGTTGCTACAATGCTTATGCTTGGTTGCTGAGCAGAATTCCATACTCAGGTACTCCCATAGACACGGCTTGCACGACAACCGCTTGTTGGTTTGATTTTTATGCTGCACTGGCCGGCACGAGAAAGCTGGGAGGTCAAGGCGGTTTGGTAGATCCGGGCTTCTCGCGTGTCTCGAACTGTGGCTACAACACGCGGCTTACATGCACATGATCGTTTACTACCCTGTTCAAGCCCCAGGTTGTGGCAATGTGAATGCAAGTGCGAACATTCTGGACCCCTTAGGGGACGCCATCCTCTTCCGGGCGGAGACGGAGACTGTCTGGGTTCAGATGGTTTTCTCTTCAGACTTGTGCCGCGATCACTTCTTCAGGGATGCTCTTAGAGCTCTCAGGGTCAGAGGGACGGAGTTTGACTGCATACCGCAGTTGGACCCTCTTCGAGAGACCTGGCACCATGGTTAGACGTTATCGCTGCTGAATTGGATGGAGGAGATCAATGCAGGCTCCGAGATCTTCTTCCCCTATTTTAAGGCCGTGCAGTGTTTCACGGTAGCTGCTCTTGCACGATGCAAGGCAAGAGGTTGGGCCGGAAAACGGGTGCAAAGCTAATTTTATTACTAGAATCACTGGAATACGTAGGCATAGCAGTCCCGGTGATCACCAACAGTATCCCAACCACGGTAGTCGTCATCGCAACGACAACCGCAAGTGTGTCTTTATGTGCAAAGAAGCGTTTTGCGAAAGCCCAACATGAACCCGACCTTCAGACAGAGCAACGTATGAACGTTTGGGTATTTGTGCGTTTTGCTTGTGAGGTGAGCGGCTCGCTCCATCGTCGCCGCGAACGTTCGGAGGAACTACTGGAGAGCAACAGCAGTGTTCAAGCTTGTCTATGGCGAGAGTCCTCGGTTCAGGCGATGGGATTTTCCTGCCGCTGTGAGAGGTGTAGATTTGCATCTTGTCTGCAGACTGGCATCAACTCGCCGGTGTGAAGAAGCTGTGTTCGCATTCGGCTGTGGCTCAGGAAGCTGAGATTCTTCCAGGACCGGCACAAGGGTGTTGTAGCGGATTTGGCGAGTCCGTTCCGGTGCAGCATATCGAGTTGATTATCTTGCCGATGCTTATGCCGTCTGTTATGACGGAGGCTGCGCCGCCCCCAACCCATTGCATGTGCCAGAGGAACCAAAGCTGCGGCGGCATCCAAAGATGCGATGGACCGAGAGGGAGCTGACTCTGCATCTTGAAGACTTAATCAGCGCATAATTGCAGGACTTGCAGCGGACGAGCCGATGAGGTGCTGATGTTAATGAAGCATGACGATGCAAGCGGCGAAAAGTGAGCAGCTGATGCTGATGAAGGGTCTTCTTCGAGGCGGCGTTTGAAGAGCGGAAATCGAGCTGATGCACATGAAGCGGGCCTGGGGCTGTGCGAAAGCAGTTGGCAGCTCATGATGCTGCTCTTGTGCGGGGACTGAAGTCACCAGGTGCTGATGTAAATGATGGACGTTCTCTGGCTTTCCATCGGTGAGCAGCAGAGAAGCGCGCTGATCATGCTGGCCTGCTCTGCCTGAACAGGGAAGATCGCAAGTAGGTGATGCCGACAGGTTAAACTTGCCGGAGCCGTGAATTCGGGAAACTGGAGGGTAGCTGATGCGATGATGTTTATCCGGTTTGCTGAAGCGATTGGCACCAGGAGGAGCTGATGCTCATGATGCAGGTTTTGTGCTGTTCGAGTTTAGCACGGAAGCTGCAGCTGAGCTCAGCCTGTGAGAAAGCCTGCCTGCTGATGCCGAAGATGCCCGTCGCATGTACGATGCAATCGAACTTAGGCAGGGCAATTGCTCATAAGGCAGGTCTCGGGTGATCTGCGAAGTGTCGAATGCTCCTGCGAAGAAGCCTGACATCAGCTGATGCATAACGTTGCGCAGGGTGAACCTCATGCTGATTACATCTGCGTGCACGCGTGCGCGAGACGAGCTGGGTGGCAAGGTTTTCGTCCAGAAACTCCAAATTAAGGACATTTCAAAGGAGAGATACTACAACTTTGGCGAGCTGCTATCCACGGTATCACGGTGACTCTGTGTATCCGCCAGAGGACGCCTTTGATAGCAAGCTGCGGGACGAGATGCAGGAGCTTCGCGATGAGCCCAAAGAGGCTCCAATCTCGTGTCACTCCTATTCACTCGCCTGAAAATCGGAACTGCCTGCGAAGGCATCAGCTGTATCCATACTAGTTTTGTTGAGCATGATGATGACTTTGTCCAATACTGTTATGTACATGTTATCACTAGTGGTAATAACATTGTAATCGTAAGAATAGCGAGAACGGCAACGAGAACAATAATAATGACAACAATAAGAGTAATAACAATACACATGGCAATAATGGCTACAACAATAACTGCCACGACGATAGCAATGATGATGAAATTTGCCCGAATTATGCTTATAATAAGTTTCGTTAAGATTGTTGCTATTTTCGGTTATTATGACCAGGATTATGTTTACGATCCTATTCGTATTGTTGTAAGGCCCACAAGACAACATCCCAGCCACAACACTATATGCTAGGGATGGTCAGGGCCCAGGGATAGTGCATTCGGTCTCCTACTCCAGGTCACCCGGTGTAGACAAAATTACTCCTGTCAGCCTACCGTAAACGATCGGACACCTCCCAAACCCCAAAACCTGAGTTACAGGCCAAGCCAGGACCAATGACCACTTCAGCCGACATCCCGGTAGATTCATGCACCCTGCTACTTGGAGGAGCCCCTGCTACGAAGTTCAGTAAGCCTGCAACTATCAGAAACGTAACGATATAGGAATGTATGTCCTGTCTTCGGTTCCAAACACGTTTACAGTTTTGCGATGAAAGTTTCGCCTGCTTGCGAGTCCTTCCCCCTCGAAACCCCAAATCTACAAACTCTCGAACCCCGAAGAAACTCTAAACTCTAAGGCCCTCAAAGCTCTATGCAACGAAATCCCAACAGCATCTCAGCAGCTCTCACCCCGAAGCCCCACCACTTCCGGGAGTTGCGGAGGCCGGCCTGCAATCTGCGATGCTTTTACAGGAAATCCTTAGCCACACGCGCCGAGCCGCTCGTTGACTTGCGTCTCTTCTCCTAACCCCCCATCCCATGAAAGGGTACTACATTATAGGGTTCTATGATGGGGTCCCCTTTGGGTGCGATAGGGTTCTGTGACAAAGATAGGTCCCCTTTAAAGGGTATTATATGGTTCCTTGTAAAGGGTACCCTAAGGTTCTGTGATAGGGCCCCCTTTAAGGGCACTTTAGGGCTATGGGGTTCTATAGCAGGGTGCCCTTTAGCAGGCAGATCTTCGTGACAAAAGCTTCTTCTAAGTAGGGTTGAGGGTTTAGGAGACCTACTCCGAGTTGCATCACCCGGCTCCAACATGGCAAGTTTCGAGCTACCCAGGCTGTCTGATGATGTAGGGGCCTAAAATCAAGTACCAACACTAGTCTAAAGGCTTCCTCAGTACACTTACCTTCACTTCTACTATACCCCGAAGCCTTATTCAGAGCTATTCTACTTTTCATGCCCAGGTTATACGACAATATGCCTCCAAACACTGCTCTACTTATTAAGGCCTCTATCTGTCGAATCCCATGATAATCCTTTCCCAGAGAATCCAAGATGGCCTCGGCTATCGACTGCACCTGGCGAGAACGAGAAGTTGCCTGGTGCCCTCGGGGATTGGAGGCTTTAAGGCTTGGGAAAATGTTGGAACTGTTCTGATTTGGGTTTAGGGTTTGGGCTTTGCATTGGAGGGAGGCTTGGGAGGTTGCTGGGATTTGGGAGTTTCCTAAAAAAGCGTGGGGGTGCCTTGATAGGGACCAGATCCCTAGTGATTTTTTGGAAGCCTTGATTCCGGACGGTTTGCAGCGAGCAGCGACTCTGGAGGGCGAACTCCCGATGAAGGCATTTTCTAGGAGCTCATCCAAGCAGTCCGTCGTACTCCAATCAAAGTCTCAACAAGGTTGTTCCTCCAAGTGCAGTCAGAAAGCTCGACTTCGAACCTGAAGTGGAGGTATTTGCACCTGGCACTGCCTTTGTACTGGTGCGGCGTTTGGTGCACCCAGGTGTCTTGGCCTGGAACCTACCTGATTTGGTGTTCGCGACAGGGGCATCAGGGCCAGAAGTCTGTTGACAATGGCAGTAAATTTACGCAAGTAGATACGCAGTGGCAGTAGCAGTACTAGCCGTTGTAGTGGTGGCGGTGGTGTTGATCGTGGTGGTCGTGGTAGCCTTCGTGGCAGCAATAGCAGTAGTAGTTGTCGTCGCCGTGTCGTCTTCGTCGCACTGGGACTGAGTTGTAGTCTAGTAGTAGTAGTAGTAGTAGTAGTAGTAGTAGTAGTAGTAGTAGCAGTAGAGTAGTAATAGTAGTACTAGTACTAGTACTAGTACTAGTACTAGTACTAGTACTAGTACTACTACTAGTACTACTACTAGTACTAGTGGTAGTGGTCTTAGTGGTGGTGGTGGTGGTGTCAGTAGTAGTTACTTTCTAGGAGGAGTAGTAGTAGTAGTAGTAGCAGCAGCAGCAGTAGTAGTCGTCGCAGTAGCAGCAGTAGTAGTAGTAGTAGTAGTAGTTGTAGTAGTAGGAGTAGTAGTAGTAGTAGTAGTAGTAGTAGTAGTAGTAGTAGTAGTGGTAGTAGTGGTAGGAGTCAGGGGCAGGAGTAGGAGTAGGTTGAGTAATAGCCTTTGACGTAGCCTTAGCAGTAGTAGTGTTCTGGCCGTACAGTAGCTGTGGCAAGCCGCTCCGAGGAGCTGGATCCAAGCTTGTGGAAGTGCACCCTGACCCTGGTGAAGGCCCGATGCGAGCTGCTGCTTCAGCCCCCTGGCAGGATCGAACTTGCCCTGGTCCGATTGCCGTAGCAGTATGCAGTTGTTATTGTGTTCGAGGTACTACAGCTAGCTAGAACTACTGCTTGTTACGTTATCTGAGTACAACTATGTAACTATGTCGTACTTCTACCAGGGATGTCAGTTGTAGAAGCCTGGTAGTTGGACTAGTTCAGCTTCAGGATGGTGCTTGCTTGGGAGTATACCGACCGACACAGCTACGACCACCTGAAATGCTGCTACATGCTCTACCTGGCCTTCATGGAGATGCGCCCAAGCTTTTCCTAAGGCATCCCTGGAATGTTGGGGTCTGAGGGTCTCCCTGCCTGCGATAGCCCTGTGAAACGATGAAAGGTCCATGTCACAGGTAACGAAGACGAAGACAGGTACCGTCTCTTTAAGGGACCCAGTGTTGAGGTTCAAGCCGAACTCGGTGTTGCAAGGACTCGCCTGCCTTTGTCGAGCAACCACTTCTGGGTTCCGCTGGTTCACCACGAGGCCGGACATCCGACTGATGCTGAGAAACGATGATATCAACTCTCTGGACTGATGCCCTTTGAACCTGCGAGGTCCCGCTCTGGCGGTTGGAGGCCCTCTCGTTTCCATTCCGTGCGTCGTTTCGATTCCTGCACGAGCTCACGTCGCGACTGCAGCAGCCTGTCCTGTGCCGAAGGAGACCCCGGAGCCTGCCCAGCACACGACCAGCACCGAACTCTATGCGTCTTCTAGGCGATCTCGGAACTCGCCTGTCAGACTTCGGTGGTTGGGGCGGACTAGGGGAGGGTAGCAGCATAAATGAAGAAGCATCGGTTTCTACGTTGACATGGTCGGACTCTCCAGGAAAACCATACAACTGCTAGAAGGGTGGTTGGTTCTTGTTTCTCGTGCAACTTGGCTCTCATCTGCTATTTTGTCCTCTCGGCCCCCAGGCTCGATCCAGCCGGACAGAACTAGGAGCTTGATAAATAGAGGGATACCGACATAGACCCTGAATAGCAGGTATCCTGAACTACAGGACCTTCCAAAAGGACACCTGGTCAAAGAACTCCTCAACTGAATCCGGGAATGGTGCTTCGACTCTCGAAATATACTAGCAGGAAGACGATACACTGCTACGGTGGAAATACCACAGAGGGCAGCAAGAAGGTGTTTTGACTCTCGCAAATACTCTTATTCTATTTGCATGTGCGCTGGGGTGTGTCTGTGTGTGTATATATATATATATATATGTATACATGCATGGGTAGAGTTGTACCAGGGAGCAGATGACACAGATTCATGCAGACCAGTACGGATAATTCTGCACGATGGTACAGTATGCAATGGATGCATGGTCCAGTATGTAGTGCCATACAACCATGTATAGTATCAACACAGGCAGGAAGGTAGGCAGGCAGGTAGATTGTTGGATAATGAGGCTTCTATATTATACGTGCGAATGTATGCATACATACAGATATATGTATACATATATGCACACACACACACACATGCTGCTACCCTTCGTCGGCAGTCAGCTCGCGATTGCTCTTCTGCCTGCTTGAGCAGGAACAGCCGAACCCCCACCACCAACACCACCACCACCAACACCACCACCACCACCACCACCACCACTGCTGCTACTTCTGCTACTGGTACCAGTACTACGATTACGATTACGACTACCGCTACCACTATACCACGACAACTGCTACTACTGCGACGACGACTACTACTCATCACCATTCCTAGTGAAGTTGCAACTACTTTGTCAGGCTGCGATGCGAGACGGCCTTCTGCAGGGAGCCCCGGGTAGTACTGCTGGACACGCAACCATGGACCAGCGCATTTTCCATGGAAATCATGCATATCCCGCAGACGATACTCAGAAAAGTCTCGTTCAGCGCAGGAGTTGCGATGAGGTAGTCGCTGCTGTCTGCGACACCCAGAACCTAAGACTTGAACCCTAAACAATCCCAAACTTTAAACCCTGATCCTGTCAAAAAGGTGAGAAGTTCGGAGTCGGCAGCGACTACCTGTGCTTGGGCGGCTCGCACTGCCGCGCTGCGGCTTTGATGAGGACTCTGCGGCCATGACGATGGAAAAGAAGCCTTCGGCACTCGGGCGTGTAGAATTGTGGGAGACCGCAATACTCGCAAGGTTCGTCGTGGCAAGACAAAGTTACAATGTGGTAATGCATAATTATTGGCATAATTGGCAGGAAAACCTCGCTGTACAGACAGATATTGACGGCCTGTTCCAGACCTCTGCATCTCCAGTCCAGGCCCAAAAACCGACGCTGCAGTCGGCGAGGCAGCCGATTCTCTAAGACTGGCACAGGCACTACATCGAAAACTCGCTCTCTGTTGTCTTTGGTTGCAGGATTCACACTGTTCATCGGCATGGGGGTAAAGGCAGCCTGCACCGATGCAGGCTGAGCGTGAAGAGCGCAGAAGGACGGCAGCTGCCCGCGCAGAGCAGCGTCGGGGCCGCGGTCTCTCCTTGCAATTTGCAATACAGTAGCATATTATAGTGTATGTTATAGCCATAGTAATTGTAATATACCATACTATTGAAATGATGATATACCATCTGATGATGCAGGACTCTTGCTTTGACTAAGTGTCCAAACCTCGGCTCCCGAGGCATGGATGAGAACATGTCTCGGGGGGTCGGCGACAAGGAGAAGGCATTCGAGACTGGCAACAGCCGGGCTATAAGCAAACAAATAAATAAACAACAAGATGTATGCATGTATACATACATATGTATATATATATATATATATATATGTGTGTGTGTTTGTGTATGCGTCTGTATGTCAATATATACGGGTTTGTGACAGCGTCTTCTACCGCATCCCCAACATCGACTTTGCAACGCACGTCTCTGCATGCGGAAGCCGAAGATCCCCAACAATGCCTGATGCGCAGGTGAAGCAGCTGCAGGCCGGGTGATGGTCGGGTCTGAATAATTGGTGACGGTAGTATCTTCTGGAAGGTCCTATCTGACTCTACTATCGTATGTAACACTAAATGCCCGAAAAGTACCTTCTCAGGTGCTGTCTGTGCTTGAAAGGCGTCTTTGAGCGGCCTTGGGTTGTGAGGCGTGAGGAGCAGCTGCTCAAGTCTGGCACATATATATATATATATGTATATATATATATATATATATATATATAGGTATATACACACGTAGAATTATACATACATACATACATATATATATATATATATATATGTATGTATGTATATATGTGTATCTGCACAGTCGCTTGAGATACTGCAGTATGCTGAGAATGGGGGCAGGGCCAGGAGTTTGGGTAGAGAAGGTGACTATCCCGATCGAGTAGGGATCTGTAGCCTCTGCCCACAAGCATTCCGGCTTCCAAAATCACTAGGCACGACACATGACAGGAGAAGAACGAGAGAGTGGAAGTCCTGGGCAGGTTGGGCACACATTCCCCGTGGCATGAGAAGTTGACCTTGAAGGGCAGGTGGATGCACAAGCTATGAAAACCAGCTCCCGTAAAGCCATTACTTCTTGGGTCTTTCGTTGCGGTGAGGCTTGAGGAGCTGTATGCCAGACTCGGCGAAGACCTCCCGATGGGTGTCAGGCACGTGTCTGTGTTTTCAAAGTAGCCAACAATGGCCCTTGAGGTTTCGTGACGCTCACAGGTTGTTTCGGCTGTTCAAGACAACATCTCGCTGAGAGCGACACTTCTTACTTGGCGTTCCTCCAACCCATGAATCTGTGCTTGCAGGTCTAGTCTTGCTAAGTCAGAATCAATCGGTGAGCACGTGCTGCCGGCAAGTGCTCGAGACCTGTAGGAGTTTGAGACTGCTAGGACTTCTCTCTCGGAGGCTGGCTGAGCTCAAGAAGCTGAAAGAGCTCCAGGCAGATGTCCAGGCCTCTCGGACATAGGAGACCCGAGCAACAGATCGTGTGTTTGTTTTCGACAGCTCATGTGGCAGTTGATCTAGGATTGCTCAACCAGTGGCCCCCACTGCAGCTGTGCCCCTGCAGAAGCGGATCGACAACAAAGTCAATTCACCAGTGAGGGCGGGAAGTAGAACTCCGCCTAGGCCTAGGCCTGAAGGGCCGTGAACATGAAGATAGGGTCTCTGCTGAATGTCCCTATCCGGTTTCGAAATTGGTATACTTGGTCGGTGGTGTACCCCGCTGCATGGCCAAAGCTTGCCACGCGAACTTCACTCACGGTAGACACTTGTTGACTTCTCTACTGCAGAGCACAGCCGTTGTTGACGTGTGCAGAACACCGGGATGATGGGTGCCTGCGGAAGCTTCGAAGGAGAGACGAACACTCTGGTCGGAAACTCCACACTGGCCCAGCAACAAAAGCTTGCAGCTCTATTTCGAAGCCTTTCCTGTGAGCATTGTTCATGATCGACTGCGAAGCGGTTTTCCGTGGCTTCTGCATTGAGGACATTGACAGCGTGTTGTCTGTCAGTGCGACGGCCTACTTCTGGTACCCAAACGCCTGAAAACGCCGTCAAACAGCATTCCAGCTTCAGGCAAGAGTCGTGTTTAGAGAGTGTAACATGTTCCGGACCGCATATTTCTCGGCTGAGCCTTCTCCGTCGACTCCCTTGAATTCTGCTCATGTCGCGCTGTCGGCTCTGACGGAGAGGGCGAGCCCAAAGTGGCTCGAGGGGAGGGGATCAGGCCTGTTCCGCCGAGTTTCCGCCCGAGGCTCGGCGCGTCTGCATGGGTACCAGATCCGAACGCTGCCTTATGGTTTCATGAGATATCTTCAAAAACTGCGAAATCGAACGAAGATATCGAAGCAACGAGACCACGAAAGTATGACTCTGACGAAGATGCAGATTCGCCACCTGCGTTCCACCAACACGATTGCGATAGTGGCTGTTGTTGCTGAATCGATGTTGATGAAACTGTCCCTGGGTAGGCGCACCATGTTTGCCGGAGTTACCCAATCCGCTTATCTTTACACTGACAGTGCACTGGCGTGCCAGAGAATCCGTGCTGCCCTCGAGCTAGTTCCGCACACTCAGACAGCATCCGGAATCGCGCAAACGCCAGAGCGCGCAGTACAGACCATTAATGAATGGTATCGTTCACTGTATCCTGCTACAGCAATGTAAGCGTGAGGAGCTCGGAGGGATGACGGGATCCAGCTCTGAGTCAGGTCATTGTGAATCTCTCGTGGCCCGTGTCAAGCGATGTCAACTTGCCTGGTTTGCTACGTTTGCTTTTGAACGTGTCTGGAGTCTCGCTGAACCGCCGCAGCCTTTTTTGCAGACGTTCGGTCCGTTATCATACGAACAGTACGACGACCATGGCTGCGCCATCCATGCAGCTCCTAATGAAGCAAGCTGCTGGGCAGAAGTTGGGCGATTTCGAAGTCTAAGTGATCAGCAGCATCCCGGTGCAGCAGTGTCCTCAAAAATCTTCTGGACCTCTGGCCGCTGAGGTGCTTTTTTGCATTGCCCTCATGAGATTCGGTGAGGGCGCGAAGATCAGTTCCCTTGAAGCCGCCGTTCGCCCCTCGCCCCTTTCATCGATCGCCCAATGTGCAGTGCGCGAGTGTCGGCTTACAGCTCCGGCGCCGCAGTGGGAATGCCCCGAGGCTCAGCCATCCAGTCGTCCCTCGCCACGCCGCCAGGCCACTTTGCAAGTGCTGCTGGAACTTGCCTCTGTTGTTGCTCTCGCTTCGGCTCTCCGTCTCGAGGTGCGAGCAACATCAGCGAGCGGCTGTCAGAGGAGGCATTGGCTCTCATACTTTGCTCCGAGAGCTTCTAACACGGGGGCCTTGTGCAGGAGATCCAGTACATGCTGGGCCTAGCCCGCGAAGGAGGAGACGGACTGAGCAGAGTTGAGGCCAGGGCCATGAAACTCTTCGGGATACTCTGGGACGTGTCCTTTCGCTGGCAACTCCTGCCATTGACTCAGCAGCAGCGCCACCCGCGCAATGACACCCTCACCACTGCATTATATAGATTTTGATAACAAGCCAATGCGGGAACTGAGCCGCGTCAGAATGGGAAACACGAGCAGCCTAGCCTGGAAAAGCCTGACTGGACATAACTGTGGCGCTGCAGTCGGTTGCATTTGCAGATACGGTAGAACGGTATCATGCTGGTCAAGAAATCGTGTAGCATATATGTACCCTCATTTTTGCTCCTGCAAACTGGGCATGGTGGGCGCACGCACAGGACCTAGTGAAGGGCGGAAAGTGGGGTGAGTAGGAGCTGAAGACCAGGAGTGGATTGAAGTGGAGTTGAGTGGAAGAGGGGGTTAGCAGGAGCAGAGCGGAGTGGTGTATAGTATATAGTGGAGGTGAAGTGCGAGAGTTGGTGGGGAAGGGGACATAAGCATGCACCTGCAGCTTCCCGAGCTTCCAACTGCCTGGAGGTCACCCGCTTTCGTGCAAAGGACCCGGTAACTGGAGAAGAGTATGACGATGTTTTCTTCAACGAGACCTCCGAGGACGAAGGGAGGAGCATCTGCCAGGAAGAAGGCGACAACTTCACACCCTCGCTTGCAGTCATTGAGACTGCCCGGCGCCTCCGTGAGACTGAAGGTGGCCCTTTGCTGGCTTCAGCAATTTCGGCCTTCGTCGATATTGCCGAGTACTTCGGTCAGGAGATTTACCACATGGAGGCACCGGTGGGATCGTCGGATCCCATCGAGGTCCCCTCGGCAGAGAAGCTGTCCGAGTTTTCGACCGACTGGTTGGAGAAGCTGAACGGCGTGTTGACAAAAGAGCAACGGGACCCTTGCCCAACGGGCCCTGAGTGGTTGCTCGTCTGCATGAAAAAGACAACCTGTCTGCTGGAGAGAGCAGCGGAAGCCAACCCTCACATCATCACTCCTGGTCGCATGGCCACCTACCTTGAAGTCGCAAAAGAGGTGGAAGACCACTACGAGGAGTTTGCCATCGAGGCGTTCATGGGCCTCCCCTACATGCCGGATCTCTGTGACAGCGAGGAGCAAAGTTTGGAGTTCCCTGGAGCGCTGCCCTCAACGGGTGGGCCCACAGCTTTGCTGCAACTCAAAGCCGAAAGCGAGGCAGCCGCTGAGCAGGGCCAGGGCGAGCGCCACGGCCGGGCTGTGTCCGCGGTCCTCCACACGCAGCGGGCCTGTGCCAGGACGGTGCAAGCTCTCAAGGACCACTCAACGCTGCACTTGCTGGAAGCCTCCTTCTTCACACACACCTGGAAGAAGGCACGTTCTAGGGTTCAAGTTCGTGCAAAGTGCCGTCCGTCATCGGGCAACAAAGGTTGCCGTAGAAGGGCGTAGAGGTGCAACTGTTTCTGTGCTGTGTTTTTCAGACTCCAGTCTTGGGGCTTGGCGCTTGTTTTATCAGCCTCTTTCTTGTTTGACAGCCACCATGCGTTGCGTGCCGCGGTGGGCTTATTTTGTTGCGTGCTCGTGGCTCACTCTTGCCAGCGCATCACGCGCATACTGTAGAATGATATCCTTTGCCATGCCGCAGAGTCTAGTGAGTGAATGTGTCACGGTTGCTTACTTACAGCAGATTTTTCCCAATGCTCGACTCGATTGAATCAGAGTGCTCACCAAAACTCTCCGGCGCAGGCATGCGAGCTCATCGGGTGCAGGACGAACTCTTTCGTTGACATTATGGATGCATCGGCGGGTCACACGGCTGAGCTCGTGGAGGTCAATGCATCCTGGCACGCGGTGAAAACCCATCACGTCGCCTTCATGCAATTCAGAACGGCCGTTTGGAGTGCCATGAATGCCAGCTCTGCCTTCCATGAGAACTTCACCGGCTTCATTTACCACCCGGGCCGAGCAAGGGGCTCCAAGCGGGTGAATCCCATCTACAAGGAAACAGGCGACGTCCTGTCTACTGCCTTGGCTCTGCAGCGCGGCGACCCGAACGAACCTTGTCTCAGCTTGTGGGCGCAAGGTAGAAAGATTTCCGTTTTCAGCACAGTTTGACAACAGTTACAAGATGTAAAGTCTGTTCGAGGGGACAGAGGCGAGGGAAAAGAGGCAAAACAAGTCCAGAAACAAACCCTCACTGCTTCATTCTACTCTACCCGCTCAGACCCGGCGGTCCCACCCTTCCCCAGACATTGAAACCGACAGCAATGTTTGCAGCGAAATATTTGCGTCCCGGTCGGACGACAATGGTTTGAGTGCGCGCCTGCGTTGAGTTTGTCGGCTCATCTCCAAAGCGAACTGGCCGAACGTGTGAAATTTCAGTGAGCTCTCGAATCTTATCGTTTGCATCCGAGAAACAGCTTCCAACCACAGCATCACCACTGGAATCTTGGCCTTTGAATCAAGTCCTGAGGTCCAATTCGTGCAAAGTGACGCGTAAGAACAATGTAAACAGATGAGTACCCTCGTAGATTACCAATGAGGTACATACGTACCTGCGCACATGGTTCGATTTGCAGACTAATGGTCACGTATGGGTAGACACGGATACCACCCTACAACAGCATGCTTGTACACCAGTTGCAGATTCTGGCAGCTGCTATCTGCATTGCTGCGGACGGAATAACTTGCTCGATTTTTTTGATTTCGGCTTAATTTGCTAAATATCGCACCAATTGTTTATGTAGAACTACTGTGCGTCCCACAAGGAGACTCGCCTCCCTTCCGGGTAGTGTGCAAATCTGCCGTGCGAACTGCAATGCAGGGACAGCTTGTTTTGCAAAGCATCGCCAGCCGACACAGAGTTTCAAGCCGCTCCTCCCTGTTTTACAGCGCCATTATTGCTGCGATCGCAGAATAAACCCGGAACTTGACTGTTTGTTTTTTAATGCAGAGCTTTGCTGGCAACTTCGGCTATTCAGGAGAATAACAACGGCAAGAACATCAAAAAGAGCGGCTGGTGGTGCTTCAGTTGGGCAGCTACGGCCACCGGATCCTACGGCAAGAAGTTCCCAACTAACGAGGCGACGTTCGGTGTTATCATCGGTTTCAAGCTGATCACGGGTTCCACCGCGAGCCTGAAGACTCTCTTGAGCAGCAAGGACCTGGGTTGGGGCATTTAATCATGTGGGTGTTTCCGAAAGTTACGGGTACCTTTAAGGATCCTACTATTTACGGTTCTAGATCTTGTATTTCAGATACCTGCGGAGCAAGGGGCTGAACATCTTCAGGCGAAGAGGCTCCGACTGCAAAACTGAAGCGCTCCTGAGTTGGCAGGGAAGATCAAGGGTTTCCAGTGCCTAGCTAAACTGAATCACGACTAATCATAATTAGATGTTCGTGCAGTTTGAAAACGTTGCAAGGTGGAAGATGTCACGGTCTCAGAGTTGCAATTTGCGCATGAGTTCCTGGGTTTTCGAGAATCATGTCTAGCAAATGCCGCCGAGTATGTTTAAGCATTGGGTTTGAGGCTCGAAACCGTTTGGAAGAATTGCTTCAATGGAGTTCTTGTGCTATTCTCGAACCAATCCTGTCAAGGAGCCGACTGTCGACTTGAAGACGTCTGTCGGCCTCACAATTGGTTATGTTCCTCAACTTGCAAGCTTTGTCGGTGTCCGAGCAGGTGTATCCGTCGGGGGCACATTGACACTTGGCCCGGGGAAAGCCAAAATGAGCGTTTCACTTGGCCTTGGCATGAGTGCAGCCACCGGCGCCATCCATCATTCGCTTTGTGGCGGGCCCCCGAAGATTGGTATTTTTGGTTGTGGAGGGAGTGTGGCGGTATCCTTCACTTTGTTCTGCAAGGAGATCAACTTCCTGAACGGCGACAATGGTGCTGCTTTGGACGACCCGTGTGCCACTGGCAGCAAGGTGTACGTCCAGAATCACCGCAGGCGCCGCCGCTGGCACTACGACATGCCTGGGCAGGGCCGGACAGTGGAGAAGAAGGCCGAGTATTGCCGAGAGCGCTGCAACAGTGTGGCTGGTTGCAAGCATTACTCCTATTGGAAGAATGGAGGTTGCCACCTTCAGAATTGGGATTCGCACACTGAGAAAAAGAACGATGCGAAGACTGGGCCCCCCACATGCTGCGCAGTGGGACGGACGAGATGGGAATACCCTTGGGGTCACCGCAGAAGGAGAATCCTCGACATGAGCGGACAGGGACGTAGCAGCGAGAACACTTTGGAGGATTGCCGAAAGCGCTGCAAAAGGGTGAATGGATGCAAGCACTGGACCTACTGGACAAATGGAGGTTGTCACCTGTCCGATAATGGTGCCGAAGTAAAGCCAGACAGCAGCCGCAGGCGACCGACTGTTTCCGGAGTCCCCGTTTGCGAAGACTAGGTCTGGAGCGCCGCTGAGGACAAAGTGGTGTCAGCAAGACTTGCACACACAGAGCCATCGAATTGCAAAGCCCCCCTCAGCAACCCCGTAAGCCAGGGTGCCAAGCTGGACGAGACACGCAGGCCGGCCTCCGGCGTCTCATCGAAGGCTTACTTTTGAGTTTGAAGTCTGGGTATAAATGTTGGCGGATTAACATTTACCCCGGCTTGGGCTTAGATGTCTGGGCTTGGCACGCACTTTGACAAGAGCAAAATATAATAAGTAGCCGTTGTAGGTTTGTAAGATTATGACAAATATTTTTGGGGTTGGGCATCGTGGACTGCGGGCTCACCATGACGAGTCGAACTGCGAAACTCCAAGCCATCCAAGACTCAGTTTGGTTCCAAGGAGGTCAAGCACTGCTTTGAGTCAAGACGGAGTATATGTCACATAGCATATTGCATGTATATTTGTGCACAAATATATATATATATATATATATATATATATGCATAATATGTATTTGTATATACAGATATATATATATATATATATATACATATACATATGCCATCCGCTAAGGCTTACTGCCGAGCTCGTCTTGTTCGAACCGCGACCTCGTCTAAACCCATCATCATGGATGTATTATCAACCCACGAATACCGTTAACTTCCTGATGATCTCGCGCACATTCCTAACGCTCTAACGAAGCTGTCATTTTGGTCTGTACCATCACCTCAAAGCATGATCTGTCTCTCCATTTTCATCAGGACCATTATAGCCTAACCGCCATCATGACCCTGAAGTACCTTTCATTGTGACGTGAATCATGGCCGTCGTCATGATCCGCACCGTTACCGTCGTCATACACTGCATCATCAACGAAAAAACAGCCCCAGGTTCGATTTGAGTTCTAACCAGGGCCTACATAGTGCTGTATTCATGATGTGTATCATCACCGTCTTCAGGCGCTGTATCAATTTTAAATACCTCAGTTGCCTCATCAGTCCGAGAATGTTCTATGTGTGTCATCAGAATCTGTACCATCACAATCATCGTAATCGTGGTTCTCACTGAAGTACCCTTGTTGCCGAGTAGCTTGGAAGTAAGATGTACATAACAACCATCTTCATGTCAGTGTTCTGCTTCATCACCGATATATGATCTGCATCATGCCCATAGCCAGGACGAAGAAGAACATCACTCCAAACCTGTGATTTTCGCATAATCTCGACCTAACCCATACATAAGACAGTCATCACAGCCTGTATCCGACCACCAGAGTTGTCCTCGCTGACTGTTGACTTACCAGTGGTGGCATCAGGCTATCGGCAAGCTTTGTCGCATGGGCACCGTGAAGAGGCGAGAGTCGAGCAATCTGCGCGTGGATGTTCCAGGAAGTTCATATTTCGCAACATAGTGCAGCTGGCTGAGTGTATGAGATGGTCCTTCAAGCAGCGGTGCAATGGGTTGGCATGGATGGTTCTTCAGATTATGTCAGGATTGCATCACGACCTGTTCTGCAGGGCCGCGTGTTATTGGGATGTTGAATCTTGCTGAAACTCTGTCATGCGAATGCTGAGTTGACTTGAAAGCTTGAGCTTCATTGGCCTTTTTTCCAGAATTTGGCGCTTTGTGGAGCATCGGGACTTTGAAAAGCATGTTGCAGTAAATTGAGTTATACACGCAAGCAGCCCGATCACAAAGCCAGATGCGGCTGGGCCATCTGCGGAGAGGTATCGGATGCCTCCATGGCCCAATCCCATATTGCCCTCCTTGAACTGGCCAGGTCAAAGCCGATGGTGGGGTCTATGATGAGCACCTGCAGGCCAGGCCTTCTTGGGTTTCGTGGTGTGCCGTTCGCCTTTGAGTCTCCCTGGGTGTTTAAAAGTTTTGGCAGAAATCCAGATTGTCGGGTCCTCGCGGTATCGAGGCTTCCATGTTGCTGCATTATGCGAGGCTGTTGAGGCTGAACTCAGGTCTCATAAGTGCTGCGCGCGAGCTGGGGTTTCTTCCGCAGCTTTGCCCTGTTCGAGCCCTGAGGTCGATTTTGTCGTAAGTTGCCATTGCACGCCATGAGCAGAAGACTTTGGGCACATGATTGGCATCAAGCTTGTGCATTTTCCGTCCCGCTGACTGCAGTAGTCAAAGACTGCCGCCTGGGTCTTGCGCACAATATGATTTTGGTTTCAATTTTCATGTACATCGTGGTGTATCAACTTTGGTACCTCGGAGGTTACTATCGCCGACCTTTGCTCAGCATGTCGATGCGGACAACACTGCACAAGCCAGACCGGACCGTCGACACATGGCAGGTACCTTATTGTAATGAAGCCAGTACTCTGTGCGAGGAGTTTCTTGGGGAAGACGCATCTTTTGCAGAGCCGAATCAGCTAACTGTGATAACGAGCAGGCTGGTGACAAACAGAACGCTGGGCAGAAACCAGGCGGCACAGGAAATTCCCGTCAAGACGACCCTGGTGAAAGATATTGAGAATTTCACCATGAAGGTGTACCCAACTGTTTTCACTTCGAGCTCATCGTCGGCGCAAGACGAGGCAATCTTGATACCCCCGAGAGATTTGCAAGGCTTGCTTTTCGTGGGCAATGTCAATGGTTTGGATCCGCCGAATGAAGTTCAACATGGACTCTGCCGACAGAAGTCCGAAGAGGGAGCGGCTTTTGCCGACTTCTTCGGGCAGCGGCCCACAGAGCAGGCACCGTGCTATGTCAAAGGAGATATGAAGCCGGAGCAGAGCATCTATCAGATCAAGACGTTGCTTGAAGCTATGGGCATGGAGAGCCACAGGCTTGATGAAGGCGAGGGATCTTCCATTCGCATGCGTGGCATGGTAGTCGTCGTCCTTGTAGAGATTGAAAATTTCATGCCGGGCCAAGGACTCACCCGGTCACCTCGCTTCGCATTGAAGCAGCTGCCGATGAAGAAAAGCCATCACAGCATCGACCGGGGAAGCGAAGTCACTCGAGGTGATCGAAGTGCAATCGAGTACCGTGGTCTCTTATTTGTTTTCCAAGTTACGGGCACGCTTGCACACTGGAGCTTGGCACAGCTCCTACTCCAGCTGGCCAAAGGCACAAGCTTGCTCTCTGTGAGTGCCATTGTCATGCGGCTCCTGGCCATCTCCCTCTGCTCCCGAGGCAACCTGTACTACCATTCCATGCACAAAGAGTCGCCACAAATCGAAGCTGCCGAAGCGTTGCTTCACAGCATGGAGGAACAAACGCTGAAAGAAGAGCACAGGAGGATCTTCCAGCACCACGGCGGTTCCAAAGAACAACTCGCTTTGCGTTTGATGTCCACCCAACAACGATCGCCAAAGGCGGATGTGATCTCGGAGTCTGATCAAGACTCCAGTGGCACGGAATGCTGATTTGTTTTGAACGGGCAGTTCACGTGGCCGATGTCCGCCGGCAAAGCTCTCACAAGAGGAGAGAACTAAGCAGAGTTACGGCGGTGCGGCTATTTCTTTGGTAGGTCTCTCATCCCAAACAGAGGCTACAAGTGTCGGACTACGAGAAGCTAGGAGACCGTCAAAAAACTCCGTGGGCTGTAAGGACAGATTGGCGATTGCTTCTCGTAGCTATAAGAGAGAATTCCTGCAAAGAACTTGATCAGTGCGGTTGTTAACAGCGCTCTACATCAACCGCATCCGGACCTGGACCTGTTGCTGTATGCATCGTGCATTTGCATGGGATCGGAGATGGACCCCACGCCCACGCACGCGCGCACACAAACCTTACGAATCTGCTCATTGAAATGGTCTTGTGTCTAGCTAGCCAGCTGCAGCTTGCAAGTCCGCCGGTCATGGCATCATGAAGTGCTGCCTGCACGTACTTCAGGACGCCAACTTTCTGTTTGGCACCGAGCAATAGGATCCTAATCAAGCGCGGTTCAGCATCTTTCAGCTATTCCGGCCACACCTGTTTCAATTGTAGTCACCTTCCCCCGCTCCGTACACTCCGAAAGCATATGCCCGAATCTGCAGGTTCCTTGTTTGACGACGGGTCTCTCTGTAGCTTTGAGGATGCAGCTGCAACGCTCTCGTTTTAGAAATCAGTAGCTTTATCGAAGATCGAGTTTCTTGGAACACAAAGATTAGAGAGGAAGAACATGTTGGTTTTGTTAACGCCCATTGTAATATGTATTGGTTACATCTGGATATATGATACTAACTATCGGTAGGTGACAAGTCTGAATTTATACAGCACGAAGTATTTTGTTAATTTACAGTAGTTGGTGTAGGAGCCACTGTCAAAATTATTGATTTTGTGGTTTCGTTGTTGTCACGATCGTTCTTCGGATCAACATCTATATTGTAATGAGATCGTCGATGTTGAGTCCTTGCATGATAAGAAGTCTTACTGGTCGCGAATTTATGATGGCAACCCGAAGATGCCGGTGTCATCCAATTCTAAAGGAGGGTGATGGAGCTGGTAGCAATAATGGTCGGTAGTAGTAGTTGCAAAAGTGGTAGTAGTGGTAAAGATAGAAGCAGCAGGAGCAGGACTGGAGCGGGGGCCGGAGCGGTAGCAAGTCGAAGCAATCGTAGTGGCAGTTATAACAGTTGTAGCAAAAAAACAGGTATAGTCTTGATCTTAGTAGTAGTAGTAGTAGTAGTAGTAGTTGTAACTACTGGTCGGTTATACTAGAAAGTTGTGGCGTAGTGTAAGAGTGGTGGTAATATGAGTTATGGTCAAAATTATCGTTTATGTATATTAGTGTAGAGGGTAATTGTTGTGCCAAAATTCCGAGGATCGATAGGGGACGCACTAAAACGATAACTCATAATAAGATAGGCTAGCGGAAGCATGCGTCGTACTCGGATTTGAGTTACCCCTCGAAGCGGAATAAGCAT
>CAJNDT010003136.1:0-25116 GCA_905221615.1 Symbiodinium sp. CCMP2592
ACGTCAGCGTCGCAGCTGCCGCTGAAGCTGCACCGAGCGAGATCGAAGCAGAAGAAGAAGGTGATGATCATGAACGACCTCCTGATCCTGAACCCCAAGAACCTCCTATAGAAGAAGTGCCAGAGTCCGAGGCCGGACGTCCTCCGGACGACGACGAAGGAAAAGGAGTGGGTGAAATTCCATTGGATGGTGACGATGAGGTGATCATTGATGTGGAAGGCGACGGTGCGCCGAGCCGCAAGGCCAGAGTCGGAACACTGAAAGCCGAAGCTAAGACATTGGCGCATCTGTGTACCCATCGCTACCGCAATCCATATTGCGAATCGTGCATACGCGCGAAGATGAAGCACTTGCGAACACAACGAGGTGCATTTCAACGTGTGATCAAACACTGGGGAGATCTTGTGACGTTCGACTTTCTTGACATGCGCAAGGCCGCCGAAGCAGGCATTGGACTCGATGACGGTGCACGTGAAGTTCTAGTCATCAGGGACATCGCCACCAAAATGATTGCAGCAATTCCCACGGCTTCAAGGAGCACGGACGAAGTCGTCATGGCCATCAGACGCCTCATGGGAAGACGCAAGATTCATATGGCGTACAGTGATGAAGCACCAGAGTTCGATTCAGCTATGGCACAGTTGAAGATCGTGATTGATCATTCCCTCCCAGGGAAACCCAGTAACAATTCACTCGCTGAACGATCAAATCAAGAAGTGATCAACACAGTTGCAGCATCCATGCTACACGCCGGATTGCCCGCTCAATACTGGTCCTTTGCGCTTAATTGCGTGATGCAGAACCTCAACGTTGAAGATGTGGAAGGCGACGGTGATTCAGCATGGAAGCGAATGACTGGAAAGGACTTCGAGGGAAAAGCCATACCCTTTGGTGCCAAAGTCTTCTTCAAGCCGACGGACACAAGGCCGAAGACATATGGCAACAAGTTCGATCCAAAGGGGATTCCAGGCATCTTCGCCGGATACATCATCACCGCTGGTCAAGGATGGTCCAAGAAGTATCGCGTTTGGGATATGAAGGAATTTGCCAACGCAAACTTGTCGATGGACGCATCTGTTCCCAGGAAGTTGATGAGACCGTACGAGACAGAAGTTATCTACTTCCCAGAGGAGATAACGTTTCCCCTGAAAGCCGAGTACGAAAGGATGAACTCAACCATTGAGGGACTCAGGGACAACGTTGACCTCGCTGGCAAGGAGATAAAAGACGTCGATGACGGTGGTGACGGTCCGCCTGGAGGAGATGATGGCGACGGGGATGACGATGATCCAAGTGGACTTCTTCCTCCACCGGATCCCGGAGAAGATCCTGACTTACAGGACATAGATCCATCTGACATTGAGACGGAGCCGCTGGGCGAAGTCTTCAAGTCAGCAGAACATGAAGCTATTGATGCCATAGGAGACAAAAGACTCGAAGAACTAGACGAAGAGCTGGGTCTACGTGCAGCACCGCCTCCTTCTGAACCAAAGGTCACTGGGAAAGATCGGCGATCGCCCCGCGAAGTCGGTCCAACCGGTAGACTCATCCCCGAAGGAGACATCGAAGAACCTGGAGAGATTATCAAGATCTTGAAAGAAAAGAAGTTGGCTCCCGAGGAGATTGAACATTGGAGTACGGGGAAGAAAGGAGACGGCATTGTATATCTTACCGATGACGGTGAAGCTTGCAAGATCGACAAAAGGGGAGTTCCGTACAAGATCCGAAGTGATGGTCGACGAACTCTTCCTACACGGCGACCTATCCATTCTTATTCTCCGGAAGCATGGAAGAAGATGAGCGAAGCGGAGAAGAAGGCAGCATACAAGAAAGAAAAGCGAGACAAAGCTCGAGTTGCCAAGAAAGACCGGAAGAAGGCTGTGATAGGAAAGAAGATAGTCACCAAGGCTTTGGACAACATGATCTTTCCCAAGATTGTCCCGTGTGAAGAAATTGATCTGCAACTCAACGTGACCGTTGACGACGACGATGGTTGGTCATGGGCACAGTCCTATGTGGATCAATATACACAGGAACAATTCTTGGCAGATGTCGTGCCGGCCGTTCCGGCGCATATGGTCATGGATGATAACTGGATTCCTTCTATGCCGTGTACGACTTCTCACAGAAACGTACATCGGGAAAAGAATCATGCAGGAGGATCGTGCTTCAATGCCATGGTCACTCGACCCGTCACACGCAAGGAGATGATCAACAATCCCAAGGCCATGGAAGCTTTCATGAAAGAATGGAAGGGATTGTGGGACCAAGAGGTGTTTGACTTCTCAACTACGCGTGAATATGACGACGTCGTCGCTGAGGCAAAGAAGAAAGGTGAGAAAGTACACATGGCGCGAGTACACGGACTGATATACGAGAAGAACTATCAGCTCAAAGAGGACGATCCTGCCAGGAAGTTCAAGGGGCGAGGTGTACTACTCGGTGATCAGGTCAAAGACCAGAATATGGAAGCCGCATTGTTTCAGGATTTGGGGAATTCCCCGGCTACGTTTGACGCCTCACGATGGGCAGATTATTACGGATGTCTTCCTGGCAACGATGTCCAGATGGCGGATGCTATCCAAGCATACATTCAGGCTAGATTATCGGGCACTCCATGTTGGGTTGAACTGCCTGATGAAGCCTGGCATCCATCTGCGAAACGGCACAAATTCCGTAGGCCGGTATGTCGCCTGATCAAAGCTCTATATGGACATCCTGACGCAGGAACCATGTGGGAACAACATTGCCACACCGCGGTACAGAAAGTAGGGTTCAAGCCGATTGGTGATGAATGGCCATCATTGTATTTCCACCCGCAAATGAAGCTCTTACTTGTCATCTACGTGGATGATCTCAAGATGGCAGGACCCAAAGAGAATCTACCCAAGGGTTGGGATATGCTGCGCCAAGAACTTCGATTGGAAGAAGAAACGCCACTGGGCTTGTATCTGGGTTGTCGCATCTCCAAGGGCGAGGCAACGTTGCATGACAAAACGAAGGTGCAGACCGTTACCTACGACATGGAGACGTACCTGGACATGACAGTCAAGAAGTACTGCGACGTGACTGGGTTCGATCCGACAAAATTCAAGACGGTACCATCGCCGAGTCCGGCTGAGGAGACTAAGAATCACCCAGCTCGCGCTCCGGCACAGTCAGGTAAAAGCCATCGATGCACGTGGTGTGGACACACCATGCCTGTTGATAAGGATGGTCGGCTCGTTCCGCCTCCACCTATTCCCAAGGCGCCCGAGGAAGAGGAAATCAACGAGGCCAATCGCGGCGCACTTGCTCCGCAGGCAGCCAGCATTCTTATGAAATTGCTTTATGCCGCGCGCATTTGCCGCTTCGATCTTCTGCGAAGTATCAACAATCTCGCACGCAAGATCACGAAATGGACCAAGAAGGAGGATGCTCTTCTTCATCATCTCATGGCCTATGTGCACCAGTCCAAACATCACATGATGATTGGATGGGTCGGGAACTCCTTGGAGGACTCGTCCATCGGGCTGTTTGCAGATGCGGACTATGCAGGTTGTGGAGAAAGTTTGAAATCTACCTCCGGTGCTCACTTGCACATTCAAGGTTCTCACACAAGATTTCCCTTGGCGGGACTTAGCAAAAGGCAGGGATGCTTGAGTCATTCCACACCTGAAGCCGAGATTGTCGCGGCCGACTTTGCCATGTCACGTCTTGGATTGCCTGCTATCACGTTGTGGCAGCAGCTTGGGGGGCAAGACCCCAACTTCGTCTTCTACGACGACAACCAGACCATGATCGGGGTGATTCGCACGGGCAAGAATCCGACTATGCGTCACTTGGAACGTACCCACGGTATCTGCATTGGATGGATGCATTCTATCTTTCAGGAAGGTTACGTTTCTCTTGCCTGCGAGGTCACTGCCAAGATGTCCGCGGACATACACACCAAGTCGTTCAAGGATTCTGTATCCTGGACACATGCGTGTCAGCTCATCAACATCTTTCCGCCGGATCTCATTGGCTCCCAAGAGATTATGGATCTGATGCGACCTACTCATTCCCAAAGTACGGATGAGAAGGGTCAGCAGCACTACTCGTTCAAGAGCGAGGTGCCTTGTTTTCCTTACACGCAGACGCCGATCCTCCCTCAGGTGCTGTATCGCGCTGGATTGTCGAGTAAGGAAGGCTTGCAGGAACATGACAGTGTGGACCCCATCCTGGTTGTCAAGTTCCCGCGCATGTTGCGGGGGCCGCCTTCTGCGTTGCCGCCTGGTCGTTACCTTCGGTCGACTTGGATTCTTCGTGAAGGGCAGTGGCACCAGATGGAGGATCGTGCTGCTATCCTTGACACACCGGGCAAGTTCGACCGCTACGTGGAACGTGCTGTGTTTCAGTACCATCCCGTGCGGGGGCATTTGCGCCCCGCTGCCATTGCGGACGTCCTTGCGCCGCCGTTTTTGCCTATTCCTGAACCGCCTCTAGGCCAGTCTTATGTGCGCGCCCTGCCCGCCAAATGGCGAGCGGTGGTTGTCACACTGGCGCGTGCCATCCATGGGGGGTACCAGGGCTTTACATTACACCAGGGATTTTGTTTCAACGGCCAGTCCAAGAGTCAAGCCTCTCAATTTGGTTATGACCAATGGTCGTCGGTGTACGAAGATGTATGGCATGATGCGGCGGAACAGAAAAGGGAATATCAAGGATATGATGGAGCAATTGTGCCTCACGTGGTCAATTTCGCCGAAAACAAGCCCAAGGAGGGCCTGGTGATCCAATTCCTCGACCACGATGGAAGGTTGGTCCATGCTTACAAGAATCCTTACAGCCGGTGGAAGTACCGTATCACTATCAAAGATGCTCCAAAGGCAGTGACGGTATGGACATTGATAGGAGTCGATGAGGAGAACTGGTGGAATGAGTATGCTCCAGGCAAGGATTGCATCGCCCAGCATGCTCCCGATTCTCACTACGACCCTGGGCTGCAAGTAAATGTTCTGAGTATGGGGCGAGAAGTTGACGACGCCATGTGCGCCTACATCTTTGATGTGGTGGAAGCAAGGAAAGACAACCCTAACTCCGTAATCTTCATTGGTGCAGGGGTGTTGGGCAAGAATTCGTGGCTGAGTCGGAAAATCGCTGACAACCCCGAAAAGGGCCAAATTGCGGACAGACTACCCATGGGGGGAGGTCGTCCAAAGAATTGCGCGCAGAGCGGCGTCATGGGGGTTCCAAATCATCATCGAAGTGCCTCCTCGAGTACCAGTCCAGGAAACCAAGCAGTATAAGGGACTTCAGGAAGATGCCATGTGGAAGAGCATCAAGATCCAAGGATGCACTCACGGGCAACGTTATACCTTTCGGGATCCTGTGTCTCCTGGAACCGCCGTTGAGCTCGGCTACTGCAAGGATGAATGGGAGTACATTGCCGCAAACGTCGCGCTGCATCCTAAGTCGTCTGATGTGTGCTCGTCCAAACATTTGCACATGACTGATTCGGACGCTAAGGATCGATCTGATAAATGCGAGTTGACTAGCCAAATCTCCAGAAGATTGCTTAAAGCCTTGAAATTTCAGGCAACTGGCGATGGGAGGTTGGTAGCCATGCCGTCGAAGGCTGGTGGACGGAAGCCAGACCGCATGATTGTTGACCTTTGTGGCTTGGGTAACGGCTACGCCGTACCTAAGTCCACTAAAGGTTGCTCTCGCATAACTTGCAAAGAGCTGATTAGCTCCAAAGCCGATGAGGACAGCCTTATCGGTACAATGAAGGATGCGTGCCGGAACGACCTGCGCACACCTGTGCTATTTGTGGCATCGCTTTTGCGATCAGGTGCTGGTCCTGGAAGTAGTGAAGGGGCTTGCGTGGGGGGTGAAAAACGTTCTGGTGGGAAGTACAAGGTTTTCAGAAGTGTCTTGAAATCTCTCAAACGCCTGCTGAAGAAGTGTGCGGAATTTTCCGACGTCTATTTTTCGCTTGACATGCCTTCTTCATGTTCATGTTGGTCTTGGCCAGAGTTGCATGCTCTTGTTTCAAGTGGCAAGGTGACAAAGGTTAAGGTTGATGATCATGTTGGTGCTGGTGGCGATGGTGGTGGACGCAGGATCATGTTCTCTAACATGCCTGAAGCGGACCGTTTGGTGATGAGACTGAATGATTGCTTGGACCATGACTCGAAGAGCAGTTTGTTGCAGCGCATTGATGTTTCATGGCGGTCAATTGCGAGGAATGTTCGCAGCCTTGTTCGAGCTCATGTCAGTGTCAGTCATGGTGCACATGAATCTGAGGACATTGCATGGCAGCAACATCAGTGTGTAGACGCTGATGAAGGGGCTATTAGACAGCCCCAACTAAGGAACAACTAAGGTCTGACCAGACGGATCGGGGAAGGGTGCCTCTTACGGAGAACCCGGAACCGTGAAGTCGAGTAGGGTGTAGGGACTTCCCTCCTACGGAGGAAGGACCGAAACCCGAGCCATGGCTGAAAGCTACAATGCCTACGAGCTGGCCTTCGAAGGAGTGGACCACGAAGAAGTTTTCCCGTCTGGTGGGATGATGCGAACGTTTCTGAAGTTCCACAAGTTCCTGGAGATGTATTCTGGGGATTCGTCGCAGAGCGTCTCGCTCCCGCCGAAGATTACGAAAGACAAAGTGGTCGACAATGATCTCATTCGCACATGGGCAGCTTTCAAAGCACCTCCGTTGGTCTTGCTGTTCACGTGTGCAAATCTGTCGTCAGGAGGAGATCTTTCCATTCGAGTCCGAGAAATCCTCAAAGCTTGCTTGCTTGCTGCTCCTGAGGAGTACATGGACAAACCCTATGGGGAGATACTCGCCATGGTCACTAAGTTTGGTGGAGGTCTCAAACACATTGTTGCTGACCACGAGGGGAAGTACAATGCCATCACCAGGTTCATGGTGGATGAGGAAGTGATCCGCGATGATGCAAAATTGGCTGTGGTTGAACTGGAACAAGAACGAAAGCAAGTTCGGTTCGACTTGAACACTGCAACAAGGAACATCGTCACTGCGGACGGCTACTACAACCTCGCTGTTCTCATCAACTCCGTGGAGACGCCCTACCAGACTGTGACAGACACGAGAATCCAACAATGGTATACGGTGAATCAGGACTACTACCACAAGTTGCCAATGTCGGGTAGAGCACCTGACCAATCAGACCTGTTGGCGGAGCCTACGTTATGTAGGGTGTGCAAGCTGATGTACATGTTCGCGAAACACACTGGATATGGACTACGGACCTACAACCAGGAATGTGCTGCGAACAACGATGGCGCCACGCCACTCAACGTTCACCAGCTGGCCATGATGATGCGCACAATGCCTCAAGGCATGGGACACCCGCTCGCCTTTGCGATGAACTCGCTCCAGGCGTTCAGTGTCTGTCTCCACGTGCTTCATTCCTACGTATCATGGGTTGATCCAGACACTGGACACCCGCATTACAGATGGTCCAATGATGTGCTCCCTGATTCCGACTACACCACGTACGCTTTCCTCAAGCACCACGTGGATGCTGTATGTGCAGATCAAGACAGGAACGGCTTCCAATTGCCGGATGCGTTCCGTAGCTACACCTGGAATCAATGCGGAGTTGAATCTGGATATGTGGTCGACTGCTCTACCAAACGCGCCACGTTGAGCATATGGGAAGCAGAATTCCAACAGATGGAGGCACCAAGACCGCTTCTACAAGATGATGGCCTATTTCCGCCCAATCTTCAACGGCATCCTAGCTGGGTGTACTCAACGGGGAGGGTGGCGATGCCTACGGCAAGCAACCTCGAACCGGAAGGAATCGTGCACCCTGAGCATGGAAGAACGCCGGGACAACCACAAGGATCCGCTACCGAGCCTCGAGCCACCCCTAGCCACGGACCAAAGAGGGCAAGGACGGACGAGGCAACGGCATCGGCGTCATCATCTTCTGCGGCACCTCCTCCACAACCACCGACTTCGCAACCGGAAGAGGAACCATCGCAACCGACATGGGAGGAAGCTCCAATCCCCGCTGGCGCTCAGGAAAGTTGGTACCATTACGTCAACATCGATGAAAAGGGCTGTCGCTCGAGCTTGCTGGCGACGACCCGTGATCAAGACGAGTACCCACCTACCATTGATGAGACGCCAAAGTTCGTGGCCAACCACGACGTGGGGACCACACCGATTCAGCATTACGTCAGAAGACTGGTGACCTACTTGGCAAGGATTCGTTCCGTTTCTCAAAGTGACGACAAGGGTCTCAACTTGAAGGTCTACGTGAAGCTGAGCACGAAGATGTGGTTACGGATGTATTCGCGGCTATACCATGCACTGGCATTGGTGTCGTGCGTGCATCTTCCTTCTCCTCCAATGCTTACCTCGGCAGTGATGATCGAGGCAGACAGCGACCTTGTCGACAACGATGAAATTCCGGCAGAAGCAAGGATCAATACCATGAACACGCTGAACGGATTTCGCAATAGTTTGGGTATGGGTGGCAAGCCTGATGCCGCGACTATGCGCTCTCAGTGCACGATCCTCGTCCAAGACTTTGACATGGTCGCAAGGACCAGAGGGTCATCGCATACAGTGAGGGAGAATCTCGTCATGCATGGATGGAGTGAGATCTACATTGTGAGCCCGTCGATCACCGCAGGTGCCAACTACAACTTCCAAGTCACGAAGGGATCGTTGGAATCTGTGAATGAGACATTGGATGGCTTGACTGAAGAGCAGCTTGCAACCGTCACATTGCACTACCATCTGTCTCTCCAAGCGATCCTCATCGAGAACATTTCATTTCCGATGAGTGAGGTCGGAGACGGAGCAGCGATTCGTGCTGATTTGCAGCGGCAGCTCAAAGCCACGTACGTTGACCCCATCATTGCGGCAGGGAAGCGTACCACGCGCCCTCCAATTGTCAACATCAACCACGACTTACGGTTCGTAGGAGCAGCCAGCAATTACCTTCGACAGAAAGCTTCTATGTTCAACGGTTTCCACGCGCTGGGAATGTACATTGAACTGGAGTTGCGGGCCCGAGCATGTGTGGTGATTCATGGATCTTCGTTTTGGTCAAGAATGTACAGTCAGGCGAAACATGCGTCGTCTGGCGTGCACACTTTGTCAGTCGAGAAGGTACCACCACCGGACAATCGGGTCAGGTTCAAATTGGGCCTAGCTATCTATGAGAAGCAGCTGTTTTGCGAGAAGATGGTATCCACGTGCTTTGTTGAGGCATCAAAAGTTCGCTCATGGGACGAGACAGTCAGAACCGACTTAGTCGCTCACCCGTCGCTTGTCGAGATTTGGGAGGACAAGAGTGAAGTCAAGACGACCACCAAGATCTCGCAGACATGGTTTACGGGGGAACAGCAGCAACAGATCAGGTCGGGTGCCCAGGGTGACACGGTCGCTGAGTCGTCCACAGTCACCTGGCAGGATTTTGACATCGCCATGACCGTTCCCGAAGCCTACTACGACAACAGGCACTACTGGTTCAGGATCGACACCTATGCGACCCCGAACACTGGTTATGTCAAAGGGAGAACGTTTTATTGCTCTGGATGTGAAGGAATGAAGTTGGCTGAGTGCTACGCACAAGCCTTCTTCAAGCCGACCGGAAACGGGTATCCTGGGCACTGCATTGGGTGCGCGCATACTTCAGCTTTGAAGATGCAGCATCAAATCAGCTCCTTCAATGACTTGATCGCGTCCCAGAAGTACACCTTGGCTTGCGCAAAGCACCTTTATGACCTGAGGCTTCAATTCGTGGATCCTCGTGTGGACATCAAGGAGTTCCTCAAAGTTTGTGCAGAGATGGTCTATGAAGACATCGGCAAGACGGTTTCTCACTACGGTGGTCTCCGAATCACAGCCAGTCAGGCCATCGAGTACGCGGCATGGGGAAAGGCCAAACAGTTGGCGTGGGACAGAGGATACGACTCCGAAGGCAAGACATGCTACATCTGCTACTACGACGCCGGGAACTGCGCTTATGCTGGTTTCATGAGGATGCTTTTGACTCCAGAGGAGCGCCAAGAATGCTACCGAGGGTCAGTCTTGCCCAAAGAAGAGCTCCTGGGTGACACATTGGAGCTGGCGCTCGGGCTTCTTACGATTGCCATGAGACACCCAAGTCATTTCATGAATTGGGGTGGCCTTGAGGGAGCAAATGCGTGTGCAAGAGGAATCGAAAGGTCATTCTTCCGCTACGCGTCGGCCGAAGCCATCGAGCTGATCACGGTTGACTCCCCGCGCAAAAGGACACCGCCCAAGAAGAATGAAGCAGTCGCTGAGATCGTCAACAACATGTCCGCTGACCTCGTGATTGATTTCACAGTGATCGTCGATGGTGATATCTACCCTGTAGAGATTACGAGAACCGACGAGACACAGGCCGCTGACAACGTCACGGACGATCCAGGGTTCTCAGTTGCTCCACCAATACCTGCACAAGATGTGGATGTGGATGCACAACCCGAAGAAGAGCAAGGTGCAGAAGGCCCTGATCCCAGGCATGCAATTCGTGAAGGAGTCGTCACGCAGCTTCAAGACTATGTTGGCGTACTCGCTCAGGGCGAGATGTCAGTCGGAAGCGATCGCATCACATTTTGTGTTGCTTGTGGCAGTGACCTACACACTCTGTCAAATTGCACAGAGAATGCTGCAACCCGGGACCTGGTACTTCGAAGCGTCCAGATCATCAAGGAAAGTCTTCTTCGATATCCACGTCGAGTACCTTCACAAGAGGCTGAACCAATGGACGTTGACACCACAGATCATGTGAGTGTTGCATCCTCGGACCGACGACCCAAGGCCAAAGCCCGACCGCGACGCGGAGGCGAAGCCGTTCGGGGTGATGTGGTCTTGATCCGTTATGAGAACAAACACAATCTCTGCACGGATGTGGAGAATCGTCGGGGCCTAAATGATGCTTGTGGCGTACCACTGCAGGAATCGGGACCAGAGAATAGCCAGCGAGTGGTGGACATCATTGAGCAGCTTTCGGACCATCGCGACCGACGCCTACCTCAACGAGGAGACCGTCCTAGCTATGTGTACGACGAGAATACTAACAGCTACACCAATCCGGGCTATGAATCCATCGGCGGCGGAAGGCCAATCCGATGCGGAATTCTCGACCTGATCCCAACCAAGGGTGCAAGCTTCATCAACAATCGGTGGGACATCGTGAACGAAGTTGTCCTTCGCAACATCACCCGTCAGCGCAGGTTGAATGCGGATTGGGCGCTATCATGCATCCAGTCTGACTTGCGCCACAGAATCGCCAGGCGCCCAGGCTCGGAATGGCTTGACAACAGGTGCCAGGTGGCATTCAACAGTGTCATCAAATGTGATGAAGGAGGATGGGTGCTGATCGAAGACTTGGTGAGGCATGAGCCACTATGGACCCATGAAAGCAGACGCATCACCGAAGGGGTCTCAAGGACCGATGACCAACAGAAGAAGAGAGTGTACAATGAAAGACTTCAGCTATTGTTCCAGGGGAACATGATTGCAGCCACGAAACGCAACAAGGCCAAGATTCGGTTGCAGTTCCTGGGTGTGAGAGTGAAGGACCCCGGCACGGAAGTTCTTGGATCAGCAGGTTCGAACATGTTGGTATCAGTTCGGGACCAGATCACGGAGATCCAGAGCAACGACCATTGCCGGCATGGCCAGAGGTACCTGAACCTATGCAACGGCTGGGTGAAGCCATGGGCAGTTCGGGCTACGAGTGGTCACTCTGCGCATTCAGATCCCCAGAACAACTTGCTTCAGTTGGACAAGAACAGGTTCGCAATATCTCCATCTATGACCCTCTTGCAACGTCTTGGAGGTGCGTTCCACGCTACGGCATGCCGCAACTTGGATTCCATTGTCACGCAAGGCATCATGCCTGGTTCGGAGGACCCCGACGGGGACTTCGACCATCGGCGCCAATTCCGAGGCAACCAAGGCGGCAGACTCCACAGCTATTGGGGGGTGTTTGCGCCGTTCGATCACCGGAACGCAACGACCAAGATGCGAGTACACGGACGAGACGCCAAGCACATGCCATTGGCGGTCCTTCATGTCCCATCGCAAGATCTTGCACGAGAGGATGGACGTATCACAGACAGCGGCATCATGATCGTTGGTCGAACGATACCTTTCCATTTCGTCAAGGAGGTATGGTTTTGCGTCCCTGATCCTCGAGATACACACTCTTTCGCTCTGGTGGAAAAGATCTACGATGAAAGGTTGGAGAAAGAGCTGGTGTTGGACTACAATGCATCACCGTTGCTTCCCGAGTTCGAGAGATACCGAACGCCAAGCAAGATCATGGAATTGCTTTGCGAGATGCCTCCTGGACCCCACGACACAAGCAAGGAGCAGATCATTCGTGACCTCACAACTGTCCTGGAGTCCCACAGGGAGAACACGGTTCGGCATCACTACATGGACAAGGGAATCAAGTTTGTCATCAAGAATTGGCGACCCGAAGACCTACGCAGAGACGAGGATGGACGGAGAATGAGGGTATGCCCGGCATGCTACAACATTGTTCCAGCATGTTTCTCCCGATGCACGTCTTGCTGGTCACAGTTCGTTTCGAGCGGATATTACCAAGGTTCTCCACAACGGGAGACTCCTACGGAGATCCCCAGTGACTTCATTGCTCAGACAATGGAAGCCGCAGCAGCCGCAGTGCCTGAGGCGCCCGAAGAGGAGCAGGAAGCCATGGAGGTAGAGACCGTTGCGGAACCTGAAGAAATCCCAGAACCGTCTGTCGTCGCGGAAGACGATCCAGAACAGGAACCTGATGAAGAAATGGACGTTGAGCCTGAAGAGGACTTTGATGACGCAGTTCCAGAAGCAATCGCACAGGAACGTCGTCCCGTCTTCATAACTGGCCAGTCTTTGAACATCGATCCTGAGCTACAACTTGCACGTACCGCCATGCAGCCATCCTACTATTCTGGAAAGCGAAATGCCCATTGCATTGACGCGAACATGACCGCTCTGTCGTACATGGCATATGTGGTATGCAGATCCATCTACAAAGCTTGGTCAGGATTCGCAAAGTGGGCGACTATGCCGTTGTTTCAGATGAGGGAAAGTTTCGCGCTTGGCCAACGCTATGATGTGCTTGGAAAGTGGGGATCTTTGGCGGCAGTGGACAAGGAAACAGGCGTGAGCAGGGACGTGACTGATGAGGAGATCATTCGCTTTGCGAAGGAACCTGAGAACCTCAAACAGTATGATCCCAACGGGACTTACACCTTGAAGCGCTTCCGGACGAACCAGATGCTTTCTTTACTTGTACGGGGAGCCAACATGATGGGAATTGGCAGGGACAACTTCAACCCTACTACTTACTTGAAGAGCGACAGGGATGAAGATGTAAAGGCTATGCACTTTTGTTGCCTGAACGTCCTATGCGAGGTGATCCCAATGGTGACGGGACACCAACAATTCTCAGTGCTACGACCAACGCCAACTGGACCGGTGGACTTCTTGTACATCGACCCTGTCGGTATTCTGCTGACTCATTCTGATCAGTCAGTCCAGACCATCGCCTTGCTGGTGGACCACAGTGTGCAGATGCCTGCGCATTTCATGGACAGATTGAACAGATCCAAGACTGAGAGACAGCAAAACCCGACGACAAGGCGTACGGAAGCCCTACACCACATTTCGGCCGCTGACTATCTTCCTCCAGGTGGTACTTCCATCCTGGACACGCCTGTCACTACGGAGGAACGTGAAAGCGCTTCTTCATCCAAGGGACCTTCAAAAGGGCGTGGAAGAACCGGAGGCGAGCAACATGGTGGCTGGAACACCAATTCCTACCACGACTACATCGCCGCCAAAGGCCGAAACAAAGGCAAGGACAAGGGAAAGCCAAGGAACCCATATCCAGAGGAGAACCTCCGGCCCTGGGAACGCGATCCTACGTCAACGCGAAGATGGTGGCGAGACAACGCCTGATCTTCCTCGCCTATCAGTTCGTGACCTCTGAGCTTCGCCCGTGGAATGCCATCGCGAATGCTTCTTTCTTCGGTGACGCCTGATTCGTTTGTCATTTCAGGGGATCGTTACTGACGTAGATGAGTGTCACAACGTTTCTAATTGGGATACAAAGCTCTGATTTTCAATGTCAACGTTGCGGCGGAATTTTCTTCTGTCCTATCGTGCCATCTTCCGGGTGAGCAGCGTCGGAGACGCAACTCATGGGGGGTGCGAACGGACTGCGATGCCTTGTCAAGTTCTAAGGTGTCACTATAAGAGCTGTGAGCAAGACCGTGTAAAGTGCAAGAGAAGGGGGCACGCTACGCGTCCCTCGACTCTAGGGGGCATGCTACGCATCCCTCGTCTTTACCTTTCTATGTGACCGCCAACGCAACGTTTGGCTCAAGTCAATGCCCATAGCTAAGTGCTATATGTGTCTTCTATCCTGAGCAATCAGAGCTATCCCGTTGCACAGACGAACCGCCGCCGGCAGTGAGTGCAAAAGGAACGGCCGCCGGTTCTGCCTGCATAGGACCGCACGTGTGGGAGTAAGAGGGAGAGACAGGGTCCAGTCTGTGGAGAGTGCTAGCCAGCCACACCTACATTCATTACAGCTCTGGTGGGGAGAGCAGCAACCAAGTCGAGATCAATCCCCCACGCACTAGTCGTTGATGATTTTCTATTATTTGATTTTTCAAATATTTCTCTCAATCTTTGAATATATTTTTTGCTTGGAATGATCTTTTCTATATTGATTCTTCTTCAATTGGTGGTGTTCGTTGCTTAAATATTTCAGTAAATAATCTTTTGATGACGCTTCTATTGATTGTAGTAATATTTCTTTCTCTATGAATTTTATTAAATATTTCTATTGGTCTGAATTCGTTAATTTGCGATAAATTATTTCGTAATTTTGATATTCTAAATAATTCTATTATTATATTGAAACTATTATTTCGAGGATCAATAATTGAAAAATTATTCAATTTGAATTTTGCTAATGATCTGGCTATATATGTATCAATTATTCCGCTATATTATATTCTATGAAATTAGAAAACATTTTATTCTTCTATTTGTTTCATTAAATTTCTAATTTCTTGGATTTCTTTTTGTGGTGGTGGAATATTTTCATTCGATCTTGATGTCCCCTCTTCTTGAAAATTAGTTTGTGGTGGTATGGAGGATATTTTAGGTGGAAGTCGGGGTCTTGATTTTCTTCTAGATTCTTTTGATCGTTATGGACTTGGTTGCAATTCTGATATTGTAGTTTGATTCGAAGATATTATAGGTAATGGTTGCTATGTTGCTCTTATATTGGATTTATATGATTGAAATATTAGTATTGAATGAAAAAAATATTTATATGCATCATATATCGTAAATTGATCGTCTCTCGTTTTTCCTAAAATCTAATAGAGATCTAGGTGACGGAGATATTCTTCTTATTAATATATTTTTTAATATTTCTATGGCTTCTTGAGAAAAAATCAATAAATCCGATAGATTTAAAATCTATATCAGATACAATATTCTCAATAATATTGTCCCCTATTCTGAATGCTCCGCTTCCTAGATTTCTTTTCCTGATCTTCCTTCCTCTTCTCTTTCCAATTGATATTGATATGCTTATATGATTATTTGACGGTTGCCTTATTGAATCATTGATAAATTCTATAATATTTCATTTATTTATGCTATTTCTTATTCTTTTGAAGTACCGAATTCTGCAATTATAGATATATCGTCGGGATCTGGTCCTATATTAAGCATTTCTGACGATCTCGATTATTCTGATTTTGATTCCCCAAATAGATACGGTTTCGGGTTCTCTGCTCAGAAAAAGGTGGACCGTGGTGTGTTCGATGGCTGGGCCGCGGCAAACTAGTTGGGCTCCCATTGGACTCCCTTCATATTTCGTTTCTGGGCTCCTGGGTTGGACGGGTGGGCCGCGGCGAAGGACCTGGGCTCCCCTTTATTTTCCTTTATTTTTCCTTTCTGGGCTCCTGACTTGGACTGGTGGGACGCGGCGAAGGACCTGGGTTCCCCCTCTCTTCCCTTCATATTTCTTTTCTGGGCTCCTGACTTGGACGGGTGGGACGCGGCGAAGGACCTGGATTCCCTCTCTCTTTCCTTCATATTTCTTTTCTGGGCTCCTGACTTGGACCGGTGGGCCGCGGCGAAGGACCTGGACTCCCATTTATTTCCCTTCAGGTTTCTGGGCTCCTGGGTTGGACGGGTGGGCCGCGGCGAAGGACCTGGGCTCCCCTTCACTTCCCTTCAGGTTTCCTTTCTGGGGTCCTGGATTGGACGGATGGGTCGCGGCAAAATCTGGGCTTTATTGGGCTCCCTTCATATTTCCTTTCTGGGCTCCTGGATTGGACGGATGGACCGCGGCGAAGGACCTAGACTCCCATTTATTTCCCTTCAGGATTCCTTTCTGGGCTCCTCCCTTCAGGCTTCCTTCCTGGACTCTTGGGTTGGACGGGTGGGCCGCGGCAAAAAACCTGGACTATCAGTGGGTTCCCTTCATATTTCCTTTCTGGGCTCCTGGGTTGGACGGTTGGGTCGCGGCAAAGGATCTGGGATCCCATTAGGCTTTATCTTTATATCATATTTCCTTTTCTGGCCTCCTGAAATGGTCTCTCGTTGGGCTTCCTTCATATTTCTTTTTTGGGCTCTTGGAATGGACGCGTGGGCCACGGCGAAGGACCTGAGCTCCCATTCAATTTCCTTCATATTTCCTTTCTGGATTCCTAGATTGGACGGGTGGGCCGCGGCAACGAACCTGGGCTATCATTGGGTTCCCTTCATATTTCTTTCCTTCCTGGGCTCCTGGGTTAGATGGGTGGGCCGTGGCAAAGAACCTGGGCTATCAGTGGAATCCCTTCAATTAGTTTTTAGGCTGGGATGGACGGATGGGTCGTGGCAAAGAATCTGGGCTATCATTAGGTTCCGTTCATATTTTATTCCTGGGCTCCATGATTCCTTGCTGGGCTGCTTGGTTGGACCTGGATTCCAACGCGCCTGGTCTGCCACAAACGTCTACAGGAGAGGCCAGGTATCCGGTATCTTGTCTTGCAAGGCAGCAATACTGAAATAATTGTGAATTTTTCCGTGCGTGGTTTCTGCTGCAGCAAGATCTTGTGGACGACGTTCTTCGTTTTGTCGGCGGAAAAAATCGTCAACGGTTTCGTGTAAAAAAAGATTTTTGTTTGCGATGTAAGCCGACAAGCCCCTTCGCTTTTCTTTTTGCCCTGTTTGTGCGGCAAAGTTGCCCGTCTTTCCCGTGCGACAGCCGTCCGATCCGTATACTAATCTTTTTTGTGCTTCCTCCACGAACGTCTATATCAGAGGCAAGGTATCCTGTCTTGCAAAACGGCAAGGTTGAGACACTTGTGGGAAACTTGCCGCAAGATCCTGTGGACGACGCTCTTCGTTCGGTCTGCGGAAAAATCGTCAACGGTTCCGTACAAAAGAAGATTTTCGTTCGCCTTAGAAGCCGACAAACCTCTTCGCACTTCTTTTTGCCAAGATTGCACGGCAAAGTTCCCAATTTGCTCCGTCCGACAGGCGACCGATCCGTATACCAACCTGCTTCGTGCTTCTTCCGCAATCATCTACAGCAAAAGTCAGGTATCCCGTTTTGCAAAGCAGCAATGTTGTAACAGTTAGTTGATCGAGTACGACGTTCCCTGTCCTTGTTTAGGTAATATGTCTGACTGTGAAGCTTAATATGCCAATGACATGATCTTTGACTCAAGTAATGAGAAAAGAGGTACGCTTGCAGCTTGTGTTCCTCTTCGGGCTGGGCTTCCCTTTTGGGTTTCCTTGCCTTGCCCGGCGATCCTACCCCAATATCGTTGTGCTGCTGTTGAGGGTCGGATTAACTCAGTTGCGGGAAAGTTATGTGTGTGGGTGTGTGTGTGTGTGTGTCCACCGTGCGTGGTTTCTGCGGAAGTAAGATCCTGTGGACGAAGTTCTTCGTTCGGTCTGTGGAAAAAGTCGTCAGTCGTTCCGTGTAAAGAACGATATTTATTTTGCTTCGTAAGCCGAAACACCCCTGTGCGGTCTTCTTTTCGCCAAGTTTGCGCGGCAAAGTTCCCACTTTTTCCCGTGCGACAGCCAACCGATCCGTAAGCCAACCTCTTTTGTGCTTCTTCCACAAACGTCTACAGCAGAGGCCAGGTATCCGGTATCCTGTCTTGCAAGGCAGCAATGTTGTAACAGTTGCGGGAAGGTTGTCTGTTCTTCCGTGCGTGGTTTCTGCGGCAGCAAGATCCTGTGGACGACGTTCTTCGTTTTGTTTGCGAAAAAATCGTCAACGGTTCCGTGTAACGGGGCACTTGTGTAATTCTCCGTGCGTGGTTTCTGCGGCAGCAAGATCCTGCGGACGACGTTCTTCGTTTTGTCGGCGGAAAAAATCGTCAACGGTTTCGCGTAAAGAAAGATTTTTGTTTGCGATGTAAGCCGACAAACCCCTTCGCTTTTCTTTTTGCCCTGTTTGTGCGGCAAAGTTGCCCGTCTTTCCCGTGCGACAGCCGACCGATCCGTATACTAATCTTTTTTGTGCTTCCTCCACGAACGTCTACATCACAAGCAAGGTATCCTGTCTTGCAAGGCGGCAAGATTGTCACACTTGCGGGAAACTTGCCGCAAGATCCTGTGGACGACGCTCTTCGTTCGGTCTGCGGAAAAATCGTCAATGGTTCCGTACAAAAGAAGATTTTCGTTCGTCTTAGAAGTCGACAAGCCTCTTCGCACTTCTTTTGCCAAGATTGCACGGCAAAGTTCCCAATTTGCTCCGTCCGACAGGCGACCGATCCGTATACCAACCTGCTTCGTGCTTCTTCCGCAATCATATATAGCAAAAGTCAGGTATCCCGTTTTGCAAAGCAGCAATGTTGTAACAGTTAGTTGATCGAATACGACGTTCCCTGTCCTTGTATAGGTAACATGTCTGACTGTGTAGATTAATGTGCCAATGACATGATCTTTGGCTCAAGTAATGAGAAAAGAGGTACGCTTGCAGCTTGTGTTCCTCTTCGGGCTGGGCTTCCCTTTTGGGTTTCCTTGCCTTGCCCGGCGATCCTGCCCCAATATCGTTGTGCTGCTGTTGAGGGTCGGATCAACTCAGTTGCGGGAAAGTTATGTGTGTGTGTGTGTGTGTCCACCGTGCGTGGTTTCTGTGGAAGTAAGATCCTGTGGACGAAGTTCTTCGTTCGGTCTGTGGAAAAAGTCGTCAGTCGTTCCGTGTAAAGAACGATACTTATTTTGCCTTGTAAGTCGAAACACCCCTGTGCGGTCTTCTTTTCGCCAAGTTTGCGCGGCAAAGTTCCCATTTTTCCCCGTGCGACAGCCAACCGATCCGTAAGCCAACCTCTTTTGTGTTTCTTCCACAAACGTCTATAGCAGAGGCCAGGTATCCGGTATAGTTGCGGGAAGGTTGTCTGTTCTTCCGTGCGTGGTTTCTGCGGCAGCAAGATCCTGTGGACGACGTTTTCGTTTTGTTTGCGAAAAAATCGTCAATGGTTCCGTGTAAAGGGGAACTTGTGTGTTTCTCCGTGCGTGGTTTCTGCGGCAGCAAGATCCTGTGGACGACGTTCATCGTTTTGCCGGCGGAAAAAATCGTCAACGGTTTCGTGTAAAAAAAGATTTTGTTTGCGATGTAAGCCGACAAACCCCTTTGCGTTTCTTTTTGCCAAGTTTGCGCGGCAAAGTTCCCACTTTTTCCCGTGCGGCAGCCAACCGATCTGTATACCAACCTCTTTCGTGCTTCTTCCACAGACGTCTACAGCAGAGGCCACATATCCTGTCTCGCAAAACGGCAATGTTGCGTGTTTTTTCCGTGCGTGGTTGCTGCGGCAGCAACATCCTCTGGATCTTCGTTCGGTCTGCTGACAAAACCGTGAATGGTTCCGTGTAAAGAAAGATTTTTGCTTGCCTTGTAAGCCGACAAACCAATTTGCTCTTTTTTTCCCCATAATTGCGCCGTAAAGCTCACACTTTTTTCCCGTGCGACAGCCAGCCGATCCGTATACCAACCTATTTTGCGCTTCTTCCACAAACGTTTACGGCAGAGGCCATATATCCTGTCCCGCAAAAGCAAAACCGCAATGTTGTGTGTGTTTTTTTCCGTGCGTGGTTTCTGCGGTAGCAAGATTCTATGGATCTTCGTTCGGTCTGCGGAAAAAGTCGTGAATGGTTCCGTATAAAGAAAGATTTTTCTTTTGTGTTGTAAGCCGACGCACCCCTGTGCGCGCTTCTTTTCGCCAAAATTGTGCGGTACAAAGTTCACATTTTTTCCCGTGCGACAGCCAACCGATCCATATAGCAACCTGTGTTGTGCTTCTTCCTCCAATGTCTACAGCGGAGGCAAGGAATCCTGTTTTGCAAAACGGTACTGACCCGGTAATGCTATGAAAATTGCGGAGAAGATGCGTTTTTCTTTATGCGGTTCCTGCGGCAACAAAATCCTGTGGACAATGCTCTTCGTTCGATCATCAGAGAAAACGTGAATGGTTCCGTGTTAGGAGAGCTTTTTGTTTGCCTTGTAAGCCGACAAATCCCTTCCTACTTTTCTTGCCAAACATGCACGGCAAAGTTCTCGTTTTCTTCCCGTCCGACAGCCAACCGAAGCGGACACCAAGCTCTTTTGCTCTTCGTCCGCGAACATTTGCAGCAGAGGCCAGGTATCCTGTTTTGCAAAGGCGGCAACAATGTGGCAGTTGCGGGAGGAATGTGCATGTTTTCCGTGCATGGTGTTGCAGCAAGATCCTCTGAACGATGCTCCCTGGACCCTCCCAAAAACCTTCCCGCATGCGTGAGTCCCACCACCCACTCTTCTTTCGCAGAAATATATCGCCCAATGCCTAATTCTTCTTCTCAAAATCTGCTGGCGAAGCCAGATTGGGATCCATCATATTCCATTTTGAACCGGTATGATTCGATGCATTCTGTTTGGGGTCTTCGCTGGTGAAATCTGTCATTCTGAGAACATGATGATCTATTTGATAAATTATTATCTGATATATATTATCGTTATATGAGATCCCTAGCAATTCTTACGGCGATTTGATTTCCTTGAATTTCTAATTTATCTAAATGATCCTTTCTATCAAAATATGATCCCTTATTGCTTTCTTTAGAAAATACTGCATCTCTATCATCTCTATTAGGAAATGGTTTTAAGATTACTTCGTAATCATTAATCAGCTCCAAAATATCTTCATATCTAGATCTTCTATGAAATTGAATTCCAGCATTTGATATTATCATTCTTTTATATATATTATTTTAGAAAATAGCCTCGTTTAACTCGTTTAATATATCATATCGTTTTTTGATATATTCTAGAGAAGTCTCGGATATTCTCGGAGTATGCATTTCTCATTTCAATCTTATTATTTCGATTTCGTAATTTGCCTTCATTTGTCCCTCTAATCATGTTCGTTTAAATATCATCTTTTGTATTTCGCCTCTTTCACTTCTAATTCTTTTTTCAACATTAACAGATAGGCTAGATTTTGCTGACGATATACCAGATCTTCAGATGAATTTATTTCAGGATTCTCTAATGATTTTTCTTATGATACTTTTTATTTTATTGGAATTCGAATTATATAGTATCATTTATACATATTATGATTTAAATTTTTTACTTCTAGTCTGAAAGATATTTTTATCAATATTATCTGATTTTTCCTGTGTTCTTCTCATAATTTCGGCGTTCATTGATCTCATTTGTAATTGTAATAATTACTATTGTGCTAAATTTGAATAAGGGCTTAAGGATTCGTGTGGTGGTTTAGGCGGCATTGTTTTAGAAAGAGGCTGTTGTTATTCTTGATATTGTGGAGGTTGTATTAATTTTTTTCTTGTGGTTCTGGTGCTAGTGATTCAATAACTATTCCAATTTTTTCTAAGTCCATATTTTTTAACTGGCTTATCAAGAATATTACTCGGTTTCTTTTTATATATGCTAGGCTGACTATATCTTAAAGTTTTTGATTTCATAGTTTTTTTTTGTAGTCTTTGCATTCTGTAGGATTTGTCATAATTTCTGTAATTTTTACTCGTTTTTGTGTTTCTTTAACTGGTTCAGGTATTAATATTTCTATTTCTGGTGGTGTTTCAGTTGCTTTGTTTTCAGGTTCACCGTTGGCTCCAATATTTTCTGAATTTTATTCTGATATATATATATATATATATATATATGATATTCTATATATTTTCTAGTATAATTCATATAGCATCTATATTATGAAAGAGAAGGCTCAATGACAAATTAACTCCGTTGAAATTTATAAGCTTACCTATTTCATCTGCTATTCTAAATATTACTTTTCTTTTTGAACGACGCGAGACATTTACATAATCATAATCTGAAAACTTCATAAGGATCATTTATAATTCTAGCGAATGAAGCATTTACAGGATTTCTTTCACTGTGGCATTTGAAAATGGTGAGGGCCTGTGAAAATTAATAATTGATAATTCCGGATACGATATATAAATATCTTGGTATGCTAATAAGTTTATAAAACCAGAAACCGACGGCACTATAGAAGTTGAAAAACCTACAGGCTGTGTGGAATTTAAAATACTATGTATACTGTTTAAGTTATTTAGATCAACACTATTTGAAAAAGACCCTACAGTACTGGCAGTCATACTATCAGGAAGAAGAATACAAATAATTTCTGTATAATTTGATTCAATTGATATTTTATTTGAGGTTATGATATACGATACAGTATATATATTATCTCTACCTACAATATCAAATAGGCGATTTAATTCTCTTTGTATTGTAGATACTAGTTCAGGTGGTCTAAAATTTCCGAATGATATTTCATTTCTTATATAAGTTATTCCTGTTGGTGCTGCTGGTGCTAGTACTCTATGTTGAAAATATAAATTTCTATTATTTTCGTTTATTGAATACCACGTATTCGGAATTGCTAACTCTGAATTTGCATAGTCGTTCCATCGGGAATTTCAAATGATTCTCTTAATTGTATTTGAAAGACGCTTATACTGCGACTGTTTGAAGTGCGGTATATTGAATATGTTAATGGCCTGATATTCATATTTCTATATTTTAGTTTTAGATAATATATATATATATATATATATTCATTTTTCAATTTTCGTCTATTAGCTTGTAATCGTTTTTCATCAAATTTAGGATTTAGATTGTATCCTTGTTCCATAAATTCCTGATGATAAGGGATATTTGTATATTTTAATCAATCCATAAAGGCTTTTTCGATATATGTTCGACCACATATTCCATACATGATGTTCTTACCTGTTTTGGCTAGTATCTTTTCTTTTTTCTTACTTTTTTCCAGTCATATATATATATATATGATTGATAAAAATTAATGTATATTCTTTTTATATAATGACAAAGGTTGAAAGACAATAAAAAAATGCTAGAACACAACGGCAAAATACCAAATACCCAAGGTATCAAATATGCTTACGATCGTGATAATAATGCTTTTATATAGGATAATAAAACGCATGTAGCAGGATCATGTTCTATAAGGGATTGGCAACAAAACTATACAAATCTTAAAATAGAGGGAAATAGAGATATGGATCGTTACAAGGAAGCGAGACGAGTATTAGTGGAAAGTCCACAAGTAGATATACTATTAGGGCACAGTATGGGTGGTAGTGTTATATTAGAATTAAATAAAGAATTTAAGGATGGAAATTATAAAACGAGAATTTATCATGCTCCAATATCAAGTTTCTTGTCTCCTATGCTTGGTTTAGATAAACCGACGGAACAGCACAAGCGTTTTAAAATGACAGGGGATCCCGTGAGCGCTTTTGATAACGCGGTTATAAGTTATGATACGAAAACGTTGTTAAACCCTATAGCAAGTCATTATATAGATAAATATAAGGTATTGATGAAAGAATACGAATATTAGGTATATATTAAACTATCTAAAATACTATAATATAATGCTTAACAAGGTCCGAAAATCAAAAGATCAATCAAGGATGAAATGATTAGAGGAGTTGTAGAAATCAATGAAACGGCAATGGTGCAACCACAACTAGAAAAGCGATTTTCTAAAAAATATGAATAGTTTGAACTCGTTTAAAAAGAAAAATTTAATAATAAAAAGTTTAAATAAAATATAGATATATATATATATATTGGATTTAGTTATAGCTGAAATGCAAGATAATATGATAAGCTCCTTACAATTCGGACTTCCAGAAAGCGCCGCGTATATTACTGATCGTAAGCAGGTTCATTTTCCTAGCATTAGATTTGTTGTTATAGGAGAAGATAATAATTACATTGATATATCCAGTATTTATTTATTTCTTGATGTTGTGAATAAATCGGAAGCAGCAGGACAATATTTGAGTCCTCTAGGAGAAAGTCTTACTTTTTTATTCGCTATAGATGCAACGCGGCAGGACAACAAATTAACGATATTGATAATTATAGTTTAGTATATGAACAAACGAAATCTTTTAAATCTGAAGAAGTCAGTTATTTAGACGATATTCAGGAAAGTTGCTTAACACGATACGATAGCAGAATTAATAGACTTTATATATTTCCAGTTGAACCGGCACAAGCACCAGCATCAATTGCGACAAATGACAGAGGTATAGTATTACCAAAACTTACACGTAGGCTTGCGGATGATTATTTGAATCGTCGTCGCGAGTGCGGACCCAGTCATATACTGAGCGCATGGCGTCTCAGACTGGATGGTGGCGTTTCAGACCGGCGGGGTCCCTAGTCGTAGCAAAACCCAGTTGCCGTCGGCGTGTACTTGCAAGAGGTCGTATGGAAGTCCGGGCCTTGTAGCAGAACCCGACTGACGCGGGCTTATTCCCGGACGAGGTCGCTTGGAGGTGTTGCAGCTGAACATGACCCAGGCATATGGCTTCCTGTTGACGCAGGAAACGTGTTCGGCTCTATTTGCTTGGTCTCAATACATGAGAGTATTGCCGTGGCCTCGCAGGACCGACTTAATACGACAGGTACTGCACCAGGCAAATTCGTTCGGATGGGACATAGTTTAAGTGCGTGCGTTTTCGCCAATTCCGGATATTACCTTCTAATTCGATATTATCCGATAGAGTTT
>CAJNDT010003137.1:0-25115 GCA_905221615.1 Symbiodinium sp. CCMP2592
GTCCGTCCGTCCATCCGAGCGGAAGCCAACGAGATTTGCGACAACGAACGCTTTAGGGCTAACGGCCGGAGCCCCTTGTTTAAACCATGAGGGTTGCCCAGGGCGCCAGCTGCGCTGGCGGACCCTAAACCCTAAACCCTAAACCCTAAACCCTAAACCCTAAACCCTAATTTTTTTAGACGGCTGCGCCGTATGAACGGCCTTAAGCGCGGCAGCCGAGTGTGGCCAGCGCAGCAGTTGTTGTTAGAAACTTAGGAAACTTTGGCTTTTGCAAACGAGCTTACTTAAATTCCTTCGGGCTTTGTATGTCAATTTACTTAAACCCCACTTGGGACTATACTTGTGAATTCATTTAAACCCTGCTTGCGGTTATGTATGTCCAATCAATTACACCCTGGCTGAGGCTATATATGTCAATCTATATAAGCTTCGCTCGGAGCCATGTATGTCTGGGCCTATGTATGCCAGTCTATTTCAATCCGGTTTGAGGCTGTGCATGTCTTAAACCCCGTCTGGGCCTGTGTGTAATAATTTACTATAACGGTGTTTGCGCCTATGTATGTGACTTTACTTAAACTCGTCTGGCCCTATGCCTGTCAATTTACTCAAACTCCGTTTGGGGCGAAAAATATCGATTTAGTTAAACCCCGCTTGGGGCTATGTATGTCAATTTACTCAAACCCCTGGCTTCACATGTCAATTTACTTAAACACCGTCTCTTGCTTCGCCGCTTCATATGTGAGTCTACTTAAAGCCCGTTATGGCTACCTATAGTAATGTACTTAAACCCCGTCTTTGACTTCATATGTAAATATACTTTAACCCCGTCTCTGGCTCCTTATATCAATTTACTAATTCCCGTCTTTTACTACATATGTCAATTCACGCAACCACCATCTTTACCTCCGGAGAGGTGTGAATACATTGAAGTGAAAAGCACCCGGAAAGATTTAAGTAAAGTGAAGGTTGAAGAGCCCGCGGGAAGGTTTCAAGTGAAAGGAAAAGAGGTTTAAGTTAATTGAATTGAAGAGCTTTCCGATGTTTCAACTGTCTTAAACCTCTGCGTGCAACGACTGCCCGGTTTCGTGCGGCTGGCTCCAGACCCATTCGACCCGTGTCTTCAATGGCAACATATTATAAGTATAGGAGAAGGTTTACATTTCATTCTAGGTTTCATGTACGTACACATATCGAGAAATTTATAGCTGCACAATATTTGAAAAGATTTCGATTTGGCTACAATAAACAAGCTGGAAAATGCAGAGATATATGTATAGCTGTGTATATATATTGAAACGAAAAATGTATTCAGATATGTTCATATATATATATATATATGTTCATTTATGACATATATACATATACACATATATGTAAATGCAGAAAATAGAAAATATATTTAAATATAGAGATCCATGCAGCATAGATCTAAGTATAAAACACAGAAATGTGTGTATATGTAGTATGTACGTATATATAGAAGAGATATTTGATATATGTATATATATATAAACAACGACTTAAATATAAATCAAGATAAAGATACAGATGAAGATATATACATATATACAGATTCAGATATAGATATGGACATGGATATAAACATAACATACAAGCATAAATTGTTAGACATATCTGCAAATAAATTCGAAAAGCATACAAAGTACATAGCTATCTGTGTATATATACTGAACCAGATTCACATGTGTGATATAGAAATCATTCTTATCAACATGTATTTGTCGGTATGCACACATATACATATATGTAGCAATATAGATGTAGCTATGGATATGGGGATAGATATAGGTATAAATATAGGTGTAAATATAGGTATAGATATATGTATTGATATAGGTTCAAATGGAGGTATAGATATAGGTACAGATAAGATATAGGTATAGATATAGGTATAGATATGGGTATAGATATAGGTATAGGTATAGGTATAGATATAGGTATAGATATAGGTATAGATATAGGTATAGGAATAGATATAGATATTGACATTAGCATTGACATAGACAGAGATATAGATGCAGGTACTAATGTAGATATCGATGCAAATAGAATATGGATATAGTTAAGATATAGATGCGGATAAAGATATAGGTATAGACAAAGGTATAGATATAGGAAAGACAGGCACAGATATAGATATAGACTTAGACATAGACCTGCATGCAGATATAGATCTAAGTGAAGATGAAGACATACAGGCATGAACTAGTTCAAATCGGTAGAACCATGAAGATATAGATATGGGAGCAGATATTGAAACAGACATAGATGTAGATATAGTCATGCAATTATGTAAAGTTAACTACGAAGTTCACCGCATTTGAGGAACTGCATGCAAGCATAAGCAGAGAGAACGAGGTACCGATGCTCAGACATGCGAATATAGGTACAAACAGATGATAATGCCTAGATATGGCCGCAATTGACTTCAACGTGGCCCCCCAAAGCTGATTACTTCAATTTACTAATACCCGGTTCCTCTTATGATCTCGGGATGAACTGGTGCGGATTTAAGCTTGCTTTATCTTTCGATCCGCACTGTCCCAAAACTACATCTTCAACATGACTCGTCATTTGCAAAGTATATGAGAGGTGAAGAAAATATATCACATTTACATATATATATATAGAGACATGTAAAAGGAACAATAAGCAGATACCTAGGATTTTATACAGACATACGGGCTTATCTACATACATACATATATATATATATATATATATATATTTTTTTATTCGCATATATATATATATATACATGAAAAGTTCACATATGAATCTATAGCCAGAGAGAACATACACAGATACAAAAAATTAAGACATGTAGATACATACATAGATATACAGATATACAGATATTCTTATATATATATGTAGTATACAGAGACAAATAGAAACATATTTATGGGTCTAGGTACATCCACAAATTTGAGCATTGGTACAACTACATATACATACAGTTACGTGTACTCTAAAAATAAACTACGATATACATGCAGCCATAAACATATACTAATCTAGATAATTTATCTATGATTTTGGCTTATATTCATACATATGTATATACAGCTATGCACATATACATATATACAGAAGTAGAGATACAAATATTAATGTTATCAATATATGCTACATAAAATTATAAACTTCATCGCATAGGGTGCATGTTTGAAAGTTATGACATGTATACTTAAGCTTTCAAACCTGTGTAGTGTTGCACCACTCCGCCTCGGCCGGGGGATATATATATATACATGAAAAGTTCACATATGAATCTATAGCCAGAGAGAACATACACAGATAAAAAAAAAAGACATGTAGATACATACATAGATATACAAATATACAGATATTCATATAAATATATATATGTATATATATATATATATATATATGTAGGCAGCTGTTTGTATACAGAGACAAATAGAAACATATTTATGGGTTTAGATACATCCACGAATTTGAGCATTGGTATAACTACATATACATACATTTACGTGTACTCTAAAAATAAACTACGATATACACGCAGCCATAGACATATACTAATCTAGATAATTTATCTATGATTTTGGCTTATATTCATACATATGTATATACAGCTATGCACATATACATATAGACAGAAGTAGAGATACAAATATTAATGTTATCAATATATGCTACATAAAATTATAAACTTCATCGCCTAGGGTGCATGTTTGAAAGTTATTACATGTATACTTAAGCTTTCAAACCTGTGTAGTGTTGCACCATTCCGCCTCGGCCGGTGGCTTCCGCCCCCGGCCTCGGCGGAGACTAAACTCTCTGTCGTAGCATCCTTATCATTTTATTGAACAGATCATTGGAATGATATCAGTTGTTCTATGTTTGGAATATACTCGAATTTTTAAACCTCTGTAGTCTTGCAAGTAGCTCCGTGTGGACGACAGCTACTCTAAAATTCATACTTCTACTACCGAAACACAAACAAAAAGAAAAACTATTAACCAACTATTTGATAAGAAAATTTGTCTTATAAACAAAGAAAAGTCCCTACGATTTTTTTTACTATTTCTCAAATTGGGTTTTAGGTTTTGTAAGCGTTTGTCTCACTCACTCACTTTCATTCAACCATTCTTCTTCACTCCTTCTCACTCGCTGATTCTCATTCTCTCATGTTCACTCGCTCTTTCTCATCACGCGCTCACGAACACTCACGCCCCCGCCAAAACAAAATCAATTTTTGAATCTTCATTTCTGTGTTTTCACGCGTCGCCGAAACAAATTTGGTTCGGCAACTGTCGTTTTTGGGATTCTAACCCCCGTCCGTCCGTCTGTCCTTCCGTCCGTCCCGTCCGTCCGTACGTCCGTCCCCGTCCATCCGTCCGTCCGTGCGTCCGTCCCCGTCCATCCGTCCCCGCCCGTGAATCCTTCCCCGTCCGTCTGTCCGTCCGTCCCCGTCCCTTCTGTCCGTCCGTCCCCTTCCGTCCGTCTGTCCCCTTCCGTCCCCCTCCCCGTCCCTTCCGTTCGCTCCCTTCCCTCCGTTCCGTCCTTGTCCGTCCGCCCGTTCTCGTCCGTCCTCGTCCGTCCGTCCGCGTCCTCCGTCTGTCCCTGTCCGTCCGTCCGTCCATCCGTCCGTCCGTCCGTCCGTGGTCCGTCCGTCCGTCCGTCCGTCCGCCCATGTCCGTCCGTCCCTGTCCGTCCGCCCGTGTCCGTCCGTCCGCGTCCGTCTGTCCGTGTGTGTCCGTCCGTCCGTACGTCCGTCCCTTGCGGCCTTTCTTGTGATTGTCCGTTCATCCATCCGTCTGTCCACGCGTTCAATCAAGCGTTTGGCGGCTTTCAATTTGGCGTTTGCGGTCTCGACTTTGGGCTTTTGGTGATTTGGGTATCGCGTTTGCCTTGTAATTGAACGAAATCACAACACAAATCTGTTTCTGGAATTGTCGTTTTTGTTTTCTTATCGCGGTCCGTGCCGTCCGGGTCCGTCGAGTCCGTCCCGTCCCGCGCTGTCCCGACACCCGTCCGTCGGCGCGTCCGCATGTGCGTCCATCCGTCCGTCTGTCCGTCCGTCCATCCGAGCGGAAGCCGGCAAGATTTGCGGCAACGAACGCTTTAAAGCTATGGGCCGGAGCCCCTTGTTTAAACCATGAGGGTTGCCCGGGGCGCCAGCTGCGCTGGCGAACCCTAAACCCTAAACCCTAAACCCTAAACCCTAAACCCTAAACCCTAAATTTTAGAGGCTGCGCCTTGTATGAACGGCCTTTAGCGGCGCAGCCGAGGTGCGCCAGCGCAGCAGTTGGTTATGAAACTTAGGACTTGGGCTTTTGCAAACGAGCTTACTTAAATTCCTTCGGGCTTTGTATGTCAATTTACTTAAACCCCACTTGGGACTATACTTGTGAATTCATTTAAACCCTGCTTGCGGTTATGTATGTCCAATCAATTACACCCTGGCTGAGGCTATATATGTCAATCTATATAAGCTTCGCTCGGAGCCATGTATGTCTGGGCCTATGTATGCCAGTCTATTTCAATCCGGTTTGAGGCTGTGCATGTCTTAAACCCCGTCTGGGCCTGTGTGTAATAATTTACTATAACGGCATTTGCGCCTATGTATGTGACTTTACTTAAACCCGTCTGGCCCTATGCCTGTCAATTTACTCAAACTCCGTTTGGGGCGAAAAATATCGATTTAGTTAAACCCCGCTTGGGGCTATGTCAATTTACTCAAACCCCTGGCTTCACATGTCAATTTACTTAAACACCGTCTCTTGCTTCGCCGCTTCATATGTCAGTCTACTTAAAGCCCGTTATGGCTACCTATAATAATGTACTTAGACCCCGTCTTTGACTTCATATGTAAATATACTTGAACCCCGTCTCTGTCTCCTTATATCAATTTACTAATTCCCGTCTTTTACTACATATGTCAGTTCACGCAACCACCATCTTTACCTCCGGAGAGGTGTGAATACATTGAAGTGAAAGCACCCGGAAAGATTTAAGTAAAGTGAAGGTTGAAGAGCCCGCGGGAAGGTTTCAAGTGAAAGGAAAAGAGGTTTAAGTTAATTGAATTGAAGAGCTTTCCGATGTTTCAACTGTCTTAAACCTCTGCGTGCAACGACTGCCCGGTTTCGTGCGGCTGGCTCCAGACCCATTCGACCCGTGTCTTCAATGGCAACATATTATAAGTATAGGAGAAGGTTTACATTTCATTCTAGGTTTCATGTACGTACACATATCGAGAAATTTATAGCTGCACAATATTTGAAAAGATTTCGATTTGGCTACAATAAACAAGCTGGAAAATGCAGAGATATATGTATAGCTGTGTATATATATTGAACCGAAAAATGTATTCAGATATGTTCATATATATATATGTTCATTTATGACATATATACATATATACATATATGTAAATGCAGAAAATAGAAAATATATTTAAATATAGAGATCCATGCAGCATAGATCTAAGTATAAAACACAGAAATGTGTGTATATGTAGTATGTACGTATATATAGAAGAGATATTTGATGTATGTATATATATATAAACAACGACTTAAATATAAATCAAGATAAAGATACAGATGAAGATATATACATATATACAGATTCAGATATAGATATGGACATGGATATAAACATAACATACAAGCATAAATTGTTAGACATATCTGCAAATAAATTCGAAAAGCATACAAAGTACATAGCTATCTGTGTATATATACTGAACCAGATTCACATGTGTGATATAGAAATCATTCTTATCAACATGTATTTGTCGGTATGCACACATATACATATATGTAGCAATATAGATGTAGCTATGGATATGGGGATAGATATAGGTATCAATATAGGTTTAAATATCGGTATAGATATATGTATTGATATAGGTTCAAATGGAGGTATAGATATAGGTACAGATAAGATATAGGTATAGATATAGGTATAGATATGGGTATAGATATAGGTATAGGTATAGGTATAGATATAGGTATAGATATAGGTATAGATATAGGTATAGGAATAGATATAGATATTGACATTAGCATTGACATAGACAGAGATATAGATGCAGGTACTAATGTAGATATCGATGCAAATAGAATATAGATATAGTTAAGATATAGATGCGGATAAAGATATAGGTATAGACAAAGGTATAGATATAGGAAAGACAGGCACAGATATAGATATAGACTTAGACATAGACCTGCATGCAGATATAGATCTACGTGAAGATGAAGACATACAGGCATGAACTAGTTCAAATCGATAAAACCATGAAGATGTAGATATGGGAGCAGATATTGCAACAGACATAGATGTAGATATAGTCATGCAATTATGTAAAGTTAACTACGAAGTTCACCGCATTTGAGGAACTGCATGCACGCATAAGCAGAGAGAACGAGGTACCGATGCTCAGACATGCGAATATAGGTACAAACAGATGATAATGCCTAGATATGGCAGCAATTGACTTCAACGTGGCCCCCCAAAGCTGATTACTTCAATTTACTAATACCCGGTTCCTCTTATGATCTCGGGATGAACTGGTGCGGATTTAAGCTTGCTTTAGCTTTCGATCCGCACTGTCCCAAAACTACATCTTCAACATGACTCGTCATTTGCAAAGTATATGAGAGGTGAAGAAAATATATCACATTTACATATATATATATATAGAGACATGTAAAAGGAACGATAAGCAGATACCTAGGATTTTATACAGACATACGGGCTTATCTACATACATATATATATATATATATTCGCATATATATATATGTATACATGAAAAGTTCACATATGAATCTATAGCCAGAGAGAACATACACAGATACAAAAAATAAAGACATGTAGATACATACATAGATATACAGATATACAGATATTCATATATATATATATATATATGTAGGCAGCTGTTTGTATACAGAGACAAATAGAAACATATTTATGGGTCTAGATACATCCACGAATTTGAGCATTGGTACAACTACATATACATACAGTTACGTGTACTCTAAAAATAAACTACGACGCTACGATATACATGCAGCAATAAATATATACTAATCTAGATAATTTATCTATGATTTTGGCTTATATTCATACATATGTATATACAGCTATGCACATATACATATAGACAGAAGTAGAGATACACATATTAATGTTATCAATATATGCTATATAAAATTATAAACTTCATCGCATAGGGTGCATGTTTGAAAGTTATTACATGTATACTTAAGCTTTCAAACCTGTGTAGTGTTGCACCACTCCGCCTCGGCCGGGGGATATATATATATATATACATGAAAAGTTCACATATGAATCTATAGCCAGAGAGAACATACACAGATACAAAAAATAAAGACATGTAGATACATACATAGATATACAGATATACAGATATTCATATATATATATATATATATATATGTAGGCAGCTGTTTGTATACAGAGACAAATAGAAACATATTTATGGGTTAGATACATCCACAAATTTGAGCATTGGTATAACTACATATACATACAGTTACGTGTACTCTAAAAATAAACTACGATATACATGCAGCCATAAACATATATTAATCTAGATAATTTATCTATGATTTTGGCTTATATTCATACATATGTATATACAGCTATGCACATATACATATATACAGAAGTAGAGATACAAATATTAATGTTATCAATATATGCTACATAAAATTATAAACTTCATCGCATAGGGTGCATGTTTGAAAGTTATTACATGTATACTTAAGCTTTCAAACCTGTGTAGTGTTGCACCATTCCGCCTCGGCCGGTGGCTTCCGCCCCCGGCCTCGGCAGAGACTAAACTCTCTGTCGTAGCATCCTTATCATTTTATTGAACAGATCATTGGAATGATATCAGTTGTTCTATGTTTGGAATATACTCGAATTTTTAAACCTCTGTAGTCTTGCAAGTAGCTCCGTGTGGACGACAGCTACTCTAAAATTCATACTTCTACTACCGAAACACAAACAAAAAGAAAAACTATTAACCAACTATTTGATAAGAAAATTTGTCTTGTAAACAAAGAAAAGTCCCTACGATTTTTTTTACCATTCCTCAACTTGGGTTTTAGGTTTTGTAAGCGTTTGTCTCACTCACTCACTTTCATTAAACCATTCTTCTTCACTCCTTCTCACTCGCTGATTCTCATTCTCTCATGTTCACTCGCTCTTTCTCATCACGCGCTCACGAACACTCACGCCCCCGCCAAAACAAAATCAATTTTTGAATCTTCATTTCTGTGTTTTCACGCGTCGCCGAAACAAATTTGGTTCGGCAACTGTCGTTTTTGGGATTCTAAACCCCGTCCGTCCGTCTGTCCTTCCGTCCTTCCGTCCGTCCTGTTCGTCCGTCCGTCTGTCCGTCCCCGTCCATCCGTCCGTCCGTGCGTCCTTCCCCGTCCATCCGTCCCCGCCCGTGAATCCTTCCCCGTCCGTCTGTCCGTCCGTCCCCGTCCCTTCTGTCCGTCCGTCCCCTTCCGTCCGTCCGTCCTTCCCCTTCCGTCCCCCTCCCCGTCCCTTCCGTTCGCTCCCTTCCCTCCGTTCCGTCCTTTTCCGTCCGCCCGTCCGTCCGCGTCCTCCGTCTGTCCCTGTCCGTCCGTCCGTCCGTCCGTGGTCCGTCCGTCCGTCCGTCCGTCCGCCCATGTCCGTCCGTCCCTGTCCGTCCGCCCGTGTCCGTCCGTCCGCGTCCGTCTGTCCGTGTGTGTCCGTCCGTCCGTACGTCCGTCCCTTGCGGCCGTTCCTGTGATTGTCCGTTCATCCATCCGTCTGTCCACGCGTTCAATCAAGCGTTTGGCGGCTTTCAATTTGGCGTTTGCGGTCTCGACTTTGGGCTTTTGGTGATTTGGGTATCGCGTTTGCCTTGTAATTGAACGAAATCACAAAACAAATCTGTTTCTGGAATTGTCGTTTTTGTTTTCTTATCGCGGTCCGTGCCGTCCGGGTCCGTCGAGTCCGTCCCGTCCCGCGCTGTCCCGACACCCGTCCGTCGGCGCGTCCGCATGTGCGTCCATCCGTCCGTCTGTCCGTCCGTCCATCCGAGCGGAAGCCGGCAAGATTTGCGGCAACGAACGCTTTAAAGCTATGGGCCGGAGCCCCTTGTTTAAACCATGAGGGTTGGCCGGGGCGCCAGCTGCGCTGGCGAACCCTAAACCCTAAACCCTAAACCCTAAACCCTCAAGAGCAGGATAAATAGAAATTGTGTGACATTCGAATCGAATTGCATTTTCATTCGTCTCGAAGTTTCATTAAACGTGTGGGAAGAAAGCGCGGCCCAAAAACAATCCAATATCCAAGCACTTCAGCTCTTCAGACCCAGAGCCCCCCCAGCCCCCCAGCCCAGCCCCAGCCCCAGCCCACCCCAGCCCCAGCCCCACCCCAAGCCTCCTCAGCCCCAGCCCCCCAGCCCCCCAGCCCCAGCCCATGCCTCCCCAGCCCCAGCCCCCCAGCCCCAGCCCCAGCCCGCAGCCCCCAGCCCAGCCCCAGCCCCAGCCCCAGCCCCCCAGCCCCCAGCCCCCAGCCCCCAGCCCCAGCCCCAGCCAGCCCAGCACCAAAATCAAAATATCAAAGCAAAAACGAAAACGTTTCGCTCAAAACTTTCGCTCAAAACTTTCGCTCAAAACCCCGGACCCAAACCCTATACAATTTCTATTAAACCCTAAACCCTAAACCCTAAACCCTAAATTCCCACCCAGGCCTGCTTAGGCCGTACCCACCCTTTTTCTTAGGGTGCCTGGACCCAGAAGGAAACCCGGCAGTGATTGACACCAACTCTGGATGGACAATGGGTGGAGCCATTGGAGAGTGGTCGAATTCAGCCCCTAGGGCTGAGCCAAGCCATTAGGCCCCTTGCTTGGCGCCCACATTCGCAGAGGGAATTCCCTCGAATCTCAAGAGATTAAAATACCAGGCCGGCCCAGGGGGTCCCCCAGCTGGCAGATTCCAGGGACCCGGGGGGGCTCCTGGCGGTCCTAGCAGGAGACCTGGCGTCTTTTTTGCCCTTCCCCCCTCTTTGGCCCCGCTTAAGCCCCCTGGCCTCCCTGGCCCCCCTGGCCCCCCCTGGCCCCCCCTGGCCCCCCCCCTGGCCCCCCCTGGCCCCCCCCCTGGCCCCCCCTGCCCTGCCTGGCCTCCCTGGCTCTCGGAGCTCTGTGTTTTGGGGTGTGTGGAGGTGTCCTTCCTCAACAGACAGACCAAAGGCAGGTGGGAATTGAGGGCGTAAGCGCTAAACCCTAAAAGGCAATATTTTGGGTGGAAGCCTGTGTATTCTCACAGCGGGTGGGAAAAGGTGAGGAACCAATGTGTGATTGTTTGGTGGACTACACAGAAAAGACTGCCGCTGCGCGGCGAGACGCCCTAAACCCTAAACCCTAAACCCTAAACCCTAAACCCTAAACCCTAAACCCTAAATTCCCACCCAGGCCTGCTTAGGCCGTACCCACCCTTTTTCTTAGGGTGCCTGGACCCAGAAGGACATCCGGCAGTGATTGACACCAACTCTGGATGGACAATGGGTGGAGCCATTGGAGAATGGTCGAATTCAGTCCCTAGGGCTGAGCCAAGCCATTAGGCCCCTTGCGTGGCGCCCATATTCGCAGAGGGAATTCCCTCGATTCTCAAGAGATTAGAATACCCTAAACCCCTTGGTGGTGTTTTCCTTTTCCCCTCAGAAAGGCCCCAGAGGCCGGCCCAGGGGGGTCCCCCAGCTGGCAGATTCCAGGGACCCGGGGGCCTCCTGGCGGGTCCTAGGGGGAGACCTGGCGTTTTTTCGTTGCCTGTGGAGGTTCCCTGCCCTTCTGGGACCGCCTGGCCCCCTGGCCCCCCCTGGCCCCCCCTGGCCCCTTCCTGGCCCCCCTGACCCTCCCCTGGCCTCTCCCTGACCCCTGACCTGACCCGCTCTGTTTTGTGGCGTGTGTAGGTGCGGCCCAACAGACAGACCGGGCAGGTGGGAATTGAGGGCGTAAGCGCTAAACCCTAAAAGGCAATGTTTTGGGTGGTAGCCTGTGTATTCTCACAGCGGGTGGGAACAGGTGAGGAACCAATGTGTAATTGTTTAGTGGTGGAATCGCATTCGAACGCTAGACGTCGATATGCCGCCCCCCCACACCCCTGGGAGTGTTGGGGCGCCATCCTACATAGAAAATACTGCCGCTGCGCGGCGAGATGCCCTAAACCCTAAACCCTAAACCCTAAACCCTAAACCCTAAACCCTAAACCCTAAACCCTAAACCCTAAACCCTAAACTGAAGCGAGCTGCGGGCGCTGCGAATAGCAGCAGCGAGCGTGCCGAAGCGTCAGTGAGGCTGGCTCCGGAGCTGGCGCGACAGGCGCAGCGAAGGAGCCCCAGCACCGGCTCAGGTGCTGGCGCATGCGACAGGCATGCTAGCCAATCAGAACAATATGACCCTAAACCTCCAACCTCGGAGGTTGGTGTCCCTCTCCCTGCCCTGTGGGCCTGGCCCGCCTAGTCCTGGTCCTGGGCCTGGTCTTGCCCCTGGCCCAGCGCCTGCCTGGCCCTGCCTGCCCTGCCTGGCCCTGGCCCTGGCCCTCCCTGGCCCGGCCCTGCCTGGTCCTGGTCTTGACCGCCTGGCTGCCCTGCTTGCCCTGCCTGCCCTTCCCTACCCTTCCCTGCCCTTCTCTGCCCTAACCCTGCTGCTTGCCCTGATTTTGGGCCACCGCCCAAACCTTGACAAAAAACCCTCCCTTCCCTGCCTGTGCTCTGCCCTGAGCTGCCTGCTCTGCCCTGCCCTGCCCCTGCCCTGCCCTGCCCTGCCCTGCCCTGCCCTGCCCTGCCCCGCCCTGCCTCTGCCCTGCTTGCCCTGATTTTGGGCCACCGCCAGACCAAGCCACAAACCTTGAAAAAAACCCTAAACCCGACAAAGGTCATAGACTGGGTGGGCGGGTAGGGCGAGAGCGTTGAACCTGGGCGCACACCACAACACACGTCTCGCGTGGTGGTGTGCGCGGAGCATCGACACACCCTAAACCCTAAACCCTAAACCCTAAACCCTAAACCCCTAAACCCTAAACCCCAAACCCTCAAGAGCAGGATAAATAGAAATTGTGTGTCTTTCGCTTCGAAATGGATTGCATCTTCGACTTTTTCGAATTTTCCTTAAACGTGTGCGCGGAAAGCCACACCCGCCCAGGCCAGTCCTGCCCAGCCTAACCCAGCCCAATTCAGCAGCTCCCAACCAGCCCCAGGTCCAGCCCCGCCCACAGCCCAGCAGCCAGCCCCAGCCCAGCAGCACGCCAGCCCCAGCCCAGCCAACCCACCCAGTCCCCCCAGCCCCCCAGCCCAGCCCGCACCAGCCAGCTCGGACCCCAGCCCGCCACCCAAAATGAAAGTTTCAAGTCAAAAAACAAAACCTGCTCAGAACTTTCGGTCAAAACGTTTCGGTCAAAACTGTCCCCCAAATCCCAGAAACCAAAATTCAAAAGCAAAACCCGAAACCCGGCAAAACCCCCCAAAACTCCGCACCCAAACCCTATACAATGTCTATCCAACGCAGCCCAGCCAGCAAAGCCAGCCAAAAAGGCACAGCAAAAACAAAACCGTCCTCCAAATCCCAGAAACCAAAATGCAAAAGCAAAACCCAAAACCCGGCAAAACCCCCCAAAACCCGGCAAAACCCGGCAAAACTCCGGACCCAAACCCTATACAATTTCTATAAACCCTAAACCCTAAACCCTAAACCCTAAACCTCTCTTTCATATGTATATTTAAAGGTTAATGGCCTTAGTGGTTTTTGTTGCGAGAACGTCCCTGGGCAAGCACAATCGCAACAAAAACCACTAATTTGGCAGTGCTTTCCGGCCTGAACCCTGCCAAATTAGCGACATTTGTTGCGAGGGGCCTGCGCGACCGCCCTGCGCAACAAAAACCACTAATTTGGCAGTGCTTTCCGGCCGGAACCCTGCCAAATTAGTGGTTTTTGTTGCGGCGGGTGCGACCGCCCTGCGCAACAAAAGCCACTAATTTGGCAGTGCTTTCCGGCCGGAACCCTGCCAAATTAGTGGTTTTTGTTGCGGCGGGTGCGACCGCCCTGCGCAACAAAAACCACTAATTTGGCAGTGCTTTCCGTCATGAACCCTGCCAAATTAGCGGTTTTTGTTGCGAGGTGCCTGCGCGACCGCCCTGCGCAACAAAAACCTCTAATTTGGCAGTGCTTTCCGGCCTGAACACTGCCAAATTATTGGTTTTTGTCCCTCTAGGGTTTGGGCTTTAGGGTTTAGGGACTAGGGTTTGGGCTTTAGGGTTTAGGGCCTAGGGTTTGGGCTTTAAGGTCTAGGGCCTAGGGTTTAGGCTTTGGGCTTTAGGGTTTGGGCTTTAAGGTTTAGGGCCTAGGGTTTGGGCTTTAGGGTTTTAGAGTATAGTAGTGGCTTCTAGGGTTTAGGGCATATTTGGTTGGCCTATAGGGTGTAGGAAGAAACTGTATATTTTCCTAATGTTTTGGGATTCTTTGGGCGGGTGGGTTTTTTACTACTACACTGCTGGCCTAGTGATTTCTTAGCCCAGCTAATCGTAAACCCTAAACCCTAAACCCTAAATTTTAAAGGCTGCGCCTTGTATGAACGGCCTTTAGCGGCGCAGCCGAGGTGCGCCAGCGCAGCAGTTGGTTATGAAACTTAGGACTTGGGCTTTTGCAAACGGGCTTACTTAAATTCCTTCGGGCTTTGTATGTCAATTTACTTAAACCCCACTTGGGACTATACTTGTGAATTCATTTAAACCCTGCTTGCGGTTATATATGTCCAATCAATTACACCCTGGCTGAAGCTATATATGTCAATCTATATAAGCTTCGCTCGGAGCCATGTATGTCTGGGCCTATGTATGCCAGTCTATTTCAATCCGGTTTGAGGCTGTGCATGTCTTAAACCCCGTCTGGGCCTGTGTGTAATAATTTACTATAACGGCGTTTGCGCCTATGTATGTGACTTTACTTAAACCCGTCTGGCCCTATGCCTGTCAATTTACTCAAACTCCGTTTGGGGCGAAAAATATCGATTTAGTTAAACCCCGCTTGGGGCTATGTCAATTTACTCAAACCCCTGGCTTCACATGTCAATTTACTTAAACACCGTCTCTTGCTTCGCCGCTTCATATGTCAGTCTACTTAAAGCCCGTTATGGCTACCTATAATAATGTACTTAGACCCCGTCTTTGACTTCATATGTAAATATACTTGAACCCCGTCTCTGGCTCCTTATATCAATTTACTAATTCCCGTCTTTTACTACATATGTCAATTCACGTAACCACCATCTTTACTTCCGGAGAGGGTTGAATACATTGAAGTGAAAAGCACCCGGAAAGATTTAAGTAAAGTGAAGGTTGAAGAGCCCGCGGGAAGGTTTCAAGTGAAAGGAAAAGAGGTTTAAGTTAATTGAATTGAAGAGCTTTCCGATGTTTCAACTGTCTTAAACCTCTGCGTGCAACGACTGCCCGGTTTCGTGCGGCTGGCTCCAGACCCATTCGACCCGTGTCTTCAATGGCAACATATTATAGGTATAGGAGAAGGTTTACATTTTATTCTAGGTTTCATGTACGTACACATATCGATAAATTTATAGCTGCACAATATTTGAAAAGATTTCGATTTGGCTACAATAAACAAGCTGGAAAATGCAGAGATATATGTATAGCTGTGTATATGTATTGAAACGAAAAATGATGAAGATATATACATATATACAGATTCAGATATAGATATGGACATGGATATAAACATAACATACAAGCATAAATTGTTAGACATATCTGCAAATAAATTCGAAAAGCATACAAAGTACATAGCTATCTGTGTATATATACTGAACCAGATTCACATGTGTGATATAGAAATCATTCTTATCAACATGTATTTGTCGGTATGCACACATATACATATATGTAGCAATATAGATGTAGCTATGGATATGGGGATAGATATAGGTATAAATATAGGTGTAAATATAGGTATAGATATATGTATTGATATAGGTTCAAATGGAGGTATAGATATAGGTACAGATAAGATATAGGTATAGATATAGGTATAGATATGGGTATAGATATAGGTATAGGTATAGGTATAGATATAGGTATAGATATAGGTATAGATATAGGTATAGGAATAGATATAGATATTGACATTAGCATTGACATAGACAGAGATATAGATGCAGGTACTAATGTAGATATCGATGCAAATAGAATATGGATATAGTTAAGATATAGATGCGGATAAAGATATAGGTATAGACAAAGGTATAGATATAGGAAAGACAGGCACAGATATAGATATAGACTTAGACATAGACCTGCATGCAGATATAGATCTAAGTGAAGATGAAGACAGACAGGCATGAACTAGTTCAAATCGATAAAACCATGAAGATGTAGATATGGGAGCAGATATTGAAACAGACATAGATGTAGATATAGTCATGCAATTATGTAAAGTTAACTACGAAGTTCACCGCATTTGAGGAACTGCATGCACGCATAAGCAGAGAGAGCGAGGTACCGATGCTCAGACATGCGAATATAGGTGCAAACAGATGATAAATGCCTAGATATGGCCGCAATTGACTTCAACGTGGCCCCCCAAAGCTGATTACTTTAATTTACTAAAACCCGGTTCCTGTTATGATCTCGAGAAGAACTGGTGCGGATTTAAGCTTGCTTTAGCTTTCGATCCGCATTGTCCCAAAACTACATCTTCAATATGACTCGTCATTTGCAAAGTATATGAGAGGTGAAGAAAATATATCACATTTACATATACATATATATATAGAGAGACATATAAAAAGAACGATAGGCAAATACCTAGGGTTTCCTACAGACATACGGGCTTATCTACATACATACATACATATATATATATATATTCGCATATATATGTATACATGAAAAGTTCGCATATGAATCTATGGCCAGAGAGAACATACACAGATACAAAAAACAAAGACATGTAACATGTAGATACATACATAGATATACAGATATACAGATATACAGATATTCATATATATATATATATGCAGGCAGCTGTTTGTATACAGAGACAAATAGAAACATATTTATGGGTCTAGATACATCCACAAATTTGAGCATTGGTACAACTACATATACATACATTTACGCGTACTCTAAAAATAAACTACGATATACATGCAGCCATAAACATATACTAGTCTAGATAATTTATCTATGATTTTGGCTTATATTCATACATATGTATATACAGCTATGCGCATATACATGTAGACAGAAGTAGAGATACAAATATTAATGTTATCAATATATGCTATATACATACAATTATAAACTTCATCGCATAGGGTGCATGTTTGAAAGTTATTACATGTATACTTAAACTTTCAAACCTGTGTAGTGTTGCACCATTCCGCCTCGGCCGGGGGATTATATATATATATACACATGAAAAGTTCACATATGAATCCATAGCCAGAAAGAACATACACAGATACAAAAAATAAAGACATGTAGATACATACATAGATATACAGATATACAGATATTCATTCATTTATATATATATATATAGTCAGCTGTTTGTATACAGAGACAAATAGAAACATATTTATGGGTCTAGATACATCCACAAATTTGAGCATTGGTACAACTACATTTACATACAGTTACGTGTACTCTAAAAATAAACTACGATATACATGCAGCCATAAACATATACTAATCTAGATAATTTATCTATGATTTCGGCTTATATTCATACATATGTATATACAGCTATGCACATATACATATAGACAGAAGTAGAGATACAAATATTAATATTATGAATATATACTACATAAAATTATAAACTTCATCGCATAGGGTGCATGTTTGAAAGTTTTTACATGTATACTTAAACTTTCAATCCTGTGTAGTGTTGCACCATTCCGCCTCGGCCGGTGGCTTCCGCCCCCGGCCTCGGCGGAAACTAAACTCTCTGTCGTAGCATCCTTATCATTTTATTGAACAGATCATTGGAATGATATCAGTTGTTCTATGTTTGGAATATACTCGAATTTTTAAACCTCTGTAGTCTTGCAAGTAGCTCCGTGTGGACGACAGCTACTCTAAAATTCATACTTCTACTACCGAAACACAAAAAAAAAGAAAAACTATTAACCAACTATTTGATAAGAAAATTTGTCTTGTAAACAAAGAAAAGTCCCTACGATTCTTTTTTACCATTCCTCAACTTGGGTTTTAGGTTTTGTAAGCGTTTGTCTCACTCACTCACTTTCATTCAACCATTCTTCTTCACTCCTTCTCACTCGCTGATTCTCATTCTCTCATGTTCACTCGCTCTTTCTCATCACGCGCTCACGAACACTCACGCCCCCGCCAAAACAAAATCAATTTTTGAATCTTCATTTCTGTGTTTTCACGCGTCGGAGAAACAAATTTGGTTCGGCAACTGTCGTTTTTGGGATTCTAAACCCCGTCCGTCCGTCTGTCCTTCCGTCCTTCCGTCCGTCCCGTCCGTACGTCCGTCCCCGTCCATCCGTCCGTCCGTGCGTCCGTGCGTCCGTCCCCGTCCATCCGTCCCCGCCCGTGAATCCTTCCCCGTCCGTCTGTCCGTCCGTCCCCGTCCCTTCTGTCCGTCCGTCCCCTTCCGTCCGTCCGTCCGTCCCCTTCCGTCCCCCTCCCCGTCCCTTCCGTTCGCTCCCTTCCCTCCGTTCCGTCCTTGTCCGTCCGCCCGTCCTCGTCCGTCCTCGTCCGTCCTCGTCCGTCCGTCCGCGTCCTCCGTCTGTCCCTGTCCGTCCGTCCGTCCATCCGTCCGTCCGTCCGTCCGTGGTCCGTCCGTCCGTCCGTCCGTCCGCCCATGTCCGTCCGTCCCTGTCCGTCCGCCCGTGTCCGTCCGTCCGCGTCCGTCTGTCCGTGTGTGTCCGTCCGTCCGTACGTCCGTCCCTTGCGGCCGTTCCTGTGATTGTCCGTTCATCCATCCGTCTGTCCACGCGTTCAATCAAGCGTTTGGCGGCTTTCAATTTGGCGTTTGCGGTCTCGACTTTGGGCTTTTGGTGATTTGGGTATCGCGTTTGCCTTGTAATTGAACGAAATCACAACACAAATCTGTTTCTGGAATTGTCGTTTTTGTTTTCTTATCGCGGTCCGTGCCGTCCGGGTCCGTCGAGTCCGTCCCGTCCCGCGCTGTCCCGACACCCGTCCGTCGGCGCGTCCGCATGTGCGTCCATCCGTCCGTCTGTCCGTCCGTCCATCCGAGCGGAAGCCGGCAAGATTTGCGGAAACGAACGCTTTAAAGCTATGGGCCGGAGCCCCTTGTTTAAACCATGAGGGTTGGCCGGGGCGCCAGCTGCGCTGGCGAACCCTAAACCCTAAACCCTAAACCCTAAACTTAAATCTGGTGATGCCTGTCGCGACGTCTAGGAGCCTATGGCATCGCCAGCGCACGTGCGCTGAGCACCGGCATCCGTTTCAAGAACGGATGCTTGCTCAAGCAGCTGAGCGCGAAGAGTTAGCTTCGTGCTCCGTACCCGCATTCGTTCACTTCGGAGGGTGCATTACGCTTCCAGCGTATAATAGTTGCTTTGAAACTCTATTACCCTAAAGCCTAGGGTCCGGACCGTAAACGGCTTCTAAAGTTTTGAGCTGCTTCACGAAAGGGCTTCTTGTGTGCGTGCTTTAAACCGCACGCTGGACCCAAACAGCCGTATGAACGGCCAGCTAAGAGCAGCCGCATGAAAAGAAAGGGGCACCTCGAGATTGGCGCCTGGCCTAGTTAAAATGCCTTTTATGAAAAGAATTTAATACTCCAAACCCAGCTGCAATTTTCCAGATTTCCGAAGGGCAGCCAACTGCCCGTACGGACGGCGCCGTGTGTACTGCCTGACAGCTCGCAGGCTGGCTCCATCTGCAAGCTGGACCCCTGTCCGTACGGACGGCCGGTTCGGGCAGCAGTGTGCTCTCCCTGTACGCACCAACTCCCCGTACGGATGGCCGGTTCGGGTGGCCGCACTTCAGTCTGTGCCCGTACGGACGGCCGCTTCCGGAGGCCCCAGTCAACTGCCCCTACGGAGGCAGCTCCCTTATCTGTGCCTTGAAAAGTTACGGCGCCGGGTCGTGCGGCCCAGCCAGCTGCCCGTACACTCCAACTGCCCGTACGGACGGCGCCGGTATACTCCCTGACAGCTCGCAGGCTGGACCCCACTGCCCATACGGACGGCCGGTTCCTGCCCGTACGGACGGCCGCTTTGGGAGGCCCAGCCAACTGCCCGTACGGAGGGCGCCCTGCCCGTACGGACGGACGGCCGGTTCGGGCGGCCATGTGCACTCCCTGTACGCACTAAGTGCCCGTACGGACGGCCGGTTCGAGTTGCCAGCCAGGTGTACTCCCTGACTGCCCGTACGGACGGCCGGTTTGGGCGGGCCCAGCCAACTGCCCGTATGGACGGCGCCATTGTACTCCCTGACAGCTCGCAGGCTGGACCCCACTGCCCGTACGGACGGCCGGAACTGCCCGTACGGACGGCGCCCTGCACTCCACCAAACATTCAGTACCGCTGTGAGCGGCCCCCCGACGAAAGCCTATAAGCAAGACCTTAAGCTAAGGGAATACGTTGTACATCGTCCGGCCGGTTCGGGCGGCCATGTGCACTCCCTGTACGCACTAAGTGCCCGCACGGACGGCCGGTTCGAGTTTCCAGCCAGGTGTACTCCCTGACTGCCCGTACGGACGGCCGGTTTGGGCGGGCCCAGCCAACTGCCCGTATGGACGGCGCCATTGTGCTCCCTGACAGCTCGCAGGCTGGACCCCACTGCCCGTACGGACGGCCGGAACTGCCCGTACGGACGGCGCCCTGCACTCCACCAAACATTCAGTACCGCTGTGAGCGGCCCCCCGACGAAAGCCTATAAGCAAGACCTTAAGCTAAGGGAATACGTTGTACATCGTCCAAACCCCATAAGAAAAACCTTAAACCCTAACAGATTCAATGTCTGGGTGGTCTTGGGGTGGGATGTCGCGTCCAGCTGCGGCGCGCCGCCCCGCGACCCTCTGGGTCGAGGCGCGCCGCTTACAATGGGAAACCCTAAATTTTAGAGGCTGCGCCTTGTATGAACGGCCTTTAGCGGCGCAGCCGAAGTGCGCCAGCGCAGCACTTGGTTATGAGACTTAGGACTTGGGCTTATGCAAATGAGCTTACTTAAATTCCTTGGGCATTGTATGTCAATGAACTTAAACCCCACTTGGGGCTATACTTGTGAATTCATTTAAACACCGCTTGCGGTTATATAGGTCCATTCAATTACACTTTGCCTGAGGCTATATATGTCAATCTATATACACTTCGCTCGGAGCCATGTATGTCTGGGCCTATATATGCCAGTCTATTTCAATCCGGTTTGGGGTTGTGCATGTCTTAAACCTCGTCTGGGCCTGTGTGTAAGAATTCACTATGACGGTGATTGCGCCTATGTATGTGACTTTACTTAAACCCGTCTGGCCCTATGCATGTCAATTTACTTAAACTCCGTTTGGGGCGAAATATATCAATTTAGTTAAACCCCGCTTGGGGCTATGTATGTCAATTTACTCAAACGCCTGGCTTCACATGTCAATTTACTTAAACACGGTCTCTTGCTTCGCCGCTTCATATGTCAGTCTACTTAAAGCCCGTTATGGCTACTTATAATAATGTACTTAAACCCCGTCTTTGACTTCATATGTAAATATACTTGAACCCCGTCTCTGGCTCCTTATATCAATTTACTATTTCCCGTCTTTTACTACATATGTCAGTTCACGCAACCACCATCTTTACCTCCGGAGAGGTGTGAATACATTGAAGTGAAAGCACCCGGAAAGATTTAAGTAAAGTGAAGGTTGAAGAGCCCGCGGGAAGGTTTCAAGTGAAAGGAAATACAAGCCCCGCAGAGGTCTAAGTTAATTGAATTGAAGAGCTTTCCGATATTTCAACTGTCTTAAGCCTCTGCGTGCAATGACTGCCCGGTTTCGTGCGACTGGCTCCAGACCCATTCGCCCCGTGTCTTCAATGGCAACATATTATAGGTATAGGAGAAGGTTTACACTTTATTCTAGGTTTCATGTACGTACATATAACGACAAATTTATGGATGCACAATATGTGAAAAGATTTCGATTTAGCTGCAATGAACAAGCTGGAAAATGCAGAGATACACTGATACAGACACGAATCTAAATCATACATGTGTATAGCTGTATATATGTATTGAAACGAAAAATATATTCAGATATGTTCATATATATATATATATTTTCATATGTGACAAATATACATATATGTATATGCATAAAATATAAAATATCTTTAAATAAAGAGATCCACACAGCATAGATCTAGGTATAAAAGACAGAAATGTGTGTATATGTAGCATGTATGTATGTATGGCAGAGATATTTGCTGTATATATATATGTATATATAATGACAAACAAAAACTTAAATATAAATCAAGATATAGATACAGATGAAGATATATACATATATACAGATTCAGATATAGATATGGACATAGATATAAACATAGCATACGTGCATGAATTGTTAGAAATATCTGCAAATAAATTCGAATAGCATATATAGTACATGGCTATCTGTGTATATATATTGAACCAGATTCACATGTATAGTATAGAAATCATTATTATCAACATGTGTTTGTCGGTATGTACATATATACATATATGTAGCAATATAGATATAGCTATCAATATGGGGATAGATATAGGTATGAATATAGGTTTAAATATACGTATAGATATACGTATAGATGTAGGTTCAAATATAGGTATAGATATATGTATAGATATAGGTACAGATATAGGTACAGGTATAAGTATAGATATAGGTATAGATATAGGTATAGGTATAGATATACGTATAGATATAGGTATAGGTATATATATATATAAATAGGAATAGATACAGATATTGACATTAGTATTGACACACACAGAGATATAGATGCAGATACTAGTATAGATATCGATGCAAATAGAATATAGATATAGTTAAGATATAGATGCGGATAAAGATATAAGTATAGACAAAGGTATAGGTATAGATAAGACAAGCACATATATATATAGACTTAGACATAGACCTGCATGCAGATATAGATCTAAGTGAAGATGAAGACATACAGGCATGAACTAATTCAAATCGATAAAACAATGAAGATATAGATATGGGAGCAGATATTGAAACAGACATAGATGTAGATATAGTCATGCAATTATGTAAAGTTAGCTACGAAGTTCACCGCATTTGAGGAACTGCATGCACGCATAAGCAGAGAGAACGAGGTACCGATGCTCAGACATACGAATATAGGTGCAAACAGATGATAAATGCCTAGATATGGCCGCAATTGACTTCAACGTGGCCCCCCAAAGCTGATTACTTTAATTTACTAAAACCCGGTTCCTGTTATGATCTCGAGAAGAACTGGTGCGGATTTAAGCTTGCTTTAGCTTTCGATCCGCGTTATCCCAAAACTACATCTTCAATATGACTCGTCATTTGCAAAGTATTACAGAGGTGAAGAAAATATATCATATTTACATATACATATATATATATATAGAGACATGTAAAAGGAACGATAGGCAGATACCTAGGGTTTTATACAGACATACGGGCTTATCTCCATACATACATATATATATATATATATTCGCATATATATATATATACATGAAAAGTTCACATATGAATCTATAGCCAGAGAGAACATGCACAGATACAAAAAATCAAGACATGTAGATACATACATAGATATACAGATATACAGATATTCATATATATATATGTATATGTAGGCAGCTGTTTGTATACAGAGACAAATATTTATGGGTCTAGATACATCCACAAATTTGAGCATTGGTACAACTACATATACATACAGTTACGTGTACTTTAAAAATAAACTACGACGCTACGATATACATGCAGCCATAAATATATACTAATCTAGATAATTTATCTATGATTTTGGCTTATATTCATACATATGTATATACAGCTATGCACATATACATATAGACAGAAGTAGAGATACACATATCAATGTTATCAATATATGCTATATAAAATTATAAACTTCATCGCATAGGGTGCATGTTTGAAAGTTATTACATGTATACTTAAACTTTCAAACCTGTGTAGTGTTGCACCATTCCGCCTCGGCCGGTGGCTTCCGCCCCCGGCCTCGGCGGAAACTAAACTCTCTGTCGTATCATCCTTATCATTTTATTGAACAGATCATTGGAATGATATCAATTGTTCTATGTTTGGAATATACTCGAACTTTTAAACCTATGTAGTCTTGCAAGTAGCCCCGTGTGGACGACAGCTACTCTAAAATTCATACTTCTACTACCGAAACACAAACAAAAAGACAAACTGTTAACCAACTATTTGATAAGAAAATTTGTCTTGTAAACAAAGAAAAGCCCCTACTATTTTTTTACCATTCCTCAACTTGGGTTTTAGGTTTTGTAAGCGTTTGTCTCACTCACTCACTTTCATTCAACCATTCTTCTTCACTCCTTCTCACTCGCTGATTCTCATTCTCTCATGTTCACTCACTCTTTCTCATCATGCGCTCGCGAACCATCACGCCCCCGCCGAAACAAAATCGATTTTTAAATCTTCATTTCTGTGTTTTCACGCGTCGCCGAAACAAATTTGGTTCGGCAACTGTCGTTTTTGGGATTCTAAACCCCGTCCGTCCGTCTGTCCTTCCGTCCTTCCGTCCGTCCCGTCCGTACGTCCGTCCCCGTCCATCCGTCCGTCCGTGCGTCCGTCCCCGTCCCTCCGTCCCCGCCCGTGAATCCTTCCCCGTCCGTCTGTCCGTCCGTCCCCGTCCCTTCTGTCCGTCCGTCCCCTTCCGTCCGTCCGTCCGTCCCCTTCCGTCCCCCTCCCCGTCCCTTCCGTTCGCTCCCTTCCCTCCGTTCCGTCCTTGTCCGTCCGCCCGTCCTCGTCCGTCCTCGTCCGTCCGTCCGCGTCCCCCGTCTGTCCCTGTCC
>CAJNDT010003138.1:0-25115 GCA_905221615.1 Symbiodinium sp. CCMP2592
TTTTGGTGTCTGCCCACTACCCCCCGTGAGACTCGTGCCACCCCCCCGGAGGAGGCACCGGGTGGGGAGGGGGAGGGAAGGGGGGAGGGTGGGGGAGGGGGCCGGGGAGGGGTGGGAACCAACACCATTTCAGTTTTTTTGGTGTCTGCCCACTACCCTCCCGCCCCAGGAGGAGGGGGGAGGGCGCTCAGGGGGAGGGGGGGCGGGGGGAAGACCCCACACCCCATTTTAGTTGAGGATTGTTCTCTCGGCCTTGTCGCTGAGACCACACACCTCGGCAACCACATTGGTTGAGGCTCAAGCTTCCATACCTTGGATTGTCCTTGCCTCTGTCTTCTTCGGCTTGAGCTTCCACACCTCGGAACCCCCTACCGGTTGAGGATAAGCCTTCCCGCCTTGTCTCTGCCTCTGTCTTCTTCGGCTGGAGCTTCCATACCCCGGAAACCCACATCGGTTGAGTATAAACCCTCCCGGCCTTATCCTTGCCTCTGTCTTCTTCGACTTGTGAGCTTCCACGCCTCGGAAACCCGTACTAGTTGAGGATAAACCCTCCCGCCCTTGTCGTTGCGCTTCTGCAGCTTGAGACCCCACGTCTTGGAAACCCATATTGGTTGATGATACACCCTCCCGGCCTTGTCCTTGCCCTTCTTCAGCTGGAAACCCATACTGGTTGAGGATGAGCCCCCCCCCCGGCCTTGTCCCTACCTGTGTCTTCTTCAGCTTGAACTTCCACACCTCGGAACCCCATGTTGGTTGAGGATGGGCCCTCCCGGCCTTGTCCTTGCCTCGGAAACTTATATTGGTTGAGGATAAGCCCTCCCGGCCTCGTTCTTACCTCTGTCTTCTTCAGCTTGAGCTTCCTGGGGCCACGCCCTTCGAACCCCGGCCTTGTCCTTGCCTCCGTCGTCTTTTTGCTGGGGTCACGCACCTCGGACCTCATATTGGTTGAGGCCTCGTCCTTTCTCTTTTCTCCAAGATGAAACCATGCACCTGGGACCCTATCTTTGTTGAGGATAGGCACTCCGGCCTCTCCTCGCCTCCGTCCTGTTCGAGTTGAGACCACGCACCTCGGACCCGATATTGGTTGAGGAGAAGTGCTCCGGCCTGGTTCCCGCCTCCATCCTCTTCAAGTTGAGACCGCGCACCTGCGACCCCATATTGATTGAGGATAGGCACTCCGGCCTGGTCTCGGCTTCTGTTCTCTCCAGACCACGAACCTGGGAACCCATGACAGTTGAGGATAGGCGATCCGGCCTTGTCGCCGCCTCTGTCTTCTTCAGGTTGAGACCACGCGCCGAGGACGTGTTCTGAGAGTAAGTCCTTCGAGCTTGTTGTCGCCTCCTCTTGAAGCTCGCCTTCTTCTGGCTTCAAGCACCTGGCACTGATGCACGCTGCGGTAGGGCACGCACCTAGGACCCCATATCGGTTGAGGATAAGTGCTCCGCCCTCGTCCCCACCTTCACATTCTTCGGGCCGAGATCGCGTACCTGGGACTCCACGTTGGTCGAGGATAAGCGCTCCGGCCTCGTCCCCGCCTCCGCTTTCGCACCTGGGACCCCATATCGGTTGAGGATAAGCGCTCCGGCCTCGTCCCTGCCGAGCACGCACCTGGGACCCCAGCTCCGGCCTCGTCCCCGCCTCCGCCTTCTTCGGGCTGAGACCACGCGCCTGGAACCCCATATTGCGGCGGCCTGGTCCGCGAGAGCACGCACCTGGGACCCCATATTGGTTGAGGATAAGCGCTCCCGCCTCCGAGCACGCGCCTGGAACATATTGGTTGAGGAACAGCGCTCCGGCCTCGTCGCCTTCTTCGGGCTGAGACCACGCACCTGGGACCCCATATTGGGTGAGGATAAGTGCTCCGGCCTCGTCCCCGCCTCCGCCTTCTTCGACTGAGACCACGCACCTGGGACCCCACATTGGTTGAGGATAATCAGCGCTCACCTCCTCACTTCGGTCTTCTTGGGGTTGGGACCACGTACCTGGGACACCATGCAGGCGAGCCTGCACGGCTTCGTTCCCGCTCCCGGCCTTTTTCTTCTTGAGGATACGCACCTGGCACTCCACGCTAGTTGCGGTCTAAGTGAGCGGGTTTGGGATGGGAGGGGCAGAGCGAGGGGGAGGGAAGGGAGCGGGGGAGGGAAGGGGGGGAGGGAGGGGGGGGACCCTCCGGAGGGGGCACCGGGTGGGGGGGGAGGGAGGGGGGGGAGGGTGGGGAGGGGTGCGGGGAGCCCCACACCCCATTTTAGTTGAGGATTGTTTTTTGGTGTCTGCCCACTACCCCCTGTGAGACTCGTGCCACCCTCCGGAGGAGGCACCGGGTGGGGAGGGGGAGGGAGGGGGGGAGGGTGGGGAGGGGGGCGGGGAGGGGCGGGAACCAACGCCCCATTTCAGTTGAGGATTGTCTTTTGGTGTCTGCCCACTACCCTCCCGGCCCAGGAGGGGGGGGGGAGGGCAGGGGAGGGGGGGCGGGGGGGAGACCCCGCACCCCATTGATTTCTGCCACTACCTTCTTTCAGAATTCGTGCCACCCTGCCACCTCTGGAAGGGAGGCCGTCAATAGGGCATGGGAGGGGGAGGGAGGGGGAGGGGGAAGGTCGGCTAGCTCCTGAACTGCATACCTTCAGGTTCCTGTTTTGTTTGAGGAAAAGCTCTCCGGATAAGCCCTCTCCGCCTTGTCGCTGAGACCACACACCTCGGCAACCCACATTGGTTGAGGCTCAAGCTTCCATACCCTGGATTGTCCTTGCCTCTGTCTTCTTCGGCTTGAGCTCCCACACCTCGGAACCCCATACCGGTTGAGGATAAGCCTTCCCGCCTTGTCCCTGCCTCTGTCTTCTTCGGCTTGAGCTTCCACACCCCGGAAACCCACATCGGTTGAGGATAAGCTCTCCCGGCCTTGCCGTTGCCTCTGTCTTCTTCGACTTGTGAGCTTCCGCACCTCGGAAACCCACATCGGTTGAGGATAAGCTCTCCCGGCCTTGCCGTTGCCTCTGTCTTCTTCGACTTTTGAGCTTCCGCACCTCGGAAACCCATACTGGTTGAGTATAAACCCTCCCGGCCTTGTCCTTGCCTCTGTCTTCTTCGACTTGTGAGCTTCCACACCTCGGAAACCCATACTAGTTGAGGATAAACCCTCCCGGCCTTGTCATTGCGCTTCTGCAGCTTGAGACCCCACGTCTTGGAAACCCATATTGGTTGATGATAAACCCTCCCGGCCTTGTCCTTGCCCTTCTTCATCTTGAGCTTCCCCGCCTCGGAAACTTATATTGGTTGAGGATAAGCCCTCCCGGCCTCGTTCTTGCCTCTGTCTTCTTCAGCTTGAGCTTCCTGGGGCCACGCACTTCGAACCCCGGCCTTGTCCTTGCCTCCGTCGTCTTTTTGCTGGGGTCACGCACCTCGGACCTCATATTGGTTGAGGACTCGTCCTTTCTCTTTTCTCCAAGATGAAACCATGCACCTGGGAGCCTATCTTGGTTGAGGATAGGCACTCCGGCCTCTCCTCGCCTCCGTCCTGTTCGAGTTGAGACCACGCACCTCCGACCCGGTTTTGGTTGAGGAGAAGTGCTCCGGCCTGGTTCCCGCCTCCATCCTCTTCAAGTTGAGACCGCGCACCTGGGACCCCATATTGATTGAGGATAGGCACTCCGGCCTGGTCTCGGCTTCTGTTCTCTCCAGACCACGAACCTGGGAACCCATGCCAGTTGAGGATAGGCGATCCGGCCTTGTCGCCGCCTCTGTCTTCTTCAGGTTGAGACCACGCGCCGAGAACGTATTCTGAGAGTAAGTCCTTCGAGCTTGTTGTCACCTCCTCTTGAAGCTCGCCTTCTTCTGGCTTCAAGCACCTGGCACTGATGCACGCTGCGGTAGGGCACGCACCTAGGAGCCCATATCGGTTGAGGATAAGTGCTCCGCCCTCGTCCCCACCTTCACCTTCTTCGGGCCGAGATCGCGTACCTGGGACTCCACGTTGGTCGAGGATAAGCGCTCCGGCCTCGTCCCCGCCTCCGCTTTCGCACCTGGGACCCCAGATTGGTTGAGGATAAGCGCTCCGGCCTCGTCCCTGCCGAGCACGCACCTGGGACCCCAGCTCCGGCCTCGTCCCCGCCTCCGCCTTCTTCGGGCTGAGACCACGCGCCTGGAACCCCATATTGCGCCGGCCTTGTCCGCGAGAGCACGCACCTGGGACCCCATATTGGTTGAGGATAAGCGCTCCCGCCTCCGAGCACGCGCCTGGAACATATTGGTTGAGGAAAAGCGCTCCGGCCTCTTCGCCTTCTTCGGGCTGAGACCACGCACCTGGGACCCCATATTGGGTGAGGATAAGTGCTCCGGCCTCGTCCCTGCCTCCGCCTTCTTCGACTGAGACCACGCACCTGCGACCCCACATTGGTTGAGGATAATCAGCGCTCACCTCCTCACTTCGGTCTTCTTGGGGTTGGGACCACGTACCTGGGACACCATGCAGGCGAGCCTGCACGGCTTCGTTCCCGCTCCCGGCCTTTTTCTTCTTGAGGATACGCACCAGGCACTCCACGCAGGTAGCGGTCTAAGTGAGCGGGTTTGGGAGGGGGGGTGGGAGGGGCAGAGCGAGGGGGAGGGAAGGGAGCGGGGGAGGGAAGGGGGGGAGGGAGGGGGGGGACCCTCCGGAGGGGGCACCGGGTGGGGGGGAGGGAGGGGGGGGAGGGTGGGGAGGGGTGCGGGGGAGCCCCACACCCCTTTTTTGTTGAGGATTGTTTTTTGGTGTCTGCCCACTACCCCCCCGTGAGACTCGTGCCACCCTCCGGAGGAGGCACCGGGTGGGGAGGGGGAGGGAGGGGGGGAGGGTGGGGGGGGGGCGGGAGGGGCGGGAACCAACGCCCCATTTTTGTTGAGGGGGGGAAGACCCCGCACCCCATTGATTTCTGCCACTACCTTCCCTGAGAATTCGTGCCACCCTGCCACCTCTGGAAGGGAGGCCGTCAATAGGGCATGGGAGGGGGAGGGAGGGGGAGGGGGAAGGTCGGCTAGCTCCTGAACTGCATACCTTCAGGTTCCTGTTTTGTTTGAGGAAAAGCTCTCCGGATAAGCCCTCTCAGCCTTGTCGCTGAGACCACACACCTCGACAACCCACATTGGTTGAGGCTCAAGCTTCCATACCCTGGATTGTCCTTGCCTCTGTCTTCTTCGGCTTGAGCTCCCACACCTCGGAACCCCATACCGGTTGAGGATAAGCCTTCCCGCCTTGTCCCTGCCTCTGTCTTCTTTGGCTGGAGCTTCCACACCCCGGAAACCCACATCGGTTGAGGATAAGCTCTCCCGGCCTTGCCGTTGCCTCTGTCTTCTTCGACTTGTGAGCTTCCGCACCTCGGAAACCCACATCGGTTGAGGATAAGCTCTCCCGGCCTTGCCGTTGCCTCTGTCTTCTTCGACTTGTGAGCTTCCGCACCTCGGAAACCCATACTGGTTGAGTATAACCCCTCCCGGCCTTGTCCTTGCCTCTGTCTTCTTCGACGGATTTGGCCAAAGCAGAAAACTTTTTTTTTCTTCGCAGACAAGAGCAAAATGCTTCTTTCTGTAAGGCGGACAAGATGACACATTTCCGGCCTGGAATGTGTCATGCTTCAGAGCTTGCAAATTTCAAGGACGCTGTAACTTTGTAACGCCAACGTCCACCCATGAACTTCGTATCTTTGTATGGTACAGACACTGCAAATTTCAAGGACGCTGTGATTTTGTAACGCCAACGTCCACCCATGAACTTCGTATCTTTGTATGGTACAGACTCTGCAAATTTCAAGTGCCTGGCAATTTTTATTCGGTATGTTGGGCCGTAGCCATGACTAAAAACAAGGACAAGCCGTAACGGCGGTTACAAGCTTGTAAGGAAATTTGTTTATCAAGAAGCTCGTTCAATTTTTCATCGGCGTATTGGGCCGTAGCGGTGACTACAAACGAGGACAAGCAATTTCTATTTATCACTTTCTTGAGGGTTTAGGGTTTAGGGTTTAGGGTTTAGGGTTTAGGGTTTATAGAAATTGTTAAAGGTTTGGGTCCCAAAAACTATTTTGGGCACCGGCCGACCTTCTTTTCTTTTAGCACGAATAGAGAGGTCGGCCGGTCGAAAAAAAACCTCTGCATATGGCTTTTTCTACCGGCCGACCTTCTTTTCTTTTAGTACGACAGAGAGGTCGGCCGGTGAAAAAACCTGCTTTTTTCACCGGCCGACCTTTCTGTCGTACTAAAAGAAAAGAAGGTCGGCCGGTCGAAAAAGCCGCCCAGTAGTTTTTTTTTGCGAATCATATTTTGAAATTTGCGCTGGGCGGCTGGCTGGGCTGGCTGGGCTGGCTGGGCTGGCTGGGCTGGCTGGCTGTGGCTGGGCTGGCTGGGCTGGCTGGGCTGCTGGGCTGGCTGGGCTGGCTGGGCTGGCTGGGCTGGCTGGGCTGGCTGGGCTGGCTGGGCTGGCTGGGCTGCTGGCGGGCACCACGTTTTGAAATTTGCGCTGGGCTCGGGCAGCGGCTGGGCTGGCAGGGCTGGCTGGGCTGGCCGCTGGCTGGGTGGGCTGGCTGCGCTGGCTGGGCTGGGCTTGGGGAGCTGCCGGCTGGCTGGGCGGGTGGGGGCTGGCCTGCTAAAGCTCTCTGCGCTGGGCTGGCTGTGGTCGGGGTAGGGGTTGGGGCTGGGCATGGTTGGGGGCTGGGTTGGGGGGTTGGGGGTGGGGGCTTCCGGGCTGCTTGCTCGAGGATTACTTCCTTCAACAATCGTCCTACTCCGAAGTCTCGGTCCAGCCAGTCATGAGACACAGTTGAATGAAAGTGCGAAAAAGCCGCCCTAGTTTCTTTTCGCGCAAACCACATTTTGAAATTTGCGCTGGGCTCGGGCTGGGTGGCTGCGGCTGGGCTGGTGGCCGGCCGGAGAAGGGGGCAGGGGGTTGGGGGCTGGGCTGCTGCTCGGGCTGGCTGGCCTGGGCGTTGGCTCTGCTGGTCTCTGCGCTCTCTGGGCTTGTCTGGGTGCTTGGCAGCTGGGCTGGCTACCTGCTTGCTCGGGGATTACTTCCGGACAATGCTTCGAGTTCTTTTGGGCCTTCAATAATCGTCCTACTCCGAAGTCTCGGGCCAGCTAGTCATGAGCCACAGTTGAATGAGAGTGCATTCGTTTCTCCATGTCAACAACAGTCACCATGTTTCTGCGCAAGTGCTCCATCCTGTACAGGAACACGGGGCGCGTAGCTTGGCTTGAGTCAGCGCTCGTCTCTGCACTGTGAGTCACATGCCCCAAGCTTTCAGCGGTGAGACTTAGAAAGGGACCATCGCGTAGGTTGTGTAAACTTGCACAGCATGTTGCATGTTCTCTATCAAGGCAGGCCCCCTTTGGAAAGCATCTAGCAAGTACACTCTGCCTTCAATTGGTATCAGAGCGGCCCAATAGCCTGCAGCGGCACTCCCTGTGGTGCTGCGGATTTGTAGCAGGCCGCTGGCTCCTGCTGGCCACGCACTGTACTCGCGCAAGAGTTGCAGCTTGAAGCCGAGCCTTTCCAACATGCTGTCGACATAGGGCGGCGAGAATATCACGCCGTTGCGAATCATGTGAGAGCTCCAGTCATGGACATACTCTTCTCGGTCAATGGCATATTCTGGTCTTCCGAAAGCGTTGTTGATGGAAACCTTGGCGCTTTGAAGCCGCTTCGTCTTCGAACTTTTGCGGTCGTCCAAGCTTTCGAAGTACAGAACATCTCCGGCAGGAGTGAGAAAGCTCCATCTCGGTTGGCACAGTTGCACCGCCCCATCTGCGAGAGGTACTTGAATGCCGGTCTCCAGTAAGCCTTCTTCCACAGCCCACTTCAAGCCAGACCTATTGTAAGGTGGTCCTGCCGCCATCGCTGCCAAATACTTCGTTTTCAAGATACGCCGAGCTCTCCACCATGCACGGCGCATGCCCCTCACAATGGCGTTTCTGCCACGCCAATATGTTCGGCGCTTGCACCTCGTCTTGATGTTTGCAAAAGGCTCCTTTACACGATACTGCCGATATCTCCAATGCAGACGGAAATCGCGATTCCCCTTGTGCCACTTGGCTTTTGCTTTCAAATACTTCTGACTGCCTTGGCTGATGTCCGGGCTAGCAGCAGGGATCGGGCGGCCCATCACGAAATGTTCCAAACGCTGCTTCTTCTTGTGTAGCCAACTGGTCTGCAAATCGAAGTCGCATCCTTCTCCGGCCCTTGCACGAAGAAGACAATGCTCGTTGGTAGATAGCGCACAGAGAGAACCCAGTCCAAAGGCAGCTTCGTATGTCGGCGACCCTATTCGGCGCCAGTGCTTAAGGAGCCTATGCAAGTTTCCTTTGGCTACGCGGGAAGAGAGCGCCTGCTGCAGCTTTTCTAAGCAGCACAACATGCAGCGCTTTCCAGTGGGCCGTGCTCGGCCGCCATTGCCATCGTGAGCGAAGATGCAAGGCCTGGCCAGACCGCCTGCAGGGTCCTCGAATCCAGCGCAGTAAACGGGCATGGCAAATGTAGAATGTTATCTGCTCGTAGCAAGGCAAGCCCTAATTTCGAACCTGTGCTTGTGCTTGCGACTCTGGGCCTGTTGAATTAATCTGCGCTGAATAGTGCTTCAAAACAGCGGCAGATATCGAGCACGGCTGTAAATGGAAATACTGTCCTTGAAGCACACACACACACACACACACACACACACACACACACACACACACACACACACACACACACACACACACACACACACACACACACACACACACACACACACACACCACACACACACACACACACACACACACACACACACACACACACACACACACACACACACACACACACACACACACCGTCGGGCTGTTGGATCGCCTCATAAAAGGTCGAACCGAGCTCTGGGCTGCTGGACTGCACGCGTCTGCTTGTGTTGACGCTGCAGCAGTGGGGTCAGTGGTGACCGAGCAGGCTGTACCTTGAACTCCCAATCCTCTAAGTCCTAAACCCCAAACCGAAAGCTGGACTGCACACGTCCCTTGATTGACGCTGTAGCAGAGGAGTCAGTGGTGACTGCGCCTCATTCATCTTCGACCATAATAGGTCGAACTGGGCTCCCGGTTGTTGCCTCAGGGTGAGGGTGCAGGCTGTACCTCATTCAGGTCGAACCATAATAAGTCGAACTGGGCTCCCGGCTGTTGCCTCAGGATGAGGGTGCAGGCTGTGCTTCATTCAGGTCGAACCATAACAGGTCGAACTGGGCCCCCGCTGTTGCCTCAGGGTGAGGGTGCAGGCTGTGCCTCATTCAAGTCGAACCACAATAGGTCGAACTGGGCTCGCGCTGTTGCCTCAGGGTGAGGGTGCAGGCTGTGCCTCATTCAGGTCGAACCATAATAAGTCGAACTGGGCTCCCGGCTGTTGCCTCGTGCAGGCTGTGCTTCACAGGTCGAACCATAATAGGTCGAACTGGGCTCGCGCTGTTGCCTCAGGGTGAGGGTGCATGCCTCATTCAGGTCGAACCAGTGGGGGGTGGGCGGGGGTGAGGGAAGGGCGCACAGGCGACCCAAAACCCTCGAACCGGTAGGGGGGGAGGGGGTAAGGGGCGGGTAGGGGGGGGGTACGGGGGGGTGGCGGGGGGTAGCGGGGGGGTAGGAGGGGTTGGGTGCAATTTTATTTTGATTTGGCCGTTGGGCGGGGTTGAGTTGGAGGTTGTAGAGGAATTGGCTTATCAAGAAACTTATTCCGTTATTAACCAGCTCCAGGTTCGTTTTGATTTTGGGATTGCTGTTGGGCCGGTGGAGAAGTCGTTTTTTTCCACCGGCCAACCTTGGAAGATGTAGAGAAGAACAGAAGGTTGGCCGGTGCCCGAAGCCATTTCGGTAATTTTTTTTTGCGAACCATGTTTTGGAATTTGGGGAAGGGGCTGGACTGGCTTGGCTGGGGCTGGGTATGGGCTTGGCCTGCGCTTGGCTGTCGGAATGGGCGTGGTTTGACCTGGGTGGCCTGGGCTGGGTGGTCTGGCTGGCTGGGCTGCCTGGGTTGAGGTTGTTGGGGCTGAAGTGGTTATAGAAATTGTTAAGGGTTTGGGTGCCAATAATATTTTGAGCGAAACGTTTTGAGTGAAAGTTGTGACCGAAAGTTTTGACCGAAAGTTTTTTGACTGAAACCACATTTTGAATTTGGGTTTGGGTGCCAACAACGTTTTGAGCGAAATGTTTTGAACGAAACGTTTTGAGCGAAACGTTTTGAGCGAAACGTTTTGAGCGAAAGTTGTGACCGAAAGTGTTGACCGAAAGTTTTTGGACTGAAAACACATTTTGAATTTGCTGGGCTGGGCTGGCTGAACTGAACTGGCCTGGCTAGGCTGGGCTGCCTGGCCGGCTGGGCTGGGCTGGGTCGGGCTGCTCGGGCTGGGCTGGCTGGTGGGCTGGGGCCTGGGGCCTGGAGCCCGGGGCTTGGAGCTGGGCTGGGTTGCTTGGGTTGAAGGTTGTAGAGAAATTGGTTTATCAAGACGTTTGTTCCGTTTTTGAGCTCCAGCTCAATGTTGGCCGGGCCGTACCGGCTGTTACAAATTTGTAGAGAAATTGGTTTATCAAGAAGCTTGTTCAATCTTTAACCTGTGTGTTGGGCCGTAGCGGTGGTTACAAACATGGACAAGCAATTTCTATTTATCACTTTCTTGAGGGTTTAGGGTTTAGGGTTTAGGGTTTAGGGTTTAGGGTTTAGGGTTTAGGGTTTAGAAATTGTTAAGGGTTTGGGTCCCAAAAACTATTTTGGGCACCGGCCGACCTTCTTTTCTTTTAGCACGAATAGAGAGGTCGGCCGGTCGAAAAAAAACCTCTGCATATGGCTTTTTCTACCGGCCGACCTTCTTTTCTTTTAGTACGACAGAGAGGTCGGCCGGTGAAAAAACCTGCTTTTTTTCACCGGCCGACCTTTCTGTCGTACTAAAAGAAAAGAAGGTCGGCCGGTCGAAAAAGCCGCCCAGTAGTTTTTTTTTGCGAATCATATTTTGAAATTTGCGCTGGGCGGCTGGCTGGGCTGGCTGGGCTGGCTGGGCTGGCTGGGCTGGCTGGCTGTGGCTGGGCTGGCTGGCTGTGGCTGGGCTGGCTGGGCTGGCTGGGCTGGCTGGGCTGGCTGGGCTGGCTGGGCTGGCTGGGCTGGCTGGGCTGGCTGGGCTGGCTGGGCTGCTGGCGGGCACCACGTTTTGAAATTTGCGCTGGGCTCGGGCAGCGGCTGGGCTGGCAGGGCTGGCTGGGCTGGCCGCTGGCTGGGTGGGCTGGCTGCGCTGGCTGGGCTGGGCTTGGGGAGCTGCCGGCTGGCTGGGCTGGTGGGGGCTGGCCTGCTAAAGCTCTCTGCGCTGGGCTGGCTGTGGTCGGGGTAGGGGTTGGGGCTGGGCATGGTTGGGGGCTGGGTTGGGGGGTTGGGGGTGGGGGCTTCCGGGCTGCTTGCTCGAGGATTACTTCCTTCAACAATCGTCCTACTCCGAAGTCTCGGTCCAGCCAGTCATGAGACACAGTTGAATGAAAGTGCGAAAAAGCCGCCCTAGTTTCTTTTCGCGCAAACCACATTTTGAAATTTGCGCTGGGCTCGGGCTGGGTGGCTGCGGCTGGGCTGGTGGCCGGCCGGAGAAGGGGGCAGGGGGTTGGGGGCTGGGCTGCTGCTCGGGCTGGCTGGCCTGGGCGTTGGCTCTGCTGGTCTCTGCGCTCTCTGGGCTTGTCTGGGTGCTTGGCAGCTGGGCTGGCTACCTGCTTGCTCGGGGATTACTTCCGGACAATGCTTCGAGTTCTTTTGGGCCTTCAATAATCGTCCTACTCCGAAGTCTCGGGCCAGCTAGTCATGAGCCACAGTTGAATGAGAGTGCATTCGTTTCTCCATGTCAACAACAGTCACCATGTTTCTGCGCAAGTGCTCCATCCTGTACAGGAACACGGGGCGCGTAGCTTGGCTTGAGTCAGCGCTCGTCTCTGCACTGTGAGTCACATGCCCCAAGCTTTCAGCGGTGAGACTTAGAAAGGGACCATCGCGTAGGTTGTGTAAACTTGCACAGCATGTTGCATGTTCTCTATCAAGGCAGGCCCCCTTTGGAAAGCATCTAGCAAGTACACTCTGCCTTCAATTGGTATCAGAGCGGCCCAATAGCCTGCAGCGGCACTCCCTGTGGTGCTGCGGATTTGTAGCAGGCCGCTGGCTCCTGCTGGCCACGCACTGTACTCGCGCAAGAGTTGCAGCTTGAAGCCGAGCCTTTCCAACATGCTGTCGACATAGGGCGGCGAGAATATCACGCCGTTGCGAATCATGCGAGAGCTCCAGTCATGGACATACTCTTCTCGGTCAATGGCATATTCTGGTCTTCCGAAAGCGTTGTTGATGGAAACCTTGGCGCTTTGAAGCCGCTTCGTCTTCGAACTTTTGCGGTCGTCCAAGCTTTCGAAGTACAGAACATCTCCGGCAGGAGTGAGAAAGCTCCATCTCGGTTGGCACAGTTGCACCGCCCCATCTGCGAGAGGTACTTGAATGCCGGTCTCCAGTAAGCCTTCTTCCACAGCCCACTTCAAGCCAGACCTATTGTAAGGTGGTCCTGCCGCCATCGCTGCCAAATACTTCGTTTTCAAGATACGCCGAGCTCTCCACCATGCACGGCGCATGCCCCTCACAATGGCGTTTCTGCCACGCCAATATGTTCGGCGCTTGCACCTCGTCTTGATGTTTGCAAAAGGCTCCTTTACACGATACTGCCGATATCTCCAATGCAGACGGAAATCGCGATTCCCCTTGTGCCACTTGGCTTTTGCTTTCAAATACTTCTGACTGCCTTGGCTGATGTCCGGGCTAGCAGCAGGGATCGGGCGGCCCATCACGAAATGTTCCAAACGCTGCTTCTTCTTGTGTAGCCAACTGGTCTGCAAATCGAAGTCGCATCCTTCTCCGGCCCTTGCACGAAGAAGACAATGCTCGTTGGTAGATAGCGCACAGAGAGAACCCAGTCCAAAGGCAGCTTCGTATGTCGGCGACCCTATTCGGCGCCAGTGCTTAAGGAGCCTATGCAAGTTTCCTTTGGCTACGCGGGAAGAGAGCGCCTGCTGCAGCTTTTCTAAGCAGCACAACATGCAGCGCTTTCCAGTGGGCCGTGCTCGGCCGCCATTGCCATCGTGAGCGAAGATGCAAGGCCTGGCCAGACCGCCTGCAGGGTCCTCGAATCCAGCGCAGTAAACGGGCATGGCAAATGTAGAATGTTATCTGCTCGTAGCAAGGCAAGCCCTAATTTCGAACCTGTGCTTGTGCTTGCGACTCTGGGCCTGTTGAATTAACCTGCGCTGAATAGTGCTTCAAAACAGCGGCAGATATCGAGCACGGCTGTAAATGGAAATACTGTCCTTGAAGCACACAAACACACACACCGTCGGGCTGTTGGATCGCCTCATAAAAGGTCGAACCGAGCTCTGGGCTGCTGGACTGCACGCGTCTGCTTGTGTTGACGCTGCAGCAGTGGGGTCAGTGGTGACCGAGCAGGCTGTACCTTGAACTCCCAATCCTCTAAGTCCTAAACCCCAAACCGAAAGCTGGACTGCACACGTCCCTTGATTGACGCTGTAGCAGAGGAGTCAGTGGTGACTGCGCCTCATTCATCTTCGAACCATAATAGGTCGAACTGGGCTCCCGGTTGTTGCCTCAGGGTGAGGGTGCAGGCTGTACCTCATTCAGGTCGAACCATAATAAGTCGAACTGGGCTCCCGGCTGTTGCCTCAGGATGAGGGTGCAGGCTGTGCTTCATTCAGGTCGAACCATAACAGGTCGAACTGGGCTCCCGCTATTGCCTCAGCGTGAGGGTGCAGGCTGTGCCTCATTCAAGTCGAACCATAATAGGTCGAACTGGGCTCGCGCTGTTGCCTCAGGGTGAGGGTGCAGGCTGTGCCTCATTCAGGTCGAACCATAATAAGTCGAACTGGCTCCCGGCTGTTGCCTCGTGAAGGTGCTTCACAGGTCGAACCATAATAGGTCGAACTGGGCTCGCGCTGTTGCCTCAGGGTGAGGGTGCATGCCTCATTCAGGTCGAACCAGTGGGGGGTGGGCGGGGGTGAGGGAAGGGCGCACAGGCGTCCTAAACCCTCATCACGGAATTTTGGCGGTTTTTTGGTGGATTTGGGGTAGGGAGGCTATAGGGTAGAGGCATGAAGAGGGTTGGGGGTTGGGGGGGCTTAGAGGGGGGGTAGGAAGTGTGGTGCAATTTGGGGCTGGTGCTAAAAAGGGGATGGGGGGGTAGGGGGGGGGTTGGGGGGGGGTAGGGGGGGGGTAGGGGGGGTACGGGGGGGTGGCGGGGGGTAGCGGGGGGTAGGAGGGGGTGGGTGCAATTTTATTTTGATTTGGCCGTTGGGAGTTGGAGGTTGCAGAGGAATTGGCTTATCAAGAAACTTATTCCGTTATTAACCAGCTCCAGGTTCGTTTTGATTTTGGGATTGCTGTTGGGCCGGTGGAGAAGTCGTTTTTTTCTCCACCGGCCAACCTTGGAAGATATAGAGAAGAACAGAAGGTTGGCCGGTGCCCGAAGCCATTTCGGTAGTTTTTTTTTGCGAACCATGTTTTGGAATTTGGGGAAGGGGCTGGACTGGCTTGGCTGGGGCTGGGTATGGGCTTGGCCTGCGCTTGGCTGTCGGAATGGGCGTGGTTTGACCTGGGTGGCCTGGGCTGGGTGGTCTGGCTGGCTGGGCTGCCTGGGTTGAGGTTGTTGGGGCTGAAGTGGTTATAGAAATTGTTAAGGGTTTGGGTGCCAATAACATTTTGAGCGAAACGTTTTGAGTGAAAGTTGTGACCGAAAGTTTTGACCGAAAGTTTTTTGACTGAAACCACATTTTGAATTTGGGTTTGGGTGCCAACAACGTTTTGAGCGAAATATTTTGAACGAAACGTTTTGAGCGAAACGTTTTGAGCGAAACGTTTTGAGCGAAAGTTGTGACCGAAAGTGTTGACCGAAAGTTTTTGGACTGAAAACACATTTTGAATTTGCTGGGCTGGGCTGGCTGAACTGAACTGGCCTGGCTAGGCTGGGCTGCCTGGCCGGCTGGGCTGGGCTGGGTCGGGCTGCTCGGGCTGGGCTGGCTGGTGGGCTGGGGCCTGGGGCCTGGAGCCCGGGGCTTGGAGCTGGGCTGGGTTGCTTGGGTTGAAGGTTGTAGAGAAATTGGTTTATCAAGACGTTTGTTCCGTTTTTGAGCCCCAGCTCAATGTTGGCCGGGCCGTACCGGCTGTTACAAATTTGTAGAGAAATTGGTTTATCAAGAAGCTTGTTCAATCTTTAACCTGTGTGTTGGGCCGTAGCGGTGGTTACAAACATGGACAAGCAATTTCTATTTATCACTTTCTTGAGGGTTTAGGGTTTAGGGTTTAGGGTTCGCCAGCGCAGTTTTTGGACTGCGCAAGGCGCCCTAGGCACTTTTGCCGGAGCGAAGCGTTACATAGTTCAGCTTCCTTTAAGGGGGCTGCTTCTTGGCCCGTAAAAAAATGCTAAATTCGGGTTTCTGGTTTTAGTGTTTGCGGTCTGGAAACTGGGGGCTTGGGGGGCTGGAATTTGGGATTTGGGGTCTCGGATTCGCAGCCTGGGGTCTGGTAGATTTGGACTGGGTCTGGATTTGGGGTCTGGAGCCTGGATTTGGGCCCTGGGGCTTGGATCTGGGGCCTGGATTTGGTGTCTGGGGTCTGGAGCCTGGCTTTGGGTCCTCGGCCTGGATTTGGGACTGACCTGGATTTGGGACTTGGGGCCTGGATTTCGGATTTGGGACTAGGCCTGGATTTGGGGTCTGGAGCCTGGATTTGGGGCCTGGGGCCTGGATTTGTTGGGACTGGTCTGGCGCCTGGATTTGGGGCCTGAGGCCTGGATTTGGGACTGGGCTTGGATTTGGGGTCTGGAGCCTGGATTTGGTGACTGGCCTGGTTTTGGGATTGGGTCTGGATTTGGGGTTTGGAGCCTGGTTTTGGGGCCTGGGGCCTGGATTTGGGACTGGGCCTGGATTTGATTTGGGGCTTGGTGCCTGGGACTAGGCCTGGATTTGGGTCTGTAGCCTGGGGCCTGGATTTGGGATTGGACCCGGATTTGGGGCCTGGAGCCTGGATTTGGGGCCTGGATTTGAGGTGGGGGACTGGCCTGGATTTCAAACTGGGCCTGGATTTGGGGTCTGGAGCCCAGATCATGGATTTGGGGTCTGGATTTGGGACTGGGCCTGGATTTGGGGTCTGGGCTTGGATTTGGGGCCTGGGGCCTGGATTTGGACTGGGCCTGGAGCTTTTGGGTCTGGGCCTGGATCTGTGGGGTCTGAGCCTGGATTTGGGGCCTGGGCCTTGATTTGGGCTGGCTTTGGGCCCTCGGCCTGGATTTGGGACTGACCTGGATTTGGGATTTGGAGCCTGAAATTCGGATTTGGGACTAGGCCTGGATTTGGGGTCTGGAGCCTGGATTTGGGGCCTGGGGCCTGGTGCCTTGATTTGGAACTGGTCTGGGGCCTGGATTTGGGGCCTGAGGCCTGGATTTGGGACTGGGCTTGGATTTGGGGTCTGGAGCCTGGATTTGGTCCTGGTTTTGGGATTGGGTCTGGATTTGAGGTTTGGAGCCTGGTTTTGGGGCTGGGCCTGGATTTGATTTGGGGCCTGGTGCCTGGGACTAGGCCTGGATTTGGGTCTGGAGCCTCAACCCTGGATTTGGGATTGGACCCGGATTTGGGGCCTGGAGCCTGGATTTGGGGCCTGGATTTGAGGTGGGGGACTGCCGGACTGGGGTCTGGGGCCTGGATTTGGGGCCTGGGGCTGGATCCTGGTGCCTGGATTTGGCGTGGATTTGGGGTCTGGAGCCTGGATTTAGGGCCTGGGGCCTGGATTTGGGACTGGGCCTGGACTTGGGGTCTGGAGCCTGGATTTGGGGCTGGATTTGGGACTGGAGCTGGGTTTGGGGCCTGGGGCTTGGATTTGGGACTAGGTCTGGGTTTGGGGTCTGGAAAAGCCCAAAAGCTCAATTGGGGAGCTTGGAAGGGGGTCTAGAAAAAGTAAAGAACCCAATGTGGTGGCTTGGAGGGGGTGCCCCAGATCCCCAATTCCAGCCCCCTAAATCCAGTTTTCCAGGCCCCAAATCCCAGGGGCCTGGATTTGGGGCCTGGATTTCGTGTCTGGGGCTGGATCCTGGTGCCTGGGTTTGGCGTGGATTTGGGGTCTGGAGCCTGGATTTAGGTGGGGCCTGGATTTGGGACTGGGCCTGGACTTGGGGTCTGGAGCCTGGATTTGGGGCTGGATTTGGGACTGGAGCTGGGTTTGGGGAGGTCTGGATTTGGGGTAAAGCTCAATTGGGGAGCTTGGAAGGGGGTCGAGAAAAAGTAAAGAACCCAATGTGGTGGCTTGGAGGGGGTGCCCCAGATCCCCAATTCCAGCCCCCTAAATCCAGTTTTCCAGGCCCCAAATCCCAGGGGCCTGGATTTGGGGCCTGGATTTGGTATCTGGGGTCTGGAGCCTGGCTTTGGGTCCTCGGCCTGGATTTGGGACTGACCTGGATTTGGGATTTGTTTGGTGCCTGAGATTCGGATTTGGGACTAGGCCTGGATTTGGGGTCTGGAGCCTGGATTTGGGGTCTGGGGCCTGGATTTGTGGATTTGGGGCCTGGGGCCTTGAGACTGGTCTGGGGCCTGGATTTGGGGCCTGAGGCCTGGATTTGGGAGTGGGCCTTGGGACTGGGCTTGGATTTGGGGTGTGGAGCCTGGATTTGGTGACTGGCCTGGTTTTGGGATTCGGTCTGTTTGGTGTTTGGAGCTTGGTTTTGGGGCCTGAGGCCTGGATTTGGGACTGGGCCTGGATTTGATTTGGGGCCTGGTGCCTGGACTAGGCCTGGATTTGGGTCTGGTTGGGATTGGACCCGGATTTGGGGCCTGGAGCCTGGATTTGGGGCCTGGATTTGAGGTGGGGACTGGCCTGGATTTCAAACTGCGCCTGGATTTGGGGTCTGGAGCCCAGATTTCGGGCCTGGCTGGATTGGGACTGGGGTCTGGGGCCGGGATTTGGGGCCTGGGGCCTGGATTTGGGGCCTGGGGGCCTGGATTTGGGGCTTGGATTTGGGGCCTGGGGCCTGGATTTGGACTGGGCCTGGAGCTTGGGGCCGGGATTTGGGTCTGGGCCTGGATCGGTGGGGTCCTTCATTTGGGACTGTGCTTGGATTTGGGGTCTGGAGCCTGGCGCCTGGATTTGGGACTGTGCCTGGATTTGGGGCTGGATTTGGGGCCTGGGGCCTGGATTTGTTTGGTGCCTGGCCTGGATTTGGGCCTGGGGCCTGGATTTGGTGCGTGGATTTGGCGTGGATTTGGGGTCTGTGGATTTAGGGCCTGGGGCCTGGATTTGGGACTGGGCCTGGATTTGGGTCTGGAGCCTGGATTTGGGGCCTGGATTTGGGACTGGAGCTGATTTGGGGTCTGGAGCCTGGGTTTGGGGCTTGGGGCTTGGATTTGGGACTAGGTCTGGATTTGGGGTTTGGAAAAGCACCAAAAGCTCAATTGGGGAGCTTGGAAGGGGGTCTAGAAAAAGTAAAAAACCCAATGTGTGGCTTGGAGGGGGTGCCCCAGATCCCCAATTCCAGCCCCCTAAACCCCAAACCCCGATTCCAGGTTTTCAGGCCCCAAATCCCAGGTCCCAAATTTTTTGCCAACCAAGCCCAAAATTTACCATTCCAGGCTCCACCAGACGCCCTCCAAGCCCCCCAATTGGGTTTCTTGTGCTTTTCCACACCCTCTCCAAGCCCTGAAATTATTTCAAACCCCCTCCAAAACCAGCAAATGTGTTTTTTTGCTTTTTCCCGACCCCCTCCAAGGCCCCAATTTGGGTTTTTAGCATTCTCCAGACCCACTCCAAACCCGCAAATTGTGCTTTTTGACCTTTTCCAAGCTCCCTCCAAGCCCCCAAATTGGGCTTTTTGGCCCTTTCCAAACTCCCTCCACGCCCCCAAGGTTGTTTTTTTTTGCCTTTTCCAGACCCTCTTCCAAGCCCCCAAATTGAGATTTTTTTGCGGTTTAGCGCTGAATGTAGGGCGAGGCCGTCCTAAATCTAGGTAACGGTTTAAGGCCGCCCTAAATCTAGGGTTAGCGGTTTAGGGCTAAATCTAGGGCGATCAGGTTAGGGCCGCCTTAAATCTAGGGCTAACGGTTTAGGGCCGCCCTAAATCTAGGGTTAGCGGTTTAGGGCTAAATCCAGGGCGAACGGTTTAGCCCACGAAGATTGATGAAGTGCCCACGAAGATTGATGATGTGCCCACGAAGATTGATGAAGTGCCCACGAAGATTGATGAAGTGACCACGAAGATTGATGAAGTGATCAGCTCTAAACCTAGGGCTAACGGTTTAGGGCCGCCTTAAATCTAGGGCTAACGGTTTAGGACCGCCCTAAATCCAGCGCTAACGGTTTAGGGGCCGCCCCAAGTCTAGGGCGGACGGTTTAGCCCACGAAGATTGATGAAGTGCCCACGAAGTTTGATGCAGTGATCACCTGAAAACGTCAAGTGCCCACGAAGCCATTAAGGTTTAAATTACTATAGGTAGAGAGGTTTAGGGTTTGGGGTTTAGGGTTTACGCAGCTCTCTTTTCCTTGCTGCAACTGCAGTGCGTCTGCTCGCCTGTCCGATGCAGGCAGACTCAGGCGCGATGGAACGGCCGCCGTGCCTAACGATGATTGGCTGCATCAAGTTTTCTGGCTGGTGCTTCTGAGCCGTCCGGCGTTGTCTGCACAGGCTGCGTGGCTGCCAACCCCGCTGGTGTACGTGGCTCAGCAAGACTCCGATCATGCATGATTGCAGAGTTTGCTTCCACCCATGCATTCAAGAAGATGTCCTTTGCTACTGACGGATGGATTGCGTCTGGATCGCGCGGTTCTGCTAGTAGGGGGTTGCAGCGTGCTGCCAGCAGTGTCAGCACCGTGCTCTTGTCATTAGGGTTTAGGGTTTAGGGTTTAGGGTTTAGGGTTTAGGGTTTAGGGTTTAGGGTTCGACAGCGCAGTTTTTGGACTGCGCAAGGCGCCCCGAACACTTATGGCGCAGCGAAGCGTTACATAGTTCAGCTTCCTTTAAGGGGACTGATGTTTAATCCCTAAACCAATTTGTTAAAATCGGGTTTGTAGTTTTAGTGTTTGCGGTGTGGTCTGGGGCACTGAATTGGGAATTCGGGGCCTGGGGTCTGGGCCTGGAGCCTGGATTGGTGTCTGAAGCCTGGGTTTGGGCTGGGGCCTGGATTTGGGACTGGGCCTGGATAGCCTGGGCTTGGTGTCTGGAGCCTGGATTTGGGGCGTGCCTGGCCTGGATTTGGGGCCTGGGGCCTGGATTTGGGACTGGGCCTGGATTTGGGGTCTGGAGCCTGGTGCCGGCTTTGGAGCCTGGATTTGGGGTCTGGAACCTGGATCTGGGGCCTGGATTTGGGACTGGGCCTGGATTTGGGGTTACTAGGCCTGGATTTGGGGTCTGAACCAGGATTTGGGGCCTGGAGCCTGGATTTGGGGGCTTGGGGCCTTGATTTGGGACCGGGCCTGGATTTGGGGTCTGGGGCCTGGATTTGGGTGGATTTGGGACTGGGCCTTGGGATTGGGCCTGGATTTGGGGTCTGGGGCCTGGTGCCTGGCCTGGATTTGGGGCTTGAGCCTGGGACAGGGTCTGGGACCTGGGGCTTGGGGTCTGGAACCTGATTTGGGTCCTGGATTTGGGGCCTGGTGCCTGGATTTAGGCCTGGATTTGGGGTCTGGGCCTTGGATTTGGGGTTTGGGGCCTGGATTTGGGATTGGGCCTGGAGACTGGGGCCTGGATTTGGGACTGGGCCTGGATCTGGAGCCTGGATTTGGGGTGGGGCTTGGGGTGGCCTTTGGGATTGGGCCTGGGTTTGGGGTCTGGAGCCTGATTTGGTGCCTGGCCTGGATTTGGGGCCTGGGGCCTGGATTTGGGACTGGGCCTGGATTTGGGGTCTGGAGCCTGGTGCCTGGATTGGGGCCTGGATTTGATGTCTGAAGCCTGGATTTGGGGCTTGGATTTGGGGTATGGAGCCGGATTTGGGCGAGCCCCCAAATTGGGTATTTTTGCTTTCCAGAACCCCCTCCAAGCCCCCAAATCTGGTTTTTTTTTTGCCTTTCTCCAGATCCCCTCCAAAGCCCCTAAATTGGGTGTTTTTACCTTTTCCAAACCCCTCCAAGCACCAAATCGAGTTTTTTGCCTTTCTCCAGACCCCCTCCAAAGCCCCAAATTGGGCTTTTTCGCCTTTTCCGGACCCCCTCCCAGTCACCAAATTGTGTTTTTTTGCCTTTTCCAGACCCCCTCCAAGCCCCCAAATTGGGTTTTTTTGCCTTATCCAGACCTTTTTTCCAAAGCACCAAATTGTGCTTTTTCGCCTTTTCCGGACGCCCTCCCAGCCACCAAATTGTGCTTTTCGGCCTTTTCCAAACCCCCTCCAAGCCCCCATATTGGGTTTTTTTGCTTTTCTCCAAACCCTCTCCAAAGCAGCAAATTGGGTTTGGTGGCCTTTTCCAGGCCCCCTCCAAGCCCCCAAATTGGGTTTTTTTGCCTTTTCCAGACCCCCTCCAAGCCCCCAAATCGGGTTTTTTTCCTTTTTCCAGACCCCCTCCAAAGCCCCTAATTTGGTTTTTTTGCCTTTTTCAGACCCCCTCCAAGCCCCCAAATTGGGTGTTTTTGCCTTTTCCAGACCCCCTCCAAGCCCCCAAATCGCGTTTTTTCCCCTTTCCCCAGACCCCCTCCAAAGCACCAAAGCTGGCTTTTTGGCCTTTCTAGACCCCCTCCAAGCCCCCAAATTGGGTTTTGTCACCCCTAGCTTTACAACGTTTTCTTCCTCTCCAAGCGCCCAAATTGGGCGTTTTAGCTCGGTAACCCTGCCTTGCTCTGCTGTGCTCCCTTTTGCTTTGGTTTGGTGCCTTCAATTTACTTAAACCTCGGTTCGGGCTTTTGTTTCAATTTGCTTAAACTGCTTTTTGAGAAACTTACCAATTTACTTAAACTGAATTGTGGTTTTCGGTTGCTTTCCATCAAACTCGCTTTCCTTCTGCTCTTCAAACCACAACCTGCGCTGGCGCACTTTGGCGTAAGCCTCTAAAATTTAGGGTTTAGGGTTTAGGGTTTAGGGTTTAGGGTTTAGGGTTTAGGGTTTAGGGTTTAGGGTTACGGGTTAATAGAAATTGTTAAGGGTTTGGGTCCCAATAACTTTTTGGGGCACCGGCCAACCTTCCACCTCTTGCACAAGAACGGAAGGTTGGCCGGTGCCCCAGGAGTTTTCTCGACTGCTTCCATGTTTTTGGGTCCGTGGCAAGTCGTCTAGGGTTGGCCGACCGCCCAAGACAAGATCGACCATCCTGCCAAAAGGTGGGGCCGCTGGTGCGCTTGAACTCGTTTCGCAAGTTCCACCCTCGTTTACGAACCAAAGGTTGGCCGATGGCTGGGGGGGGGCTGGGGTGGGCTGGGCTGGGCTGGGCTGGCTGGCTGGGCTGCGCTGGGCTGGGCTGGGCTGGGCTGTGGGCTGGGCTGGGCTGGGGCTGGGGGCTGCTGGGCTGGGCTCTGGGCTGGGCTCTGGGCTGGGCTGGGCTGGGCGGCTGGGCTGGGCTTTGGGCTGTTTGGGCTGGGCTCTCGGGCTGGCCTCCTTAACTTCACTGGGTCGGTACGGTCGCCTGGGTTGGTTTATCGAAATTGCTTGCTCTGTTGATTGACCTCCAGCGTAAGGTTGGCCAACGTCTAGAAAGTGCTCGGTCGAAGTGGTCGACGCAGAAACCCCTGACAAGTTTAAGCGTTCAGTCTGAGTCGCCTGCCAATGCATGTGCTCGCTCTCCTGATGGGAATCGTTTCCTGCGCGAGGGCACCAGTTGTCAATCGAATGCCGAGCCTTCGTTACAGTCGCATCAACAAAGCAAGACCTTTTGCGTGAGTCGTGCCGAGTCAAGTGCATTGAACTAGAAGTGGAATGAACCGGCTGTTGTCTGCAAGATGAGCCAGGTCCGTGTTGGTGAAACGTTTAGAATCAAAGCCGGATTACTGCGTATGTGTCGCAAGGTTGCACGCCTAGCTGACAATTGACGGTGGGCTCAGGCTCGTCTTGGAAGCAATCCAACAAATAGATTCGGCTATGACAAGATATGAGAGCGACCCAGCGCTCATGGCAAGAGTTCCGGTCGCCGCGAATCTGTAGAATACTCTGTGCTCCAGCTGGCCAGACCTCCAGGTTTTGACAATGCTGCAACTTGAAGCCGCTCTTTTCCAGGGCGCAGTCCACGACCAAAGGAGACAGTATCCTGCCGCCCTGTCTCAAAAATGTGCACCAATCATGCTCATAACCACGTGCCTTCAACAGGTCTTGGGCTCCCTGCAGAGTGATGTCACATGCTTGTCTGCCCAGTGCATTGTTGACGGAGCACGTCGCAGTCGCCAATTGTTTCTGTGCGAGACCCAAGCTTTCATTCAAGCTTTGGAAGAATAGGAGGCTGCCGGTTTCAGTCAAGAATTTCCACTGCGGGTGGTTCTGCCGTGAAATCTGAACTCGAAAGCCAGCTTGTAGAATGTTCTCCTCAATTGCCCACTTCGCGGCTTTGTAGCTCAGAAAAGGCTTCTCCGTCCTCACCATCAGCGCAGAATACCTTCGCTTCAGTCTCCTCCGAGCTAGCCACCATCTTCGGCGGTAGACCCTCAGCATTGCCTTCTTCCCTTGCCAAAATGAACCTCGTGCATCCTTCTTTGTCGCAGCAGCAATGCGCTGTGCAGCTTTGCGGCATCCCACATAAGCAGAGAGAAGACGCCAGCTTCCGATACCACTGCGTGGGCTTGATGCAGCTTTTACATATTGGCGGCTGCTACTGCTCATGGATGGGTTCGCCCGCAGGATTGGCCGACCCAGCAAGAAATGCTTCAGGCGGGGTGACTTCTTGTGCAGCCAGCTCCATGATGGCTTGAACTTCGGAGGCTGTCCAGCCTTTGCGCGCAAGCCATACTGTTCGCTGGTAGATAGCACACACAGCGACCCCATTCCAAACGCCGCTTCGTATGTCGGCGATCCGTTTCGGCGCCACTGCTTGAGCTGTCTGACCAAATTGCCTTTTGCTATGCGGGAATCCAGAGCGAGTTGTAGGTTTTCTAGACTGCACAATGCGCAGCTCTTTCTGCTGGACTGAGCAGGTCCACCTCTACCATCTTGCGAGAAGATGCATGGTCTACTTCCGATTCCAGATGGATCCTCGAAGCCACGGCAGTAGCGAGGCATGGCAAGCCAAGGGTTCTGGACGGGTCTACTGTTGCATATTGCTCAGTAAAATTGCTTTCGCAAAGTAAGCCAGACGGCAAAGGACACTGCGCCGAAGTATGGGCCAGGTCTGGCTTCCTCTAATTACAGCATGCGTCGAACCGCTTCTGCACGCAAGCTCTCCGGCCTCGTCCCCGTCTCCGTCTCTCTTCGGGTTGAGGATGCGCACCTGGGACCCCAGATTGGTTGAGGATAAGCGAGTCACTTGGGCATTTCGGTCGTCCTCGCCTTCACCCCCTTCTACTGCCGCGCTTTCTGGCTTCGAGCACCTGGCAACAAAGATGCACGCTGTCTTCTTCAGCTTGAGCTTCCACACCTCGGAAACCCAAATTGGTTGAGGATAAGCCCTCCCGGCCTCGTCCTTGCCTCCGTCTTCTTCAGCTTGAGCTTCCACACCTCGGAATCCCATATTGGTTGAGGATAAGCCCTCCCGGCCTCGTCCTTGCCTCTGTCTTCTTCGGCTTGAGCTTCCACACCTCGGAAACCCATATTGGTTGAGGATAAGCCCCTCGAAACCTATATTGGCTGAGGATAAGCTTTCCCGGCCTCGTCCTTGCCTCCGTCTTCTTCAGCTTGAGCTTCCACACCTCGGAAACCCATATTGGTTGAGGATAAGCCCTCCCGGGCTCGCCCTTGCCTCCGTCTTCTTCAGCTCGAGCTTCCACACCTCGGAAACCCATATTGGTTGAGGATAAGCCCTCCCGGCCTCGTCCTTGCCTCCATCTTCTTCAGCTCGAGCTTCCACACCTCGGAAACCCATATTGGTTGAGGATAAGCCCTCCCGGCCTCGTCGTGGCGGCTGCACCTCTTCGCCTGGCACCGGATAAGCGTGGCGGCTGTACCCCCTGGGCCTTATTCTGGTTGAG
>CAJNDT010003139.1:0-25112 GCA_905221615.1 Symbiodinium sp. CCMP2592
GTGTGTGTGTAGGTGTGTGTGTGTGTGTGTGTAGGTAGGTGTGTGTGTAGGTAGGTGTGTGTGTAGGTAGGTGTGTGTGTGTGTGTGTGTGTGTGTGTGTGTGTGTGTGTGTGTGTGTGTGTGTGTGTGTGTGTGTGTGTGTGTGTGTGTGTGTGTGTGTTGGTGTGTGTGTGTGTGTGTGTGTTGGTGTGTGTGTGTGTTGGTGTGTGTGTTGGTGTGTGTTGGTGTGTGTTGGTGTGTGTTGGTGTGTGTTGGTGTGTGTTGTGTGTGTGTGTTGTGTGTGTGGTTTGTGTGTGTTTTGTGTGTGTTTTGTGTGTGTTGGTGTGTGTGTGTGTGTGTGTGGTGTGTGTGTGTGTGTGGTCGTGTCGTGTGTGTGTGTATGTGTTGTGTGTGAGTGTGTGTGTGTGTGTGTGTGTGTGTGTGTGTGAACCTCCCTAGCACATGGGAGCAGAGGGTCACTCCTACACTGTTTGCAATTTTTGTTTTGCAACTCAATCAGACATTTGACATTTACCGAATCAAATGTTGCAGGGGGTCAGCGCATGGTGTTGTGACGCTGGCCAACGAAGCTAGCAACACCATGGGAAGAGGTTTGGGACGCCAAACCTTGTACCTTCACAAAATTGAGCTGGGGCCCCTGTGCCAGCCCGATTAGAAGGCCCCTGTGCCAAGATTAGAGAGTTTTCAGTTGCCACTTTTGGCGGTTGATTCGACAACAAACAAGTTGTACGGTTGCCACAATCTGACAAGCTTTCGCAACATGAACAACATGCCTCTCTTTTTCCTCTTGCACTCGTACTCTTGGCCGAATCCATCAGTGTGATCAGCGTGGGTCTATGAGACTCCAGAGCAACGGCTTTCCGTCAAGGCGCCGTGGTGACCCTCCGGGGAGACCGGTGATGAACCGGGTGTTCAGCCTTCGTTCAGATCGTTCAGATTCTCCAGATGCTTCTTTATCTCTCTCTCTCTGATGCTCGCATGTGAGTCTGACATGAGTGCAGGTGCAGTAAGGGACGGCTAATGCGGTAAAGTGCGTCTAGTGAGCAGGTCCTCTCTATTCTGCCCCGTATTTTTTCACTTCTTTATTCCTCAGGGACTGCAAGGGCATGTGCATCTGACATGAGTGCAGACGTGGTAAAGATGTCTACAGCAAGTGAAGCAGCGCTCTCTCCGGAGAGTACTCGGCCCTCCACCTTCCTTCTCTCCGTCTACGACCTCTCAAATCAGTCCAGCAGGGACAATCAGGGCAGCCTGCACTTTGCTTGTGCAACTGTGTGTGTTTCACCCGCTTCGTTGCAGCTATGTGGCCGGATTATTTTGCCGCGCAGCCACCAGCAACACCATATGCACCAACAGCCCGACAGGTGCTTAATCAATTTCACCAGAACACCTGGGTACCGCAGTCTCAAAGCTACCCAGCAATGATGCCAACCGGCATTGCTGCCACTCAGCAGCCCACACTGCCGACACAACCCACTACCATTCCTCTTGAGCAAACACACGGCTTCCCCATGATGCCGTGTGGACACACCGCTCCTATTCCACAGCATCCGACTATCTACGCACATCTCAGCACACCACAACCCCAGATGCCACAACAACCTCCACCCCAGCAATTCATGTCACAACAACCCACACCGCTCATGAATCCTGCTCCTTTGCCTACCCATCCAACAGCTTTTCCCATGAGCCCATCTGCTTCGACACAGCATCAGGCCCAACCTACTACATTCAACTTTCCTTTTGCACCACCTGCCCCACAACCACAACTTGCACCCTGCAACATCCCCCCCACACAACCCATTCAACAATCCCACATACCGCCGCCAACAACAATTCAACAAGCTCCACAACCCCACCCCACCAGTGTTCCCACTGCCGATGCTGCATACACTGCCCCGCAGACACCGGCAATGACGCCCCAACAACAACAACCAACAAACACAGCCAATACCCCTTCTGTCAATACAGTACCACCCGCACAACCACCCCCAGATACGGGATCGGCAGACACTGACCAGCTCGCAGCCCGTACTTCTCCCCATCACCCTCCGCTGCCACGCAGACGACGGCATTCACCCACACGCAGCAGAACTCGCACCGTGAGCACTAGACGCCGTCGACACACGCGCAGCCGAGCACGACCTGCAAGCAGCGGCAGACAGCACCGCCGACGCAGACACCATCGCTCCCGCGACACTCGCAGAAGCCGTTCTCGCAGGGACACCAGGCGTGCTTCATCGACACCTCCTCGGACCTCGGTTGTGCTCCGCAGCTATTCTACAGTGCGTGATGATGATGCCAACAAGTGGCATTACAGAGCCACACAGCCACGTCAAAGGCCACCTACCCCACCCAAGGTGCCACAAAAAACATTGGCTTCGCAGGTTCAGCGCATCGCCCTCCGCATCAAGGGCAGCCAAGCCGCACAACAGCAGCCCCCAACAAGCCAGGGCACATCCTCGCGCCAACAGCTTAGGCACAATCCCCCCAGCTCTGTTCGGACACCTGCTCCGACTTACGATGCATCCACAACTGCTGCCCCATCGGGTCAGCCACCCCTCGAACAACTGGGCAAACAGAGCAGACCACCACAGATTGATGTGGCGCCGTTCTCTGAGCTTTATGATCATGAAAAGCCGACCCCCCACGCTGTCGACTTGGAGGAAGCGCACAAACTCGCCAAAACTTTGGGCGAGATAGCTGCTGACAGCGATTTCAGGCAGGAAACTTTAGCCGAATTCGCGCATGCCGTATTACAGTCGGGCACGCGCTCAGCGTGCAACGAATTGGGAGCAACGCTGACGCCAATATCGGACGGCGTGCATACTATGTTATTCATCCCGTGGGCTGGTGAGACTCGCAGAGCATTCGGCACTCGTGCCACTGACCCACCAGGGGAAACATACATTTACACCGCCGGACACGGCACGAGCATTGCAAGTGCCGCACGCATAATGCGTGAGGACTTGGTCCGCCCAAGTTCTATCAGCCATTGCTTCGACGACAAGTCCTATCCACCCATTCCCTCTTGCGTCATATACGCGAATGCAACCCCAGGAGATGTGTCGGAGAGCACGGTACATATAGTTACCGATCAATGTACGCGGCGGCCCAAGGGCCAACAGGGAGTGATCGTCATCGGGACAATACGAACTAAGTATCAGCATTACAAGATGACGTATCGGGACATGTACAGAGAAGCCTACATCGTGGGGCGAAAGGGTGTTGTACGGACCCCGGAGAAGTGGGGATTCCATTCCGGGCACTTCAGCATCGTTGGATTCGGCCTCATTCAGTGATGTTGATTTCTTCTTCTGTATCTTCCTGCAACTATTTAGTACTTTTCTTCCAGGCCTGAATCCCTGTACACATAGTCGTTTGCAATCAGGCATTTGCTCCGACCTCGCTTTTGAGCCAAAGAAGACTCGATGCAGCTGCATGCTGGATGCCTCGCACAAGTTGATGTTGACGCTCAAGCCAACCAGGTTGATCATGCATGTTTCATGTGCAGCTTTTGCAGTCACAGACAACTGTAGTGCCCCACTGTGCAACCATGTACAAGCCGACACAGCCTCAGTGGCATACAACAATGCCAACAGGCATCATCGGTACAGCAATCAGTACCGTGCAGAGACAAACAACCTCGACCAGCAGTACCCCATTGCACCCGATCTCCCCACCACCAGGGATACACAACATCCCACCACACACCTCATCACCAACCCCGACTACTTGGGGTCCAGCTCACATGTCCAGCCACAACAACACGTTCCCACCTTTCCCTCCACCCCCTCCCCCACCCCAACAGTTTCCCGGACCAATTCCGCCCACCACACTACCAACCCCCACACCTGCCACTCCCCAACACACATTTGTGAGTCCATCCCCGATGACGACTCGAAACCCCAGCTTTTCGTCACATACATTACCTCAAGCCACCGTCGCAACCCAACAACAGCAACACCCCAATCCCACGCCTGCAAATCCCCAGATACCAAACGACTTTGTTCAAACACCGGAGCATTGGGACAACAGGCAGCTTTTTGGCCTCAACCTCCCCAAACACATTCAATCTACACCACATTCAGTGCATAACCGCACAGCAGGCATGCCAATCGCAACAGCACCATTGGTCGCATTTCTGCGACACAATTGGTCTTCGTACTGGCTACGGTACGCTGCACATGGCTTCGACATTCATCTCACATGCAGCAAACACGTCAGCGAAGCCGTTTTTACCACTGAACTTATGGGTCAACTCCGAGCAAGGAGAATTGATCTGGACCAAGCGGCCACTGCATTCTGCTGGCAAGAAAAGCTCACACTTGCAAAACGACCAGCAATGTCACACCTTATTAAGGAATTGGTGTTGTACCTGCAGGAGCTGCAGGACCAGTACAACGACGGCAACAAAAAGGACAAGCAAAACGCCAAAGCAGACACCGACAACACACAATCGCAACCCACCGAATCTCCAACACCACCACAATCCAGCAAACCACAACCTCATCTCCCACTCCAACCTTCGCAGTCGACAGAGACTGACACTCTGGCGGCCCATCGTATCAGCGACCTTGAAGCACGACTTTCAACAGCACTGGAGACAATTGAAACTCTCCGTGCGCCGGAAGCACACAATGTGGCCCCCAGCACACCAGCATCAAAGAAACCAAAACGATCCACCACACCCAGCACTCCCATCAACACGCCCTCCCCACCACCTCTCTCAGTTTCCACAATTGAGATCTCCCCCACCACAACCACCCGTGGACAAAAACGAGCCACCATCGATGACCCTACACACACTGACACCAGGCCTACCACTGAGGGCCTATCCCCATTCACCACAACTCCTGCAGAACAAGACAACAACCCGGTACACGCTTCCCCGGCATCGTCATCCACCACAGGTATGCACTTCCCGGGACGCTCCACTCTGGGCGCCAAGCGACAGAAGCAGTCAACTCTTACACCAACGAAGGCAGCACCCCTGGATCCCAAGATGGATCCCCAGCGTATCTTTCAGCAGCCCACAAAAGCCAGTGTTTGGTTTCAAGATCACTTCACTGGCGTTCACTCCGAATCCGGCATCACCAGATGGTTTGGTGCCATAAAAGGCATCAGCGACAAACAAAAAGCACAGGTAAAAAAGTACCTTGACATTGTTGCTTCGGAATTTCCTTCACTCAGCAGCTCACAAGAGCAAACACTGCAGACCGCTGCAGTCGCGTGGGGTGTCCCACCCAAAGCCATCGACAAATTTGGCTCCCCAGCACTGATCAAACTCGTCGCCATCATCAGTCAGATGACAGAGTGACTCCGACAACACTTGCTTCAACACCGACAAACACTTGATCACACAACAATTTTCCGACAAAAACAATTCAAGAACATCACACGCATTCTGGATCAAGGCAGATCCATTTTACAATTCGTCGCACCTTTGGCAGAACCAGTCTCCACACAATTCTATCAAATCATACTCTGGCTTCAAGGCCTGACTTTGTTACTTCGCACACAGCATTTCTACCTCAAACATGAGGAAGGACATTTCTCCAACCTACAGAGACTGTTTGCACATTCAAACATTTCCTTCCCATCGTACACACTCTCTTTCTTTCGTCAGCCACAGGTGGTATACTGCAGAGTTACCACGCAACAACCTTTTCGTGGCTACGTTTACATCGGCAGTACAAGTCACTCTCTCACACAGCGAGAGGGTACACGTAATCGAAAATTCAAGCAACTTCAACAACACAAGATTGTACAAGCCGAACTTTCTTTACGATGGTGGCACAAACACAAATGCTACCACCAATACACACCAATTGTATTACAAGCCAACATACCCACCGAGCAATTAGAAGCCACAGAGAACACTTTCATACAACATCACCAATCCAAGCTCAACTTTCCCTACATCACATCACACATGAAAGGAGCTTTTTCCGGCTTCACAAAAGCAGCCAACAACAAGCACAACGGCACAGCCACTTTATGGGCGAAGCAACGCCGAGGCAAACTACACCACTCCATTCGAAGCTTCACCACCTCCACCTTATTCAACACCAGAAAACAGGCCTGGACCACAGTCTCACATCTTACTTCCAACACCCGCACCAGATTCGACACAACAAAGCAACTCCTTCGCTCAGATACACCAACAGCCACAGTTTACGCTTTACACAAACTCTCAAACAACTTACCACGACGCGACCGCAGACACGCTCAAAAAGCGCTCAACACCGTCTTCAAGAAACGACGACTTAAACCACCTCCTGTCACAAAACCCATTTACCTACAGCCACTCTTACACCCCACTTTCACCCAACAACTACGACAATTTTTGCGTTCTCGGTTAACAAGCAACAAACAACACATTCCACCATTCCATCTCCCCAGCACAAAACCTGTCTACAAGAAACACCCCCCCATGCAACAACTTCTACACAATTGGCGCGACGCCCATACTACATGGCAACCCGATTCACCACCACCCTGTACCTGCTCACCATTACATTCACAAGTTCCCCAGGAGCATATTTTCAACAATCACATTGCTATCCAACTTGCAGAACTACAACCACAACACCAATTTTTGGCATACTCCGGCAAAAGCAATTGCCTTCAGAAGCCCACACAGTTGGCTTCACAACTATGCCGAGCCATACGCACATGGCATAGATACTATGGACTGCCTTACAACCACCAAACTACAAAGCAGTTTGTATCTGAACAAATACCACAACACAACGCACACTGCAACCAACACAACATACTCCAGGTCAAGATGATCAAGCAAGTCCAACACAAAATACCTTCGGGCATCATCCACTGCGAAGATCACTTCCCGAACCGCCTCACGTGGTACTGCCCGGCACTGTATCATACTGCCATACACAACACTTTTTTAGACAAGGAGATCTTTCGGATCTCGCAGCACCAACCTTTACAACACCACTTTGATGTCTACACAGACATCCGCAGCCTTCTTCCAGCTTACATATGGGCTTTTCCACAATGGGGACGCATCCCACGCGCCTACATTTTACCAAAAAGAAAGAAGCAATTCACAAAAGGCCGTCCCATAGTGGCGTTCATCGACACCATGGGCAGGAAATTGTGGGAAGCCTTAGCGGACGTACTGCAGCTGATGACTTTTCAAGCATGCCCAAACTCCTTTCACCAAGGAGATGGCATAACACAGCTCAAGCAAACAGCATTTTTCCTGCATCAACGCAGGAAATTACACGATTCAACAGATTACATCCTGTACAACCAGGATTTGGCTGGCTTCTTTACATCGGTCGATCAGAGCCGGTTTCTTTCAGCATACAGCATTATGGTTCGATGGTACAGAGAAAAGAACCCCCTACACTCTTCCAAATTCTTCATTGACCACTAACAGAAAGACCCCACACATCGAGTCCACAGGGGCAAAAGCAGACAAAAGAAGCAAGAAGCCTCCTCAGGCAACAAACTATGCATTCAATTACAACATATACCACAACTTATCATTGCAGTGCTTCGACTCAACTACTTCACTGTCGGTACATCACTTATTGAGCAATTTCGCGGTGCACCTATGGGCTCGCCCTGCAGCCCAGCCCTATGCAACATCGTTGTTGCGGTCGAGGAACAGTGTTGGCACCACACATACAAACAGCTTTTCACGAACCACAAGCATTTTCCAGATCACAACAAGCAGGACCAAGCTTTCTTTTTTGCTACCAGATACGTCGACAACCGTGTCCTTCTTTTGCCTGCACAGCTGACCCGACTGCCTCCTTTTGCACAGCTCACTGATGCATCTTTTTACAAACCACCGGTTCAGCTTGAAACTGAACCGGCCAACATTTTCCTGGGTTTCGCAATAAACCCTCAGCACAGCAGCCTCACGCATCAATGCACTTTGCACAAGGCGGACATTTTGCACCCACAGTCAGCCACCTCTGTTTCAACACTTCGCAGCAGTTTTCAGGCCCGCACACGCATGGTACGCAGAGTGACAACACCATGCCGCGAGGCCACATCAGCCATTCGAGCCATGCGCGATCTCTACATCGCTGCCGGCTATACTGATCAACAGCTGTAAGCAAAACACTGCGCCAGCTTGCCGTGCGTGGGTCCAGAGCCGTGCAATTTTGCAACATGAGAGCAGCCTTGTATTAACACAGTGTTTCCCGCAGCCATTTTCAGGGTTAACTGAGGCATCATCATGTATAAAGGTGCCATGACTGGCAGATTGCAGCCGAGCCACAAAGCGCTGAGCGGCCGTCCTCGGCCATCCATCTCCAAGCACAGCAGACGCCGCAACGAGCAACCTGCGGTGGGCAGCCACAACCCACAGCCGGCGCTTTTGCGCTCTCAGTTTCTACGTGTTGCAGAAGACGAAGATTTCCAAGACTTCCAAGAGCAACACCAAGATCCGGAAGAACAACAGGACGCAGCAGTGGCTGCACCGGCGACTCCGCCATTCCCACCTCCGCACCACCCTGATCCGGATTCATCGGCTGAGATTACGGCAGCAATGACGCAGTTTCACAATTCGTTGCTTGAGTCGAATGCCAAACTCGAGCGCCTGATACAACAGGCTACAACGGTGTTGACTACTCAGCACGAGGCTACCACGGCGATCCTCTCCTCGTGCAAACAGCAGCTCGACGTACTTGAAAGCCTCATCAGGCAAAACGCGCCTGATTGGTCGTGAATATGCTGCTAAGGCAAGCCGGTATATAAAAAGTGCCAGGTAGTGCATACGTCTCACTTTTCAACACATGTTGCTTTCAGACAATACCATAACTTTGCCTTCTGAAGTTTTGCCTCACAGTGACACCTATTTGAATCCCGACATTGAGCCATGAGCGACTCGCATCTTCCGCCAAACACAGCGACTACAGATTCGCCACCCGTCGATGAGGCACGACGTGAAGCTCTCTCCGCAGCCCTCATGGAGATTTTGACACAGCATCGGGACTATGAGTCCGAAACCGGAAGTGAACCTTCCACATTCAGTGACGAGGCTCTACGCGACCAATTAGCCGAGTTTATTCTGCAAACACCCCGGCAGATTACAGAGCTAAAGCAACGAGTGGAAAGACTCGAAGCTTCGCAACAATAGGTGATCAAACATGTTTTATACCACCATTGGGTGATTGCAGCAGACGGTGAAAACAACAATCGTTGTTTTGCCAAGTGAGGCAGTCAGTGCACTCTCTTCACATGTGTTTGTATGCAGCGATTGATACACTCTTTCCCGCAGCATTTTGCAAAACAACCAGTTGTGTTAGCACCATGGAACAACGCACCAGATCGCGATCTCCCACGGCATCACAATGGAGATGGCACTGGGCCACTAACGGCTCTTCATGGTGGCGTGAGTACTTCATCGCATCTGCAGAGTGGATACGAAAGCATTCGGAGCAACCTGATCAGCTTCCGACATCAACGACTCCTACCCAAAAGGAGCCAGCTTCCACTACCTCAACTCCTACATCCAACAAGAGAAAGCGATCAAGAACTCCGTGAGCAGCATCGCTGAGTTGACAATTAGATGCACATTTGCTGCCCCCGGCAGCCAACAACCACACAGCAAAGCTGTGCTGTGAACCCCATCATCCCTGATGAGGGTCAACATTAAGAGCACCATGTTGAAAGGTCATGCCAGCCGGTGAGGTTGCCCAAGTGATGTATCTTTGTACATCTCTCTTTCTTTTCTGAAGATCAGCGTATGCACACGCCTTAATGCAGTTGTGACTCCGCAGCCATTTCTCAGAACTACAGTTGTTGAAGCATATTTAGGATCGCACACAGATGGACGAAGACGACGACAGCAGCCTATGGGGATCCGAAGAGATTGATGCTTTTCTGAGGAAGGATGACACCGCCACATCCTCCCATGCAGTCAGTCACACACACAAGCAAAAAACAAAGCACACAACGAAAACAAAAAAGAAGAAAGACAACAAAGACAAAAAGGACAAAACAGTCGTGAAAACAAAGAAAACCCGCAACATCTCACCAGCATCCCAATCCACAACACAGCAACAACGCCAACATCCACATACTACAAGACGAAAGAGGACACGCTCTTCGCACTCAACATCATCAGCTTCACCTACGGCAACGTCACACATGGCTGAGGACGCACACCGATCTCCATCGCGAGATCCTTGGTCTTCTGACTCGATTGCACCTTACGATATTGTGCATCCTATTATTCAGCATAAGCGGTCCAAAACCGCTTGTGCAAAAATGCTGGTACGTGCAGGTTTCAGATGCAGATGCCATTTCAAGCTCATGAGTGACTGTCCCAACAAACTCGCTGTTGGACCCTAATACTCAGGACGGATTAGGGCTGCTAGATACGCTAAGCGTGACAAAAAGCCTGCGCATGCGAGTGTCAGCACGACACCACTTGGTTGTTTATCCTGAGCACACAGCATGTCCATGTTGTTTTGCATTCCTTGTTCAAGCGTTTGTCGGTTGGTAGCAGCAAAATATGACAAAGCGAAAGGCTGCCGAGGCCGGCCTTCCATGGTACTCCATGGCAGGACAATGTTTTCGGATGACTGTTGAAATTCCACCCGACCGCATTACCAGAGACAAGCACATGCTCTTACACGTGGTGCTTTGTCTGGGTGACAACGTTCTACAAGCTCGCAAGATCTTCTCCTACCGCATCAAGGAGATCACCGGCAGAACTCCTAAAATCCCAGCTTTCTTCTTCGAACAAAACCGTCGACGAATACATGATTGGGATTCAGTCACCACATTAGCCACGTTGATGCCGGTGCTTTTTGTTAGAACCTGTTCGGATCAGGAAATACGACAATCACCCGATCGCTATTGACAGCGAGAAAAGTGCGCCATTCAGTCCTATTGCCGCGCATCAGACCTTTCACTCTACTTGAAGCATGTACGCCCCATTGGGGCTGTGTGTGTGTGAACCTCCCTAGCACATGGGAGCAGAGGGTCACTCCTACACTGTTTGCAATTTTTGCTTTGCAACTCAATCAGACATTTGACATTTACTGAATCAAATGTTGCAGGGGGCCAGCGCATGGTGTTGTGACGCTGGCCAACGAAGCTAGCAACACCATGGGAAGAGGTTTGGGACGCCAAACCTTGTACCTGCACAAAATTGAGCTGGGGCCCCTGTGCCAGCCCGATTAGAAGGCCCCTGTGCCAAGATTAGAGAGTTTTCAGCTGCCACTTTTGGCGGTTGATTCGACAACAAACAAGTTGTACGGTTGCCACAATCTGACAAGCTTTTGCAACATGAACAACATGCCTCTCTTTTTCCTCTTGCACTCGTACTCTTGGCCGAATCCATCAGTGTGTGTGTGGGTGGGTGGGTGGGTGGGTGGGTGGGTGGGTGGGTGGGTGGGTGGGTGGGTGTGTGTGTGTGTGTGTGTGTGTCTGTGTGTCTGTGTGTCTGTGTGTCTGTGTGTCTGTGTGTCTGTGTGTCTGTGTGTCTGTGTGTCTGTGTGTCTGTGTGTCTGTGTGTCTGTGTGTCTGTGTGTCTGTGTGTCTGTGTGTCTGTGTGTCTGTGTGTCTGTGGGTCTGTGCGTCTGTGCGTCTGTGTGTCTGTGGGTCTGTGTGTCTGTGTGTCTGTGTGTCTGTGTGTCTGTGTGTCTGTGTGTCTGTGTGTATGTGTGTCTGTGTGTCTGTGTGTCTGTGTGTCTGTGTGTCTGTGTGTCTGTGTGTCTGTGTGTCTGTGTGTCTGTGTGTCTGTGTGTGTGTGTCTGTGGTGTGTGTGGTGTGTGTGTGTGTGTGTGTGTGTGTGTGTGTGTGTGTGTGTGTGTGTGTGTGTGTGTGTGTGTGGGTGTGTGTGTGTGTGTGTGTGTGTGTGGTTGTGTGTGTGTGTGTGTGTGTGTGTGTGTGTGTGTGTGTGTGTGTGTGTGTGTGTGTGTGTGTGTGTGTGTGTGTGTGTGTGTGTGACCCTCCCTAGTACATGGGAGCAGAGGGTCACTCCTACACTGCTTGCAATTTTGCTTTGCAACACAATCAGACATTTGACACTCAACGATTCAAATGTTGCAGGGGGATCAGGCTTCCAGTGACTGACCTGATCCAACGAAGCTAGGTCACTGGAAGGGAAGTGATTGAGGACGCTCAGTCATGTACCTGCGCATTTTCGGCAGCCCCCTGTGGTGCCAAGATTAGTGTGAGGACAGGCCCCCTGTGGTGTCCAGATTATTCAAACAAGTTGTACGGTTGCCACAATCTGACAAACTTTTACAACATGAACAACATGCCTCTCTTTTTCCTCTTGCACTCGTACTCTTGGCCGAATCCATCAGTGTGATGAGCGTGGGTCGATGAGACTCCAGAGCAACGGCTTTCCGTCATGGCGCCGTGGTGACCCTCCGGGGAGACCGGTGATGAACCGGGTGTTCAGCCTTCGTTCAGATCGTTCAGAATCTCCCGATGCTACTTTATCTCTCTCTCTCTGATGCCTGCATGTGAGTCTGACATGAGTGCAGTTGCGGTAACCGACGTCTAGCGCAGTAACCGTCCGCTAATGCACAGGTTCTCTCTATTCTGCCCCGGGGTTTTTTCACTTCTCTATTCCTCAGGGACTGCAAGGGCATGCGCATCTGTCATGAGTGCAGACGTGGTAAAGATGTCTACAGCAAGTGAAGCAGCGCTCTCTCCGGAGAGTACTCGGCCCTCCACCTTCCTTCTCTCCGTCTACGACCTCTCAAATCAGTCCAGCAGGGACAATCAGGACAGCCTGCACTTTGCTTGTGCAACTGTGTGCGTTTCACCCGCTTCGTTGCAGCTATGTGGTCGGAACATTTTGCTGCGCAGCCACCAGCAACACCATATGCACCAACAGCCCGACCGGTGCTTAATCAATTTCACCAGAACACCTGGGTGCCGCAGTCTCAAAGCTACCCAGTCACGATGCCAACCGGCATTGCTACCACTCAGCAGCCCACACTGCCAACACAACCCACTACGATTCCTCTTGAGCAAACACACGGCTTCCCCATGATGCCGTGCGGACACACCGCTCCTATCCCACAGCATCCGACAATCTATGCACATCTCAGCACACCACAACCCCAGATGCCACAACAACCACCACCTCAGCAACTCATGCCACAACAACCCACACCGCTCATGAATCCTGCACTTGTGCCTACCCATCCAACAACTTTTCCCATGAGCCTTTCCGCTTCAACACAGCATCAGGCCCAACCTACTACATTCAACTTTCCTTTTGCACCACCTGCCCCACAACCACAACTTGCACCCTGCCATCTCCCTCCCACACAGCCCGTTCAACAACCCCACATACCGCCGCCAACAACAATTCAACAAGCTCCACAACCCCATCCCACCAGTGTTCCCACTACCGATGCGGCATACACTGCCCCGCAGACACCGGCAATGACGTCCCAACAGCAACAACCAACAAACACAGCCAATACCCCTACTATCAACACAGTACCACCCGCACAACCACCACCACCCCCAGCTACAGGATCGGCAGACACTGACCCGCTCGCAGCCCGTACTTCCCCCCATCATCCTCCGCTGCCACGCAGACGACGGCATTCTCCCACACGCAGCAGGACTCGCACCGCGAGCACTAGACGCCGTCGACACACGCGCAGCCGAGCACGGCCGGCAAGCAGCGGCAGACAGCACCGCCGACGCAGACACCATCGATCCCGCGACACTCGCAGAAGTCGTTCTCGCAGGGACACCAGGCGTGCTTCATCGACGCCACCTCGGACCTCGGTGGTGCTCCGCAGCTATTCTACAGTGCGTGATGATGATGCCAACAAGTGGCATTACAGAGCAACACAGCCACGCCAAAGGCCACCTACCCCACCCAAGGTCCCACAAAAAACATTGGCTTCACAGGTTCAGCGCATCGCCCTCCGCATCCAGGGCAGCCAAGCCGCACAACAGCAGCCCCTAACAAGCCAGGGCACATCTTCGCGCCAACAGCTTCGGCACAATCCCCCCAGCTCTGTTCGGACACCTGCTCCGACCTACGATGCATCCACAACAGCTGCCCCATCGGGTCAGCCAACCCTCGAACAACTGGGCAAACTGAGCAGACCACCACAGATTGATGTGGCGCCTTTCTCTGAGCTTTATGATCATGAAAAGCCGACCCCCCACGCTGTCGACTTGGAGGAAGCGCACAAACTCGCCAAAACTTTGGGCGAGATAGCTGCTGACAGCGATTTTAGGCAGGAGACTTTAACCGATTTCGCGCATGCCGTATTACAGTCGGGCACGCGCTCAGCGTGCAACGAATTGGGAGCAACGCTGACGCCAATATCGGACGGCGTGCATACTATGTTATTCATCCCGTGGGCTGGTGAGACTCGCAGAGCATTCGGCACTCGTGCCACTGACCCACCAGGGGAAACATACATCTACACCGCTGGACACGGCACGAGCATTGCAAGTGCCGCACGCATAATGCGTGAGGACTTGGTCCGCCCAAGTTCTATCAGCCATTGCTTCGACGACAAGTCCTATCCACCCATTCCCTCTTGCGTCATATACGGGAGTGCAACCCCTGGAGATGTGTCGGAGAGCACGGTACATATAATTACCGATCAATGTACGCGGCGGCCCAAGGGCCAACAGGGCGTGATCGTCATCGGGACAATACGGACTAAGTATCAGCATTACAAGATGACGTATCGGGACATGTACAGAGAAGCCTACATCGTGGGGCGAAAGGGTGTTGTACGGACCCCGGAGAAGTGGGGATTCCATTCCGGGCACTTCAGCATTGTTGGATTCGGCCTCATTCAGTGATGTTGATTTTTTCTTATGTTTCTTCCTGCAACTCTTTAGTACTTTTCTTCCAGGCCTGAATCCCTGTACACATAGTCGTCTGCAATAAGGCATTTGCTCCGACCTCGCTTTTGAGCCAAAGAAGACTCGATGCAGCTGCATGCTGGTTGCCTTGCACAAGTTGATGTTGACGCTCAACCCAACCAGGTTGATCATGCATGTTTCATGTGCAGCTTTTGCAGCCACAGGCAACTGTAGTGCCCCACTGTGCAATCATGTACAAGCCGACACAGCCTCAGTGGCATACAACAATGCCAACAGGCATCATCGGCACAGCAATCAGCACCGTGCAGAGACAAGCAACCTCGACCAGCAATACTCCATTGCACCCGATCTCCCCACCACCAGGGATACACAATATCCCACCACACACCCCCTCACCAATCCCGACTACTTGGGGTCCGGCTCACATCTCCAGCCACAACAACACGTTCCCACCTTTCCCTCCACCCCCTCCCCCACCCCAACAGTTTCCCGGACCAGTTCCACCCACCACATTACCAATCCCCACTCCTGCTACTCCCCAACACACATTTGTGAGTCCATCTCCGATGACGACTCGAAACCCCAGCTTTTCATCACACACATTACCTCAAGCCACCGTCGCAACCCAACAACAGCAACTCCCCAACCCCACGCCTGCAAATCCCCAGATACCAAACGACTTTGTTCAAACACCGGAGCATTGGGACAACAGGCAGCTTTTTGGCCTCAACCTCCCCAAACACATGCAATCTACACCACATTCAGTGCATAACCGCACAGCAGGCATGCCAATCGCAACAGCACCATTGGTCGCTTTCTTGCGACACAATTGGTCTTCGTACTGGCTACGGTACGCTGCGCATGGCTTCGACATTCATCTCACATGCAGCAAACACGTCAGCGAAGCCGTTTTCACCACTGAACTTATGGGTCAACTCCGAGCAAGGAGAATTGATCTGGACCAAGCGGCCACTGCATTCTGCTGGCAAGAAAAGCTCACACTTGCCAAACGACCAGCAATGTCACACCTCATTAAGGAATTGGTGTTGTACCTGCAGGAGCTGCAGGACCAATACAACGACGGCAACAAAAAGACAAGCAAAACGCCAAAGCAGACACCGAAAACACACAATCGCAACCCACCGAATCTCCAACACCACCACAATCCAGCAAACCACAACCTCATCTCCCACTCCAACCCTCGCAGTCGACAGAGACTGACACTCTGGCGGCCCATCGTATCAGCGACCTTGAAGCACGACTTTCAACAGCACTGGAGACAATTGAAACTCTCCGTGCGCCGGAAGCACACAATGTGGCTCCCAGCACACCAGCATCAAAGAAACCAAAACGATCCACCACGCCCAGCACTCCGATCAACACGCCCTCCCCACCCCCTCTCTCAGTTTCCACAATTGAGATCTCCCCCACCACAACCACCCGTGGACAAAAACGAGCCACCATCGATGACCCTACACACACTGACACCAGGCCTACCACTGAGGGCCTATCCCCATTCACCACAACTCCTGCAGAACAAGACAACAACCCGGTACACGCTTCCCCGGCATCGTCATCCACCACAGGTATGCACTTCCCGGGACGCTCCACTCTGGGCGCCAAGCGACAGAAGCAATCAACTCTTACACCAACGAAGGCAGCACCCCTGGATCCCAAGATGGATCCCCAGCGCATCTTTCAGCAGCCCACAAAAGCCAGTGTTTGGTTTCAAGATCACTTCACTGGCGTTCACTCCGAATCTGGCATCACCCGATGGTTTGGTGCCATAAAAGGCATCAGCGACAAACAAAAAGCACAGGTAAAAAAGTACCTCGACATTGTTGCTTCGGAATTTCCTTCCCTCAGTAGCTCACAAGAGCAAACACTGCAGACAGCTGCAGTCGCCTGGGGTGTCCCACCCAAAGCCATCGACAAATTTGGCTCCCCAGCACTGATCAAACTCGTCGCCATCATCAGTCAGATGACAGAGTGACTCCGACAGCACTTGCTTCAACACCGACAAACACTTGATCACACAACAATCTTCCGACAAAAACAATTCAAGAACATCACACGCATTCTGGATCAAGGCAGATCCATCCTACAATTTGTCGCACCTTTGGCAGAACCAGTCTCCACACAATTCTATCAAATCATACTCTGGCTTCAAGGCCTGACTTTGCTACTTCGCACACAGCATTTCTACCTCAAACATGAGGAAGGACACTTCTCCAACCTACAGCGACTGTTTGCACATTCAAACATTTCCTTTACATCGTACACACTCTCTTTCTTTCGTCAGCCACAGGTGGTATACTGCAGAGTTACCACGCAACAACCTTTTCGTGGCTACGTTTACATCGGCAGTACAAGTCACTCTCTCACGCAGCGAGAGGGTACACGTAATCGAAAATTCAAGCAACTTCAACAACACAAGATTGTACAAGCCGAACTTTCTTTACGATGGTGGCACAAACACAAATGCTACCACCATTACACACCAATTGTATTACAAGCCAACATACCCATCGAGCAACTAGAAGCCACAGAGAACACTCTCATACAACATCACCAATCCAAGCTCAATTTTCCCTACATCACATCACACATGAAAGGAGCTTTTTCCGGCTTCACAAAAGCAGCCAACAACAAGCACAACGGCACAGCCACTTTATGGGCGAAGCAACGCCGAGGCAAACTACACCACTCCATTCGAAGCTTCACCAACTCCACCTTATTCAACACCAGGAAACAGGCCTGGACCACAGTCTCACATCTTACCTCCAACACCCGCACCAGATTTGACACAACAAAGCAACTCCTTCGCTCGGATACACCAGCAGCCACAGTTTATGCTTTACACAAACTCTCAAACAACTTACCACGACGCGACCGCAGACATGCTCAAAAAGCACTCAACACCGTCTTCAAGAAACGACGACTAAAACCACCTCCTGTCACAAAACCCATTTACCTACAACCACTCTTGCACCCCACCTTCACCCAACAACTACGACAATTTTTGCGTTCTCGGTTAACAAGCAACAAACAACACATTCCACCATTCCATCTCCCCAGCACAAAACCAGTCTACAAGAAACACCCACCCATGCAACAACTTCTACACAATTGGCGCGACGCCCATACTACATGGCAACCCGATTCACCACCACCCTGCACCTGCTCACCATTACATTCACAAGTTCCCCAGGAGCATATTTTCAACAACCACATTGCTATTCAACTTGCAGAACTACAACCACAACACCAATTTTTGGCATACTCCGGCAAAAGCAATTGCCTTCAGAAACCCACACAGTTGGCTTCACAACTATGCCGAGCCATACGCACATGGCATAGACACTATGGACTGCCTTACAACCACCAAACTACAAAGCAGTTTGTATCTGAACAAATACCACAACACAACGCACACTGCAACCAACACAACATACTCCAGGTCAAGATGATCAAGCAAGTCCAACACAAAATACCTTCGGGCATCATCCACTGCGAAGATCACTTCCCGAACCGCCTCACGTGGTACTGCCCAGCACTGTATCATACTGCCATACACAACACTTTTTTAGACAAGGAGATCTTTCGTATCTCGCAGCACCAACCTCTACAACACCACTTTGATGTCTACACAGACATCCGCAGCCTTCTTCCAGCTTACATATGGGCTTTTCCACAATGGGGACGCATCCCACGCGCCTACATTTTACCGAAAAGAAAGAAGCAATTCACAAAAGGCCGCCCCATAGTGGCGTTCATCGACACCATGGGCAGGAAATTGTGGGAAGCCTTAGCGGACGTACTGCAGCTGATGACTTTTCAAGCATGCCCAAACTCCTTTCACCAAGGAGACGGCATAACACAGCTCAAGCAAACAGCACTCTTCCTGCATCAACGCAGGAAATCGCACGATTCAACAGAGTACATCCTTTACAACCAGGATTTGGCGGGCTTCTTCACATCGGTCGACCAGAGCCGATTTCTTTCAGCCTACAGCATTATGGTTCGATGGTACAGAGAAAAGAACCCCCTACACTCTTCTAAATTCTTTATTGACCACTCACAGAAAGACCCCACACATCGAGTCCACAGGGGCAAAAGCAGACAAAAGAAGCAAGAAGCCTCCTCAGGCAACAAACTATGCATTCAATTACAACATATACCACAACTCATCATTGCAGTGCTCCGTCTCAACTACTTCACTGTTGGTACGTCACTTATTGAGCAATTTCGCGGTGCACCTATGGGCTCGCCCTGCAGCCCAGCCTTATGCAACATTGTTGTTGCGGTCGAGGAACAGTGTTGGCACCACACATACAAACAGCTTTTCACGAACCACAAGCATTTTCCAGATCACACCAAGCAGGATCAAGCCTTCTTTTTTGCTACTAGATACGTCGACAACCGCGTCCTTCTTTTACCTGCACAGCTGACCCGACTGCCTCCTTTTGCACAGCTCACTGATGCATCTTTTTACAAACCACCGGTTCAGCTTGAAACTGAACCGGCAAACATTTTCCTGGGCTTCGCAATAAGCCCTCAGCACAGCAGCCTCACGCATCAATGCACTTTGCACAAGGCGGACATTTTGCACCCACAGTCAGCCACCTCTGTTTCAACACTGCGCAGCAGTTTTCAGGCCCGCACACGCATGGTACGCAGAGTGACAACACCATGCAGCGAGGCCACATTAGCCATTCGAGCCATGCGCGATCTTTACATCGCGGCCGGCTATACTGATCAACAGCTGTAAGCAAAACATTGTGCCAGTTTGCCGTGCGTGGATCCAGAGCCGTGCAATTCTTGCAACATCAGAGCAGCCTTGTATTAACACAGTGTTTCCCGCAGCCATTTTCAGCGTTAACTGAGGCACCATCATGTATAAAAGTGCCATGACTGGCAGATTGCAGCCGAGCCACAAGGCGCTGAGCGGCCGTCCTCGACCATCCATTTCCAAGCACAGCCGACGCCGCAACGAGCAACCTGCGGTGGGCAGCCACAACCCACAGCCGGCGCTTTTGCGCTCTCAGTTTCTACGGGTTGCAGAAGACGAAGATTTCCAAGACTACCAAGAGCAACACCAAGATCCGGAAGAACAGCAGGATGCAGCAGTGGCTGCACCGGCGACTCCGCCATTTCCACCTCCGCATCACCCTGAGCCGGATTCATCGGCTGAGATTATGGCAGCAATTACGCAGTTTCACAATTCGTTGCTTGAGTCGAATGCTAAACTCGAGCGCCTGATACAACAGGCTACAACGGTGTTGACTACTCAGCACGAGGCTACCACGGCGATCCTTTCCTCGTGCAAACAGCAGCTCGACGTACTTGAAAGCCTCATCAGGCAAAACGCGCCTGATTGGTCGTGAATTTGCTACCAAGGCAAGCCGGTATAAAAAGTGCCAGGTAGTGCATCAGTCTCACTACTCAACACATGTTGCTTTCAGACAATACCATAATTCTGCCTTCTGAAGTTTTGCCTCACAGTGACGCCTATTCGAATCCCGACATCGAGCCATGAGCGACTCACCTCTTCCGCCAAATACAGTGATTACAGATTCGCCACCCGTCGATGAGGCACGACGTGAAGCTCTCTCCGCAGCCCTCATGGAGATTTTGACACAGCATCGGGATTATGAGTCCGAAACCGGAAGTGAACCTTCCACATTCAGTGATGAGGCTCTACGCGATCAATTAGCCGAGTTTATTCTGCAAACAACCCGGCAGATTACAGAGCTAAAGCAACGAGTGGAAAGACTCGAAGCTTCGCAACAATAGGTGATCAAACATGATTTATACCACCATTGGGTGATTGCAGCAGACGGTGAAAACAACAATCGTTGTTTTTGCCAAGTGAGACAGCCAGTGCACTTTCTTCACATGTACTTGCATGCAGCGATTGATACACTCTTTCCCGCAGCATTTTGCAAAACAACCAGTTGTGTTAGCACCATGGACCGCCGCACCAGATCACGTTCTCCCACGGCATCACAATGGAGATGGCACTGGGCCACCAACGGCTCTTCATGGTGGCGTGAGTACTTCATCGCATCTGCAGAGTGGATACGAAAGCATTCGGAGCAACCTGATCAGCTCCCGACTTCAACGACTCCTACCCAAAAGGAGCCAGTTTCCACTACTTCAACTCCTACATCCAACAAGAGAAAGCGATCAAGAACTCCGTGAGCAGCATTGCTGAGTTGACAATTAGATGCATACTTGCTGCCCCCGGCAGCCAACAACCACACAGCAAAGCTGTGATGTGAATCCCATCATCCCTGATGAGGGCCAGCATTAAGAGCACCATGTTGAAAGATCATGCCAGCCGGTGAGGTTGCTCCAGTGACGTTTATTTGTATTTCCCTCTCTCTCTCTTTTCCGACGATCAGCCCATGCGCATGCTTCAATGCAGTTGTGACTCCGCAGCCATTTCTCAGAACTACAGTTGTTGTAACATATTTAGGATCGCACACATATGGAAGAAGACGACGACAGCAGCCTATGGGGATCCGAAGAGATTGATGCTTTTCTGAGGAAGGATGACACCGCCACATCCTCCCATGCAGTCAGTCACACACACAAGCAAAAAACAAAGCACACAACGAAGACAAAAAAGAAGAAAGACAACAAAGACAAAAAGGACAGAACAATCGTGAAAACAAAGAAAACACGCAACATTTCACCAGCATCCCATTCCACAACACAGCAACAACGCCAACATCCACATACTACAAGACGAAAGAGGACACGCTCCTCGCACTCAACATCATCAGCTTCACCTACGGCAACGCCACAAGTGGCTGAGGACGCACACCGATCTCCATCGCGAGATCCTTGGTCTTCTGACTCGATTGCACCCTACGATGTTGTGCATCCTATCATTCAACATAAGCGGTCCAAAACCGCTTGTGCAAAAATGCTGGTACGTGCAGGTTTCAGATGTAGATGCCATTTCAAGATCATCAGCGACTGTCCCAACAATCTCGATGTTGGAACCTAATTCTCCGGACGGATTAGGACTGCAAGTTCCGCTAAGCGTGACAAAAAAGCCTTCGCATGCGAGTGTCAGCAAGACACTACTTGGTTGTGTCTCCTGAGCACACAGCATGTCCATGTTGTTTTGCATTCCTTGTTCAAGCGTTTGTCAGTTGGTAGCAGCAAAACATGACAAAGCGAAAGGCTGCTGAGGCCGGCCTTCCATGGTACTCCATGGCAGGACAATGTTTTCGGATGACTGTTGAAATTCCACCCGACCGCGTCACCAGAGACAAGCACATGCTCTTACACGTGGTGCTTTGTCTGGGTGACAACGTTCTACAAGCTCGCAAGATCTTCTCCTACCGCATCAAGGAGATCACCGGCAGAACTCCTAAAATCCCTGCTTTCTTCTTCGAACAAAACCGTCGACGACTACATGATTGGGATTCAGTCACCACATTAGCCACGCTGAAGCCGGTGCTTTTTGTTAGAACATGTTCGGATCAGGAAACACGACAATCACCCGACCGCTAGTGACAGCGAGAAAAGTGCGCCAGTCAATATTTTTGCCATGGATCAGACATTTCACTCTACTTGAAGCATACACGCCCCATTGGGGCTGTGTGTGTGTGAACCTCCCTAGTACATGGGAGCAGAGGGTCACTCCTACACTGCTTGCAATTTTGTTTTGCAACACAATCAGACATTTGACACTCAACGATTCAAATGTTGCAGGGGGATCAGGCTTCCAGTGACTGACCTGATCCAACGAAGCTAGGTCACTGGAAGGGAAGTGATTGAGGACGCTCAGTCATGTACCTGCGCAATTTTCGGCAGCCCCCTGTGGTGCCAAGATTAGTGTGAGGACAGGCCCCCTGTGGTGTCCAGATTATACAAACAAGTTGTACGGTTGCCACAATCTGACAAACTTTTACAACATGAACAACATGCCTCTCTTTTTCCTCTTGCACTCGTACTCTTGGCCGAATCCATCAGTGTGTGTGTGGTGTGTGTGTGTGTGTGTGTGTGTGTGGGTGTTTGTGTGTTGGTGTGTGTGTGTGTGTGTGTGTGTTGTGTGGGTGTGTGTGGGTTCTTGTGTGTGGGGTGTGTGTGTGTGTGTGTGTGGTGTGTGTCGTGTGTGTGTGTGTGGTGTGTGTGTGTGTGTGTGGGGTGTGTCTGTGGTGTGCTGGGGTGTCTGTGTGTCTGTGGTGTCTGTCTTTGGTGGTCTGTGTGTTGTCTGTGTGTGTGTGTGTGGGTGTGTGGGTGTGTGGGTGTGTGGTGTGTGGTGTGTGGTGTGTGTGTGTGTGTTGTGTGTTGTGTGTTGTGTGTTGTGTGTTGTGTGTTGTGTGTTGTGTGTTGTGTGTTGTGTGTTGTGTGTGTGTGTGTGTGGTGTGGTGTGGTGTGGTGTGTGTGGTGTGGTGTGTGTGGTGTGTGGGGTGTGTGGGGTGTGTGGTGTGTGGTGTGTTGTGTGTTGTGTGTTGTGTGTTGTGTGTTGTGTGTTGTGTGTTGTGTGTTGTGTGTTGTGTGTGTTGTGTGTGTTGTGTGTTGTGTGTGTTGTGTGTGTTGTGTGTGTTGTGTGGTGTGTGTTGTGTGTGTTGTGTGTGTTGTGTGTGTTGTGTGTGTTGTGTGTGTTGTGTGTTGTGTGTGTTGTGTGTGTTGTGTGGTGTGTGTGTTGTGTGTTGTGTGTGTTGTGTGGTGTGTGTTGTGTGTGTTGTGTGTGTGATGAGAACCTCCCTTAGCACATGGGAGCAGAGGGTCACCCCTACACTGTTTGCAATTTCGCTTTTCAACACAATCCGGCATTGGACATTTACTAAATCAACTGTTGCAGGGGGGCAGGACATCTTTAGCAGCGCCTGCCCAACGAAGAGGCTGCTAAGAGATGCTGATGCGACAGAGGACGCTCTGTTGTGTACCTGCACAACACAGCTGAGGCCCCTGAGCCAGCAAGATTAGAAGGACCCTGTGCCAAGATTAGAGAGTTTTTCAGTTGCCACTTTTGGTGGTTGATTTGACAACAAACAAGTTGTACGGTTGCCACAATCTGACAAACTTTTGCAACATGAACAACATGCCTCTCTTTTTCCTCTTGCACTCGTACTCTTGGCCGAATCCATCAGTGTGATCAGCGTGGGTCGATGAGACTCCAGAGCAACGGCTTTCCGTCATGGCGCCGTGGTGACCCTCCGGGGAGACCGGTGATGAACCGGGTGTTCAGCCTTCGTTCAGATCGTTCAGAATCTCCAGATGCTACTTTATCTCTCTCTCTCTGATGCTCGCATGTGAGTCTGACATGAGTGCAGGTGCAGTAAGGGGACGGCTAATGCAGTAAAGTGCGTCTAGTGAGCAGGTGCTACCTCTCTCGTCTGCCCCGTATTTTACCGCTTCTTTATTCCTCAGGGACTACAAGGGCATGTGCATCTGACATGAGTGCAGACGTGGTAACGGTGTCTACAGCAAGTGAAACAGCGCTCTCTTCGGAGAGTACTCGGCCCTCTTCCTTCTCTCCGTCTACGACCTCTCAAATCAGTCCAGCAGGGACAATCAGGACAGCCTGCACTTTGCTTGTGCAACTGTGCTTGTTTCACCCACTTCGTTGTAGCTATGTGGCCGGCTTATTTTGCCGCGCAGCACCCAGCAACACCTTATGCACCAACAGCCCGACCGGTGCTTAATCAATTTCACCAGAACACCTGGGTACCGCAGTCACAAAGCTACCCAGCAATGATGCCAACTGGCATTGCTGCCACTCAGCAGCCCACACTGCCGACACAACCCACTACGATTCCTGTCGAGCAGACGCACGGCTTCCCCATGATGCCGTGTGGACACACTGCCCCTATTCCACAGCATCCGACGGTCTATACACATCTCAGCACACCACAACCCCAGATGCCACAACAACCTCCACCCCAGCAATTCATGTCACAAAACCCCCCCCCGTTCTTGAACCCTGCTCTTTTGCCTACCCATCCAACAGTTTTTCCCACGAGCCCATCTACTCTGACACCGCATCAGCCCCAGCCTACCACATACAACCTTCCTTTTACACCACCTGCTCCACAACCCCAACCTGCACCTTGCAACATCCCGTCCACACAACCCACTCAACAACCCCACATACCGCCGCCAACAACAATCCAACAAGCTCCACAACTTCACCCCATCAGTGTTCCCACTACCGATGCTGTACACACTGCCCCGCAGACACCGGCAATGACTCCCCAACAACAACCAACAAACACAGCCAACACCCCTTCCGCCAGCACAGTGCCACCCACACAACCACCCCC
>CAJNDT010003140.1:0-25098 GCA_905221615.1 Symbiodinium sp. CCMP2592
CTGTGCAATGAAAATGTAGAGAGCTTCAGTCACTCCGTGATCAGATGTGTTTGTCGGTATTGTCTCAGTTCGTATGCTGCTGTCGTGCAGGTGGCAATGACCTGGCTGGTGTCTCGACCTCCAGTTGCAGGCATCGGTGGCCTGTGTTAATCATTCCATGTGGTTGTCAGTTCAGTGCCATCTGCGATAGTTTCCTGTCTCAAGTTCGATTGACATGATGTGGCTGCTGACATGTCATCGTGAGTCTTTGGGTTGATTTCTTAAGAATTCAATGTGTTGTGAACTGGGGCTTGTTACACAAGTGCAGGTGTGTGTCAGTATTTAGTAAGATTCAAGTACAGTGTTGCTTTGGAGGATTTCGGTGATGCTTCTGAAACTGTGGGTCATGCTATTGCTCCTTGATGGGCAATTGCTTAACTTGGAAAATGATGCAAAACTGCCAGCGAGAGCAGCTTGGCTCTCACAGGGCGAACTGTGGTGGCGTCTGGACTTGTTTTTCGATGAGAGCAACAGGAACGGCTCAGAACGTCGACAGTACCACAAATGGTACAACTTCTTCAGTGATCTTCTCAGGAAGACCCCCTTGGCTGCGAACTGGGGGGTCACATGTGCAAAGTCAAAAAGGCAGAGTGCCAAACCCTGATGCTGTGCAGGAGGATGTGGCATCTTCCACAGCCTTGGCCCGATTCATGTTGCAAGCATCCTTCGACACAAGGACAGACGCCCACAGGGAATGGTACAAGAGAAAACTGAATGATGCTATGGTACGTGTGTGTGAAACTCTCAGTGATGAGCCTCTGGTCATGCAGTTGGATGAAGGCAGAGTGTCATGGTTTCTTCAATCAGCTGGGTTGGTGTCAGGCTTTGCCGCTTGGATGATGAAGGCGCTGGCAGGCAACACGTCCCGATCTTTGCGGCAGCTTTGGGAATCTATGTTCAATGCAAGGACGCTGTCTTCATCTCTCCGAGATGAATCTGAAGGCAGAGTGCCACGAGATTGGGAGGAGGTTGAAACTAGCATCTACGACATCATCGCCTTTGCAACCATGGAAAAAAAACACAGAGCGCTTCAACCGTCGGGGCAGGCTCATGGATTTGCCAAGACAGTCTTGAATGCCTTCATGCACATACATGAGTGTCTGTCCGAGACATTGTCAGCCGGCCTCCAGGTGTATGTCATTGGGCACTACTTGAGTGTACATGATGCTGGTGTGCCTGTGACGTCTCGCAGGGCACTTCTGGGCAAGCGTGTTCCATTGAAAAAGACTGTGGACATCAAAAGCATCTGGAAGTTGCTAGAGGGCGCTGCAAAAAGTGGGACCTCTTTGCGACAAGCCCTCATTCTCAAGCACCAGGACGAACGCAGCGACCTGCATGGTTCCTTGGTGATTTGATATGGAGTAGAATGTTGTTTTGTTAACCAGTTGTTTAAGATTAGTGAATTCTTTGTCACACATTCATTTGATGCCACGTACCCGCGCCACAGTCGAACTAAATTCGACTACCGCTCTTGCCATGGCCGACCCGACGTTCGGCTCTTGCGCCAAGCTGTTGGCCAAGTCCAGCAGAAGGTACACAATGTCGGGGGCATAAGTATCCGCTGCGAACTCTGGGATGGCACCACGACGACCACGACGTCCTGCTTCTTTGCGAGCAGAGGGCGACATAAGCATAGCGCGGGCAAATGCTTGCAGCTGCTAGTGGTCGTTGAGAGCCTCATATCCCCATGGCAGAGCGGGGTGACCCCATATCTCGGCCGAATGGGGGTGGCCTAAGTCTCCGGTCCGCATGACTGTCAGAGCACGTTCGTCTTTGCAAAGACGCCGTGGAGGCCGTTACAGAAAGGGATGCTTAAGTCAGGTTGTGCATTTAATATTTATGAAAGGCAGAGTGCCAGTAAAACTTCTAAGGGTTCAGGGTTTAGTGGTTTGCTGCGCTTGCTGTTGATCAGAAAATCCTTGTCGATTCGCTTGCCGGCATGTGGATGCATGTGTGTGGCCGCTACCCAGGACTCGCTGTGTCTCGCACAGGGCTCTGAGGGAAGAACGTAGTGCAGGGCAACTTATAGTCGCACACCATTAGCCGGGGTAACTTCCCTGAGGGTTCGCTAGTGCAGGGCAGCTTGTAGTTCACACCGTTAGCCGGGTGTGGCGGGCCGCTGTTTGGGATTTTCGGGCTCTTGAGGCCAACGGGGATCTGCTGACCAGATCCCTATGACAGCAGTACACATGGGCTAACGTGCCTGCTGGGAGCCCCCCATTTATGTCTCTGCACGCTCTGGCTAGCCAGTAGTCAGTGCGAGATGATGACCCACTCGGTGGCGGCAGGGGAGGCTCTTGAACTGTTGATCGACCGAGTGCGCAACATGGAAGGCCGAATCGAGTGAGTAGTCATTAAGTGTCAGGTTGTGATCAAATTTATGAAAGGCAGAGTGCCAAAGGCAGAGTGCCAGTAAAACTTCTAAGGTTTTTTTAGTAGGGTTTAGTGGTTTGCTGTGCTTGCTTTTGATCATAAACGTCCTTGTCGATTCGCTTGCCCGACCTAAACCTGAGCAGCGGGCTGGCCGAGGGGGCCCTAGAGACCTGCCAGGTTCCATCTTGTTGGCCGTGTTGGGGGCAGCGATCCATCCGGCGATCCATCCGGAGCTGAAAGCTTGGCCACTGACGCCTGCGTGGCCTCGTGGCGGCCACCCTTGGGGCCAACTCCCCTACAGCCCGAGGGGTATGACAGCAGGGCGATGCGCTAATGCGCCTGCTGGGGGTGGCTTAAATGGGGGGCGGGTGTGTCCTTCCCCCCCCGGTGAGATCCTAAAAGGGAGGCCGCTTGAGTTGTGTTGTAAAGAGAAGGGTGAGATAGTGCCTTCTTCAGTTCTTGCCTGTGCTCACTTTTGCGCGCAAGTGGCCCTGGGATCAGGTCTATCGTTGATCGTTTGGCATGGCCTGTAGTGGCAGTGTAGCAGCCTGCTGTAAGTTTCCACTACCCCAGCCGCCAGCTGTGCCTAGAGCCTGCTACTCACAGGGTGATTTCGGCCTGTGCCTGGTTTGTTTCTATCGGCGCGTTGCGGGCGATGTTTACGCCGAAGCAAACCAAGTCTCCGGGATCTGTTACATCGCAGGTGTGCCAATGGCCTGCTGAGCAACAGCTGCGACGGGATCCGGCACAGCGCTGTCATCTTAATTCATCCCTGTGAGCATGGCGACCCACCTTGGCCGAGTGGGGTGGATTTCAGCAAATGGGGGAGGCCGCTAACCCATGATTAGGCTATATCTCTTTCTGCTGAGCACATGCTTTCTGTTCTCTTGGATCGACGACAGAGGCAGAGTGCCGAGGCAGAGTGCCAGTCGAACCTCTTCGGTGTTGCCTTACCTAAGGAGTAAACCCCTGCCCCACCAGGGTTGCTCCCCACACCATTGGCCATGTGTGAGGCGTTCGGTTTGCCTGTGTCACAGCCTTGAGGCCAACCTATCCCAGGGGCAGGGGGTAGATGACAGCCGGGCACATGGGCTAATGCGCCGGCTGGGGCTGTGACCTGGTGACATCGAAGCAGTCATGCAAGTCACCGGAAGCAATACCGGACAAAGAAGGGAGGCCGTTCTTGGGACATGTCTGTGTTGTTGAGCTGGTGTGTTCCTCCGTCTCATTCATAGTAGAATGTTGTTTTGTTAGCCAGTTGTTTAAGATTATAGTGAATTCTTTGTCACACCAACCTTACCAACAAGTCGCGGTGTGTCCAGTTTTGATTCACCAGCCGCGCTTGCATGCCGATGGCCGGGCATGGGGTCGCTTTGGGGGACCATGGAAGGAAGACGGAACCGAGGACTTGTGACCTCTGCCAGGGCCATCTGCGCAACGCCCTCAGGGACTGAGGGTCGTCGCGCCGATGGCGTTGGCAGAGGCCACCAGAGCGGACACCTGGTGATGACAGCCAGACACATGGGCTAACGTGCTGGCTGGGTCCGAGCTCGGCACCCGAGTGTCCCCCTTTGCAACATGGGAGGCCAAATATCGAGCAGAAGTACAGTAATTAGAGTGTCAGTCGAACCTCCTCAAGGTTGCCTTACCTAGCTGGATTTTCTGCGACCTCGGATCGTGTTGTCCGGGCCAGACTTCCAGGTTCCGAACAAAGAAGGGAGGCCGTCCGTTCTTGGGACATGGTTGTCTTATTGAGCAGAGAACCTTGCTCGGCTTGCTGTTCGGTTGTGTTTGTCACGAGTGCCAACATGTTCAGAATGGGGTTTGGTGTATGTTGCTCTACCAAGCGGCAGCTGCATGCCCGCCAATTTTGGCAGCTACCGACACACTGTTGGCCGGGTGTGGAGCGAGGGCAAGGGCACTGGGGTCCCGCAGTCTAGGGGGGGGTTGGGGCCAACGGCCAGCGGGCATCTGGCTATGACATCTGGACACATGCGCTAACGTGCCAGGTGGCCCCTCCCGAAAATGACGTAGCCTCGGTGACCCAAGCTCTTCCATGGGAGGCCGAAGAATGGTGTTGCTTGCGCATAGTGTTGAAGTCCAAGTTGTACTTTTGTATCTCAACGATTGCAGCGAACGAATCGATCGCTCTTTGACTTGCCAGCTCAGGTGTGCCTGAGTCCAGCTGTGACGAGTGGCAGCTTCGAATCAATCGGTTGTACCAGGAGAGAGCTATCACTGCTATGCAGCACTGTCGACAAATCAACTTCATCGCCGATGGGTCTACTCACAGCACCAGCGATTGTCTTGTGACAGTGGCTTGGGCGAATGAGATTTCTGCTGCAGTGTTTGCACCCATGCAAGTGATGAAGACTGGACAAGTTTCTCCACAAGACCGGTTTGACGACGACCTGCTTCTTCACATATCAAAGCGAAAGAAGCTGGAAAGGATTGCTGCATTCAGGCAGCTTCAAGCGATCAGTCACCAAATCTGGATTTTGCACAGAGGGCGAATGGATTTGGGCTCTTTCAAGATCGCCCCCTCTCTTGGGCAGAGGCCTGTGAAAAGATATGAAAGCAGGGTGGTTTTCCAAGTTGGAAAAGAAGACAATGACATTGACCGCTGTTTTCAGTGGTTGAGGGACAATCCGGATCCGGCTGAAGGCAGAGTGCCAGAAGGCAGAGTGCCAGAAGGCAGAGTGCCACCAGCTTTTCCTCATGTCTCCTTTCTGAAGACAATGTCTGAGGATGGAGAGATCACAAATGTGCTCCCCGTCTTGCCAGAGTCAGAGAAGTGGTGGCTGAACATTCCACTGCTGGTCTTGGGCCTTGACCAGGGCAGCATCGGACTTGCTGGCATGGCCTATGCTATGCGTGAAAACATGATTCATGTGAAATGTGACAAGATTCACAGGGCCATTCGAGATTTCAAAAACAGCATGTCGAGATGCCTCAAAGGACTCTTCCTGAAAGCACAACTTCACTCCTCTTACATCTTTGCCCTGAATTATAAACCCTTTGGAAGTGGTGGTTTCTACCAGCAGAAGAAGGAAATGCTGGCGAGTTTTGTTTCCTGCACATCACCGAGCAGAAGCTTGTTGTGGGACGCTTTTCGAGATAAGATTGCCTATGACTTAGACAGGCAGCTATCCGGTGACGAGCATGAGATTGAACATATGCTTGCAAATGTCGAATCCTTCATGAAGAAGGGCAGCTTGGTGAAATCCTCCAGATGGTTCAGCTGGAACCAGCTATGTTGTGAGCAACTTCATGAGTTTCATGTCCTCAAAATGCTGCTGGCTGATCATTTCGGTGAAGATCAATCTTTCAGCCCTTGCTCAAGGGAAAGACTCAGCCTGTATTCCAACTCGGCGAATACACAATCGGGCAAGGAGCTCTTCGAAGGCAGAGTGCCAGAGTCCGAAGGCAGAGTGCCGGACTCTGACAATGGTGAGAGGCAGGAAGATGCACTGGGTGATTTGCAAAAGCTGTCACAGGCTGGTCGTGCCACTGATCCACGGAAAGAACTCAGCTTGTTGAAAGCCAGCATGGGGGGCTTCAAGTTGGCATACTATCTCATGACAGAAGACCTTTTCGATCACTCCAAGATATTGTACAAAGTGACCGAACCGTTGTGGACATGGTATGGGAAACAAGTAAAAAACGTTAAATCGCCGCAGGATGGTCGAGGTTATGCCGAGTTGATGACAGTGAATGATGCCTGGAAAGCAGACAAACATTTGTTGCAGATTGTCTCCAACCTGCAGAAGACCGAGTTGTGGAAGGAGCATCTGGATACTGATTTACACGAGCCCGCAGAAAAAATCATGATGTTGAGCTTGCATTTGCTGATGAACAGGGTCTGGACTTGCAGTCTTTTTTCACTTCCACCAGATGCCTATGCGGGATTGCTGTCACCTGATGCAGAAATTCGGACGATCACGGCTTTGAAGGCAAAGGGCCATCACACATCACTCTTGAGGTTGGAGTCGACATTGGCACGGTCCACTCCAAGTGTTCATGCCCGGCAACTCTTCACAGACCTGCAAGTTGGAATCAGCCATCCTTCGAGACTTTTTCTGGACACATTGGAGGCACAGGGATATGAAGTGGCGCCTCCGGGGTCAGAAGACATTGTCGTGGATGATGTTGACACAGAGCAGGACGGGGAGATGGAGGATTCTGTGCCTGAAGAAGCAGATGACGGTGCCGGAGTTGGTGACATTTTGTTAGACGGGCAAGAGGGCAGAGTGCCAGCTCAAAGGACTGTAACAATATCGGTACCAGCATGCCCTGCAACCCACCTGCTGAGTGTTCTGGTGCAGACGCTGCCAGACAACAAGATTGTGGAAGATGTGCACAACAAGATTCGTAATGATTCTTTGTTGAACAAAACCCGCAAGCAAACATACTCCACGATTCAAACTGTGATCGAGAATTCAAACGTCTTTGAAAGCCGTTCAATCAGGCATCCGGCAAAAGTCAAACGGGAATATTTTGAAAGGGAGTTTTGGAATGTGGACAGGAAGCGCCAAAAGTTGTGCTTCAGAGGATGTGTCCACAAGCTGCCGTCACAGTATACCGAGATTGTCGGCGACAAGACATGGAACACCCTGTCAGAAGAGACACTCGAACGAGCATCAGCTGCGTGGTCATGGCTAATTCACTACAATGATGCAAGACTGGCATCTCAGCATGTTCCCTTGCGTGCTGGGAAGTTTAGCAGCCTTGCAGCCCCTTTGAAGATCTTGAACCATGTCTTGGATTTGACATGCTATCTCTCTCTTGGGGCAAAAACCTGGGCTGCTCTCATGTGGCCAGTGGTCCAGCATGAGGACCAGTCGACAGGAGAGATATATTTTGTTTTGAAGGCAGAGTGCCCGGATGGTTCCAGCGTCAAGGCCTGCTGGATTCATTTGTATGAGCCCCAGTATTGGGAAGTCATCGAAACAGAGGCAGTCTTCTGGAATGGCTTCATTTGCCTCCGTCGTTGTGCTACAAGCTCAGTGTCACTTCTATCCTATATGTTGCAGCATCCCAAGTGACATGTTTTCATTTAGGATTCTGTCAACTGTCGACCCATACAGTAAATAGTACAATAAACTTATATAAGTTTTGCTGTGCTTGTTTTTGCTGACTCGACTGAGGGAAATGTCACAAGCATGTCGGACTCTCGCAGACTGCCAGAATCTCGCCGAGCATGTGATCTCCCAGACTGGAAACGTAGACGAAAAAAAGCGAAAGGAGCTGCAACGAATGCGCCGTCCAAAGCTCATGAGCCTGATCGCTTCTCATCACCTTCCGGAAGATGAGGATTTCATGCGCAAAATTGAGGCTATGTATTCGACAGCCAAAGATTCAACAGAGGATGAGGATGAGGATGACATTATCATGGGGGACTTTGTTGATGAGCTGGTTCTTGACGACCTGCTTGCTGAGGACAAACAGGAATTTAAAATGGTCTCAGACGCAGTCAGAAAACGCAGAATCAAAAGGGTGCATCAAACCTGGCAGGCCATCAAGACGCAGCAAGCAAAGGCCAAGGCAAAGGGCAAGGCCAAAGCAAAGACCAAAGCAAAGGCCAAGCCACAGGCCAAACGGAAAGCCAAGAGAAAGATTTGTCGCCCACGTATGTTGACCAGGAAGCAACCCGCGCCTCCTGATGAAAGTGGTCAAGAGGGAGCAGAAGGCAGAGTGCCAGCACCTCCTGCTGAGGTGCCGGTGGAGCCGGAGCCTGATAATCACGTGGAGGCCGCGGAAGGCAGAGTGCCAGCCCCTCCTGCTGAGATGCCGGAGGTGCCTGCTGCAATCCCTGTCCCAGAGCCTGATGATCACGTGGAGCCCGAGGAAGGCAGAGTGCCAGCCCCTCCTGCGGAGATGCCGGAGGTGCCTGCAGTGCCTATCCCAGCACTCGAGCCACGGGAGGTTGCAGTCCGTGGCCCCCAACATCAGCGGCGGCCGAACCGTGTTGACTACCAAGGGGTATGGACACCTTTTCAATGCCCGGAGTGTCCCAAGATCGCTGGTGAGATGAAGTACGACCCGAATCCTGGTGGCACTGACAAAGCAAAATGGTTTCTCCGAGTTCGTGTGACAGACGGCGGTCTCGTGGAAAGATTCGGAACATTTGTTATAGCTTCGATGTGGTTGCCTGATCTGCTGTGTGTTGTGTCACATTACATGAACCCATGTGTGTCTGGCATTGAAGGCGAGTGGAGCCACCTCGTACCCTATCACTGGGGACGTGTGGCTTCCAAGATGACAGAAGCGCAGGCCAGAAAACACGTCATTGACCATAGGCCCTGTTGTGGCCCGACCAGGAGGCCTGGCAACAACTAGAGGATTCATCCTGCGCTGCAAAGAAAAGTTGTGTGTCTGTCTGTGTGCTTGCATTGATGGCAGCGGGTCCTGCTAGATTGGAATGCGTCCGAGAGACTGTGTGTTTCTGCTTGGGGAAGACGGATTGCGAAAGCATGTTCGCATTTTCGCACATGTGGAATTTGTCACGTGCAAGCACATGGACAATCATTTCGAGTGCCACAACCCGGAAGCCGCACAAACTAGCACATGTGGTTTGAAGCCGTGCGTACTTGTGACTGAACAGTAGCCGTCCAGAGCAATGCATTTCGCCCCGATCGAACGAGGAGAGTGTTTCTTCAGAGGCGAGCTCTCCCCAATCTTGATCAAAACCGCTTGCGAAAAATTGGCCAAAGCGCCTGACCAGTGGAAACCAGCTGAGAGATGGAAGGAAGTTTATGACGACGTGCCTTGGGAAATCATGGTTCGCTACCTGCGTTACTGGCCACGTGTTGGCTCCCGCATTACAGGAGGCCTCAGGCTTCTTCGACGGTACGAAGGCCCCTTCCCGAAGTGTTATCAGGTGGGTGAAGGAGAAGAACCGCTGGAGTTGCCGCGCGTTTCTCTCGTTTGTGATTTTGTTTATGTTTGGAACGACGAAGATGAACAACACCGGCAGTTTGTCCTTCAGATGAAACACCTCTCACTTGTTGCCATCCGTCTCGGTGGTCCGGGGGAACTTCCTGACCTTGATGCTGGAGCAATACCTTTGACCGACCAGCTTTGTGCAAAGTTGGGGTGGCAATAATTAATGGATATTGAGGCGGGAAGGCAGAGTGCCAGCAGCTGGGAAGGCAGAGTGCCAGACGTTGTCGCGTCACCCAGCTGTACCCTGCTTCGCCTGCACGTGATTCGCTTGACGGTGTGGTCAACGCAGAAAAGCGCAACATCCAGCAGTTCGTAGCCACTTCACGCGATTTGTGCATCCCTAATACTATCAAACCCTAAAACTATGGCACTCTGCCTTCTAGCCCCAAACCCTAAATACTAAAGACCCTGAAACTCTAACCCTAACCCTTTCATTACCCTCAAACCCTGACACTATGGCACTCTGCCTCCTAACCCCAAACCCTAAATATACTAAAGACTCTGAAACTCTAACCCTAACCCTTTCATTACCCTCAAACCCCTAATACTATGGCACTCTGCCTTCTAACCCCAAACCCTAAATATACTAAAGACCCTGAAACTCTAACCCTAACCCTTTCATTACCCTCAAACCCCTAAAACTATGGCACTCTGCCTTCTAACCCCAAACCCTAAATATACTAAAGACCCTGAAACTCTAACCCTAACCCTTTCATTACCCTCAAACCCTAACACTATGGCACTCTGCCTGCTAACCCCAAACCCTGAATACTAAAGACCCTGAAACTCTAACCCTAACCCTTTCATTACCCTCAAATCCCTAATACTATGGCACTCTGCCTTCTAACCCCAAACCCTAAATATACTAAAGACCCTGAAACTCTAACCCTAACCCTTTCATTACCCTCAAACCCCTAATACTATGGCACTCTGCCTTCTAACCCCAAACCCTAAATATACTAAAGACCCTGAACCTCTAACCCTAACCCTTTCATTACCCTCAAACCCTAACACTATGGCACTCTGCCTTCTAACCCCAAACCCTAAATATAATAAAGACCCTGAAACTCTAACCCTAACCCTTTCATTACCCCCAAACCCCTAATACTATGGCACTCTGCCTTCTAACCCCAAACCCTAAAGACCCTGAAACTGTAAACCCTGTGCCAGGTCTTCTTCATCCTCGTCTTCTCGGAAAAAAACATTAGTTTTTTTTGTTTTAAAGTTTTTAAAAATTTTTAAAAGTTGTTTAAAGTCTTTAAAAGTCTTTCAAATTCTTTTTAAAGTTTGTAGAAGCTTTTAAAAGCGTTTAAAAGTCTTTTAAAGTATTTTTAAAGCTTTTAAATGTATTTTAATGTTTTTAAAAGTCTTTTAAATATTTTAAAAGCCTTTTAAAGTTTTGAAAAGTCTTTTAAAGTTTGCAAAAGTCTTCTAAAAGTTTCTAGAAGTCTTTTAAAGTCTTCTAAAAGTTTTTAGAATGTTTTTTCTTGCATTTGAAAGTTTTTGAAAGTCTGTAAACGTCTTTAAAAGCCAACTCTGTCGAAAAAGCCCTGTGGATCTAAACCTTGTGGTTCTGGTTCGGTGCAAAAGGGCAATGAGTTGAGTGTGCAGGGTTTGGAACTGAGGCTCAAGGCTTGTCGAGGTTTCGGGGCTGATGGCTTCGAAGTATCAAGAATCAGGCTGACTGAGCGTAGCTTTTGATTTGACGGAAGCCTTGCCCAAAATGGTCTGAAGCCCAACACTGTCTGAACCCAGCGGATCCAGGAACGGATCTGGCTCATGTCCGGCTACCAAAGTGCAAACGCCGCTTTGAAGAAGAAGTGCAGGTTTGTAGACCCCAGACCGGGAATGGTTTAGGTATGGTTTAGGTCCCCCGGGTTGAGGTTCAGGGTTTAGCGAGAGTTTCGGGGATCTGAGTGGGGGTTTGTCAGTGTTTCAGTTGTTCGGTGGCTTGGGTTGCTGATGTTGGTTGTGGAGCTTCAGCCATTGGGCGGGGTTTGCAGGACCCAGAGGGAAGCCTAGATTCCCGTTCATCCAGCAAGGGTTTCTCCCGTTGCACACAGATCGCTCCTTCGTATCACAAAAATGATCTACCCCCGAAAGACCCAATCCGGTCTCCTCCTCTTCGTCCTCCTTTTGCAGGGCCTCCCACCCGTCTGTGGGATTATATAGGAGCCGTCCCATACAGGGATCAGCATGATGGCTTCCCGTAATGTGTTGTATAGGATGTACAGCTTTCTTTCCGTGTCTTGCAGGAGTTCCGTAAGACTTTAAGGTTTAGGGGTTTAGGTTTAGCTTCGGGAGCCAAGGATCAGCATGAAGGTGCGGGCTCAGCACCTCACCAACTTGATCAAGGTGGCAAAGCAGCTGCTCGGAGCCAATTTAAATCCACTTAATGTAGGAGCCTAAACAACATAGGAGCCAAAAAGATTACCAATACATTTTGGGGGTTCCTCATTGTAATACGTATAGTATACTGGGCCGGCCCCAATATGTTATCTCATTAATTTTCAAGGCCCCTATAGTGCGGTCTGGGATTTGGGGCTGAAGATTCTTGGAGCAGCTTCTCCAATCAGCCCGAATCAGGCCTATGAGCCACAATTTAAAATGTAGGGGCCGTATTAATTCGAATAGTGTTTTGGCGCCCATTATACTGAATTATACTAAGCCATAATGTATGGACCTTTATAATTTGTTTTGGGGCCCCTTATACTGAAATACACTATAAGTATAAGAAGGAAACCCCAAAACAAGTTTGGTAGCAAATACGGCCCCCCTATTTTAGATCCATGAGCCCGCCACCACGTTCAGCCGAGCTGAAGTATGAAGTAGAGTACTGCCCGCCACGACAGGTCGAATAGATTTCGAGGCAGCCCAGGCAGCCAGCGAAATTGTGACCCTCAACAACCGAAACCGTGCCCCTTCAAGAACGCCTGACACCCCTAAACTCTTAACCCCAAGCCCCTCAACCCAAAGCCTCCGAACCCTTAAAACTAAAATCCTAAACCCTCAATCCTAAATCCTAAACCCTCAATCCGAAGCCCTAAACCCTAAATCCTGGACTCCTGGACCCTGAACCCTCACTCCCAAATCCTAAACCTTAAACCCTCAATCCCAAATCCTAAACCCGATTTCCCAACTGAGAGGTGCGGAGTTGGTGAGGATTTTGGCTCGATCGACGTCCTGGAGGCCTTCGGGGAAGCCGGAAAAAGCCTTACTTATGGGCTCTGAGGTTTAGGGTTTATGGCTTTGGGTGTTGATTGTAGCATTTTAGGGTTTTGGGTTTTAGTATTTAGAGTTTCATGATCCGTGGTGAGTGTAGGGTTTATAGGGTTTGATGCCTTTTGGGGGATAGGGATACGTAAACCCTGTAAAGCCTTGAGCTTGCGGAAGCCTCAGAAACTCAGTCGGCAATCCCAGCAAACACCCTCTGAACCCTAAAACATTTCAGCCCTGAACTGACCCTATAAGCCCAAAACCCCAACGCAAACTCCTAAACCTCAAGAGCCCTTTACACCCTAATCAGCCCTCAACATAAACCCAAAAAACCCTAAACCCCAAAATGCTAAAAACTTCAGAACCCTAAGCCAGGTGCGCTGCACCACGGCGCCGCCCCCGATGCCACAGCCGGAGCCCTTTGCCTCGAGCTGCTGGCAGGTGTGCTGCCAGAGGCGAGGGGAAGGATTCCTTCGAGCCCTATATAGAGACCCAAATAAGTATGGTATCATTTTTGAGCGGTTTCTTATTGCAGTTATAGTATCATCCGGTATTATTTTGGGGGGACGGTACTATTTTTGGTTTTTCTTATTGCAGTTATGGTATCATACGTTACTATGTTGGGGGTTTCTTACTGCAGGTATGGTATCATACGGTACTATTTTTCGGGGGTTTCTTATTGCAGTTATGGTATCATACGGTCCTATCTTGGGGGGTTCTTATTGCAGTTATGATATCATACGGTACTATTTTGGGGGTTTCTTATTGCAGTTATGGTATCATATACCGCAAAACCCTATTCTAATCTAGGAGGATGCCCAGTAGTACCCTTATTCCCTTTTTGTAGTCCTAGGTTCCTTATAAAGCTACCCAATACCAAAAAGGGAGCCCTTGTTACTCCTAGGTTACTGGGCATCCTAGCCTGGTTGCTTAGGGTTTACCGTGAACCCCAGAAAGTTGGAACATGAATTTGGGAATAATTCGTGCTGGGATTCCTTATAACTTACCTTAGGGGCATGAGGATATCGATCTTCCAACTCTCTGGCTTCTACTGTAGGCTTAAGCCTCCGAAAGCCGCAAAGCCCCACAGCCCAAGAGCCTAAACCCTAAAACCCCAAAAGCCTAACGTCCAAGCTTAAGCCCTCCAGCCCTGAACCCTAAAGCAAGTTTGGTCTGAAACAGCAGGCTTCCGCGGTCAATTCGCAGGAACATCCGACTCCTCCCCTGGTATATATTTTGCAGCCCAAGTTCGATCGAAACTAGGTGCCCCGTCCCCACTCCTCCCCGCCCGGCATTAACCTAGTATAGGGGCATAATAGTTAGTTACCTATGCTATTTTGGACACCCTTATTATAATTATAGTATGGGGCCCCAAACCCTATTCTAAACATTAAGGCCCTTTATTACGTAAACCCCGAAGCTTGCAGCTTCAACGCCCTATCCCAGGCCCTATACAGCCCTATAAGCTCCGCACGTACATCCACAGGTGGAAGGAATTCAACAGCACGACTTTGGACCGCATGCCGCTCGACTTCAAGGCTTTAGAAGACCTTGGCTTGAATATATATATATATATATATATATGTTATATATGCATATATATATATATATATATATTTATTTATTTATTTATTTATTTATATATTTGTTTGTTTATTTATTTATTTATTTACTTATTTACTTACTTATTTATTTATTTACTAATTTATTTGTTTATTTATTTATTTATTCATTTATTTATTTATTTATTTATTTATTTACTTTTTTACATAATATGAATATAAATATGTATACACGTATATATATATATATATATATATGGATTGTGATTGAAATCGTCCTATACGGCTGCGCAAGCTGTCGTCTGCAGGAGACAGGGGTTCAGCATAGCTTTAGAGGTGTGAGGTCTTGGGATTTCTGGCCTTCCGTTTCGGATTTCGGCTTGCGGGTTGGAGCCTGCTGGAGCTTCGCCTATGAGGGCTCCCGCTGCTGAGGCACTAAGAGGTGCAGGGTTTGGGTGATTTGGGTTTACGGATCTTGAACTCCAAACCCCAAACCTAAAGCTTTGGGCTGTTAAGTATGTAAGACTAGAAATTTGAATGAGAGTGAAGGTGACCCAATCCTCGGCAGGCCCCGATAGTATCTAGGGGTAGGGTGTTTGCACTGAAGGTCCACACTGGAGATCCATTCCGTGATCGTGGCAAACAGCTACCTTAGCTTCAACCACCTGGCGTGCATCACCATTGCAGCTCTGCGCGGTCTGTCAGACGGAGAGTTGCGGCAATGATTAATTTGATAAGCGCGAATAGTTAGTAATACTACTACATATCTCGTAGAAGTCTTACTATCACTGTATGATGTTTTGCTCCAAAACAGTTTTCTGAATTGTTCCCGTCCCTACATGAGCGTTTCTTTCTGGTCCCTGTTTACGGTGTCTGCGGTGACAGCAACCTCGTGCTGGCGCGCGACCCCGAGCAACCTGCTCACGGAGACCCGAGATCCAGGGCTTTGGGGATCGTTTGCGCTACACTAACGCTTCCTTGCATCCCCAACCCTACAAAGTACAGTAGTAGGTTATGACCCCTTAGAGGGTAGAGCCTTTAAAACCGCAGGTTTTCGGATCCCAAGGTCTAGACTGTCGCAGGGCCCCAGAAGATAATGTAGGGCCTGGGACGTAAGATTCAATCACTTTACAGCCTGCAAAACGTCACCCACCCTTCTGTCTTTGGTGGAATCAAGCTTCAAACCCCAATGTAGCTTTTCGGGCAGAGAAGGGAATGGGTTTGCAAATCCCACAAATGCAAACAATGCAAAAGTATTGGAGCGCGACTTGCGCAGGCCTAAACTGAATCTTGACAGAGCACGGCCACAAGGCCTCCGGAATGGCGGCAATTGGCTTGATCACAGATAGCACCTTGGCGAGAACGGATTCGAATTGGATTCGGGCTTGGGGCGGTCAGGGTTTTTAGGCTTTTCGAGTTAGGGATTGAAAAATCTTGGCTTGAGGTATTAGCTTGGTGGTTTCTTCAGCTTAGCAAATCCCTCAACCAGAAACTCCTAAACCAACCGCATACAGCTCCCAGTAGCCTGCCGTGCTCCTGCTTCGTTTCAGGCATGGGAATTTCAGCAGGATAAAAGAGAAAGCCTTAAACCCTCAATCTCAAGTCGAAAAGCCCCAAGCCCAGAACCCTTAGCCCCGAACTCCTGATCCTTTCTTGCCCCGAGGTAGCGTGTTCGTTCTGGCGGCCTTCTTTGTGTCGCCCTTAATGCAGATGGTCCTGGCACTTCGGCCCAAGAGAGCGCCAAATCTTGTTGGATCCCATCAGCCTAGAGGCCTCCATAAACCCGAATACGATGTTAGATTCCTTACTAGTTACTAGTATGTAATAGTATGATTTACCCCAAAGTCCCATTCGACTTTTTGAGGCCCCTATGTTATTCGGATGCCCTGTTCTCACATTGCAGTTGTTCGGATAGTGCTTTCCTCAGAATTATAGAGAGTTTTGCTGGCTGTTGAGCTGGGCATGGGCCAGGGTCACGTCTGCATCTAAACGGCCTCACTCAGTGCCCCCAGTTACCCTTAAGGTTTCGCGGTTTTTAGGGTTCAGAGTTTAGGACCCACAACCCCAGCCAAGCTTAGGGGTACTTAAAAAAATATTTGTTTTGACTTTTTGTTATTATAATCCCTAACAAACAGCTAAAATTATAGTTTTTGCTAGGGTTCTAAGTTCAGTATAGAATAGGGGACCCTAATATAGTACCCTCAATAGTAGGATCCTTATATTAAGGACCCCAAAATAAGGGATATGCCACGATTTGTGGTTGCTTGAAGGCTCAGCTCACGGGCAGACCACCTTTGAGCCGGTCGAGCTCTGAGCAAAAGTGGTATATCCCTTAAAAGTCGCCACATAACTCGATCCCTACACCATTTTGATATACATTCCCACTCGAAGCATTTTTCAACTTGGTGATTAAGTTCCCGATTGTAGAGCCATTATACTAACTTTTTTTGTTCTTCTATAGTCATTAAAGCCCCTAGCGTAGAACCCATCTAAGGCAACAGTGTGGGGCCTCACTGTGCAAGACCTCGCTCTGGCTTGGCGCGGCGTTCGGAACATGTTTCTGGGTGCAGCCTGGCTTAGATTAAAGAGTCCTTATGTCCTTAGTGCTACCTACCTTCATCCCGCTTTCTGAGGCTCCGATAAGCGGGCTCAGGGTTCGGGATTTAGGGTTTAGGGTCCAGGATTTAGTGTTGAGGGCTCAAGGTTGCAGGCTTAGGGCTGATTGTGGACAACCCAAACTCTCTTCTCTGGGCTGTTAACATAGACCCTCATATGAATTTGTAGGGACGCTTAGGGACGCTATACAAAAAGCTGCAGTAGATGTTGGTAATTAGCTAGGGGTTCGAACTTGGTGGTGCTTTCATGAGGGATCTTGTGGATCCTAACAGGCCTTGTGTCAGAATTTCCTGGTTGAAATCCAGAAGCTGGCCTTTTGGGTTTGTCTTCTGCGAGGTTTGTGCATGGGAATTGTGGGACCAAATTGCAGACCGAGTCACTGAGCAGCTCTACTGAAACCTTCAAACTCCGAGGGAGCACTCTCGGAACGTAGAGATGACGTCTTAGCACCTGTGTAGAACCCGAAGATGGTCAACTGTTATCATTCATCTTATGGGAGTTTCCGAAAATCGGGGTACCTTATTTTGGGGTCCTTATAATAAGGATCCTACTATTTAGGGTACCATATTAGGGTTCCCTATTTTCGGAAACGCCCTTATGCAGTCTGAATTGACCTCTACCCCCGAAGCCCTAAATCCCTAAGTTCCAGACATCAAAGCTGAAAGCCTCAAGCCGGAATCGTGGCTGCAGGCCATGATATGCCTAGCCCTGGGTGCAGTTTTCGGGTTGCCCCTTGGCTCGCGAGAGTGATTCGAATATGAAGGAATTAGAGGGGAGTAGAGGGATCAAAATGTGGGACCCCGGAGCTTCTAGGAGGTGTTGGGCTTCAACAATGCAGGGGATGGTTCAGTCGTGAGTAAAACAACAAAAACTTCTCTGAACCAATGAAGCTACGAGGATCCTCGGAGTCTTTTGCGGCGAGAAGGACCTCATCTCGCCCATCGGAGATTTCCGAGGCCATCGCGGCACCCCAGAACCCTAAACCCTGGTGACCTCGGCGGAAGCAGAAATTAGGGCCTCCAAAAAAAAACTGAACCAGCACTCGAGGTTTGGAGGACTTTAGGAAGGGAAGCTCACGAGAGTTGTGGAGGTGCGGGATTTACACGGCCGTTTTATGGGGGGCGGAGCTGTACTGGTTCATAGGGTTTTATAGAGCCTAATGGGTTTGGGCCTGGACCCTGACGTAGGGCGAAGGTAGGATTACGAGCTGGGTTTTAAGGCGCAGGTTTTCGCGTTTTGGTGGGGTTTGCTGTGGCTGTCGGAAGGCGAAGGCTACCCTCCGGACTTATGTTCTTTGGTCTGACCAATTTTACAGAGTCGAGTCTGGGGTGTAACTTCCAGTTTCCTAAAAAAGCCTTCGGTTCTTCGTTGCTTGCTCCACACGTGAGCCTTAGCACCTTTTAACTCTGAGTGTTCACTTGGCAGACGCCTAGAAGCTAAGCCCTGTAATCCCGCATGGCAAAACCTTTTGCACTGGCAAATCTTCGTGCATGACAAGTAATCCGTAATCAGATTTGTCAGGATAGATCTAGCCTTCGAGATACACTGTTTCCACACATCCTAAGGTCCAGGCTGCTTTGGGATTGGGGACCTCCAGTCCTACTAGAAGCCTCTTCTCCCCGCAAAGGCTCCACATCGTTCATCTCCATCAACACTCTTCAGATTACGTCGCGGGGCCCCCCCGCAGGCCGCATGGTTCGCAATGCGAAAATGTCGCGTTGCAGAGTCGCTTCTTTGTTGTCTTTGCCTACATCTCTTGACCCCGGACTCCTTCATGACTGCTGTAGAGTGCATTTACGGTTAGGGTAATCCTTGAACACTCAACAAGGGATCCCAGTTGTATGCGGGAGGGCTTGCTTCAGGCTCTCTTGGCCTAGGGGTCCGGGTGCAGGGTTGATGCCAAACACTTCGGGAGACAAGTTGGGGTTTGCTCTATTAAGTCCGGAAGATTTTGGAGATTGTTTTTGTACCGACGTTCCTGCACACTACTCGTTTTGTCGTCGGCAGCAGCGAAACAGAGCCTTCAAAATCCAGCCTGCAAAGTCCACCGCTGTGAAAGTGCCGTGAAAGACAGCAAAGAACGAGAGCTCAAATGTGTTGAACTTGCCAATTCCATCTTAAGGAACTACGCAGAAAGCAATCTTCTACACTGACGAGCATGGAAAGACAAGACAACTCCATATCCCAGACCAAACACCACACACGCTGCAGCAAGCTCTTTCAGCCTTCTTCCTTGTTTAAGGCAATGTGCTCATGTCTGCCATCGTTGCTGCCCTTTCCGGAATGGCGGTGGCATTAGGCGGCAATTCGGGCTCGCGGGTGCAGCTGTATTGATGTTGGGTCAGAGCGGGGTTCATCTTGCTTCTGTAACGGTCTGACATAGTTTGTCGCGTTGCTGCGCCCGAGATGGGAGTCTCCGAAAATAGGGGACCCTAATATAGTACCCTATAAACAGTAGTATCCTTACTATAAGGACCCCAAAATAAGGTACCCCCTAATTTTCGGAAATTCCCAGATTGCACCATCATGACGTCAGCAGCTCCGGGGCCTTATCTTCACAGTGAAACACGGAAAGTGCTCCCACGGTTTAGGGTTTAGGGTTTTGGGTTTAGGGTTTAGGGGCTAGACCCTGGACCCTACAGTGCTGCAAAGCTTCAGCTCGCCTGCGCCCGATGTACCAACGAGCCCACGCCCATAATATACAGGGCCTCGTAAAGCTAAGCAGCACAATACCCCCAAACTCTATATAGACCCCAAACCTAAACCCTAAACTCTGACCCAATCCAGAAACTCTGAAGCCCTAACTGTCACCCTTAACCCTAAACCCAGACAAGCCAGAAACCTAAACCATCCTAAACCCTGAAATCCGGGTTCAGGTCAGGGCTCTGGGATTTCCAGTGCACTGATCGGTGTATGCATCTCCACCTCCCTGCTGCCTCCCCTGGTGAACGCTGGGATGATGCGACGTGGCAGCCTTCGGAGGGCTTGGAGTTTAGAGGACTCTGCGCTTAATCCTCGAAAACTTCGTATCTAGCCATGCCGGACCTATGCAGTCATGTTGAAGGGTGGTACTTGTAGCTGGGGTCGAGAACCAAAGCGTTCTGGGCTGCCTGTAGCCCTGCATCCCAGCCAGCCTTGCTGTTGGACTTAATATAGGGGCCTCACTGATTACCTATACAATTTTGGGGTTGCCTGATTATACTTATAGTATACTGCGCTCCAAAACCCCAAGTCCAATCTGAGGTGGACTTTGCAGACGAGCTTCCCCAAGCTCCACAACAAAGGAGGCTACTTCCTCAGCGAGCACCTTGCCGGTTGAAGCAAGGGGGGCGGGTTCTCACATTTACGGTTCAGGGCATGAAGTCGCAGAGGGTTCAACCATACGTTCCATATATATATATATATATATATATATATATATATATATATATATATATATATTTATATATTTATGTAAATATATATATATATATATATATATATACATATATATATACATATACATATACATATACATATACATACATATATATATACACACACATATCATAACAAATGTATATAATAGGTCTGAGTTTAAGCCGGTACACATGCACCGTCTGCAAAGCTTATGGATCCCTATGTGCGAAGCCGCTGCCGGATTAACGTGGTACCGCAGGCGTTTGGTACGTCATTCGCGTTGTTTTTTTGTGGTGGCCGGGACTCGTCCTAAGGCCTCGCGAAGCTAGACGAAGTGTGGACATACAGATACTAGCAGTCACTGTCCTTGTCGTCGCCACAGTGTCGGAATCAAAAGCCCTTAACCCTAGACCCCTGAACCTAAGCTAAAACCCTCGATCCTTCAATCCTTGAAGCCCCCAAACCCAGCAGTCCTACCGGCTCAAACTCTCCTGGCCTCTTCAGAATTCCGCTCGAAGACATTCGCTAGAGCGGGAGCTGAAATAGGGTTTAGGGCCTCGGGCCGACCCCCGAAACCTTAAGCCCAAGGGTAAAAGGAGGGACCCTTAATAAGGACCCCTAGGTATATACCCTTAATATAGCTATTATATACCCATGAAAAAGCCCAATTTAGGGTAGGGGTCCCCATTAAGGGTCCCTCCTTTTCCCCTTTGATTAAGGCTTTCCGCACTCCAAGACATCTCAAGCAGAGTACCTCCGTGAAAGTAGGTCTGCTCGATCGTACCCTAAGACGCTTGTTCCTGTTTTGGGGACTCCTTTATCCTTTTAAGACCCTCAAAAACTTGCCTCTAAATTATCCACCCTACGGGACCCTGTTTGATGGACAGCAGACTTCGTAGGGTATGAGATGATGTGTTGTGAGTAGGCTACTACCAGGTAGACCCCCAGTAAAATCAGCTAACGCTCTGCACTTGCGTACAAAGCCCTCGACACCCAAACCGCTCCCAAACGACCCCTTAAGTGGACCCTGAACCCTCGAATCTCGATCCCTAAGAACAACTGTTCAACTTGCTAGGTCTCCTGGACCCCAAATCCTCGACCACAAAGAATCGGCCCTACATGGTAACCCAAGTCTTAGAGCCCTGAACCTAAGCCCCTAAACCCTAAACCCTGAACTTAAACCCAAACTCTTTACCCACTAACATCCCCAAACCTTATAACTTATAACTTTAAACCCCCCCAAGGATCGGCGAGTTCTCGGTGTATCTTTACTTGTCAAACATTGCCTGCATCGTCGCCTTCTCTTGGGCTGCTTTTAAGTCCCTTGAACTGCAATGGCAGCCTAAAATCGGCACCCTGTGGTTAGGGAACCTCAAAAAAGACCCTTATTTGAACAACCACCCAGACTAGTCTTTGGTTTATGGAAATGTTTATAGGGCGTTCTTGAGGGTTGTGCAAGGGTTTCATGTGTTTGTTCTTTGCGTGTGTTGTGTTCAGGTGAGGGTTCGGAGTGTCGGTTTTAGACTGCGATGTTTGGGGCTTAGAGTAGGCGTCTTTGGGCTTGGGTCGTGGTCCGGGGCTGCAGCTTCAGATAGGAGACTCTTTCCAGTCGAATATCTACTACACCTATGTTTTTGTTCTTCATCCCTTCGGTAGTTGAGAAGCAAGAAAAGCTCAAATTTACAGCCCTTGGACAGCGTCGCAACAAAAAGCAGAGCGTGAAGGGCTTGCAGGTAGTCGGAGGTCAGGAATGCTTGGATCTCGAAGTTGGATTTGGGGCTTAGAGCTGGTAAGTCTTCAGGTTAGAGTTCGTGATCCAGGGGTTTAAGGGCCCCGACCCAAGGCCTCACGCGCTTGAAGTGGTAATGTGGATGATAGCCCTTAAAACGACCCTCAACTTGAAACTCTTATACTGTGAATAACCCTCAGCCAATCCAAGGACCCTACCTTAACCCCAACCCTATCACCTCCCCTAACGGTCGGTTGAGGTGTTGGGGCTTGGGGTTTAGATTGTTGGCTCCCTCCCTTCTAGACAAACAAGACCAGGTTTAAGCATATCGGCGGCCGCACCTTGCGGCCCATGGCCCGCGCAGCAGCCCTTCAGCTCAGCAAAGGCTCATGGATAGTTCTTCAGATTTGGGATGTGGGATTCGAGCAAACTATGGGTTCGTACTTCGTGCAGAGCATGGTGGTTGTGGCAACAGAAGCCTCCTAAGGATCTGCAAGAGGAGGCAGATCCAGCCATGACCTCAGAATGTTGGCCTCCGCTCTAGAACATGGACGTCGGAGTAATCGGAATGGGTATCCCGGAACCCTAAACCCTAAACCGTTACGGTATCCCCCTTATCAACCCTATGTAGTTAGAGAGGGAGGAGTCGGCCCAAAAGTCATCTTCCAAAGGGGGATGAAGTCAGCCCTTGGGCGGAGAGCTTCTGCTGTTGACACTTGTGCACCATGTCTCTGTGGTTCATGAAACCCGGCCCTCAAATAAAATATACAGTATAGAACACACAATATACAATATCTCATAAATCATAATTATCTTAATATATTACCTTTTGAAGCCAGGCACCTTAAACTCTCATGAGTCGACGTGCTCTCTGCAGCGTCAGTGCTCCGCGTGCTAAGCCCCACCCCAAAGCCTAGGTGCCCTCCCTAGGTGCTGTTATACAATGCATTTTCCCAAAGGGGTCAAGGTACTGTCATGGGGAATACCTTCTCAACTCATAATGGTAATTCCTTGTATAGAAACCCTACATTCTCGTATTTAGGTACTTAGGACGCTTATGGATTGTATATGTTACCTGTTACAAACTACGCCTTCTCTATACTGTGTATTATGTATTACAGAGCCCCACGGTGAAGACCGTGATAATCCGTGATCTCGGAGTCGCACCAATCTAATCTTGGCCCGAGGCTCAGATTGCACCGCGGGTGCTGCGCACTTTCAGCCGCGTCTCTTGGTGTGTCTTAGGGCTATTCTTCAGTATTGGGGTTTAGCCTGAGGGCTTCAGTTTACGCAGTTGAGTTCAGGGTTTAGTCGGGTTTAGTGGAACTAGTTGCGGGTTTAGGCGTAAGCTTGAAGGAACCGATCCCTTGGTGATAAAGATTGAGACCCAAATGCATCCGGCATGGGAGGGTTTTCAGGTTTGTTTGTGACGCCAGGAACATATCTTGTGCCTCATGATGGACTCTACAATGGCCCCCGGTATGCCACAAGGATTTGAAAAGTTTACACCTCAAGAGCCATATTATGTGCGCAACCCGCAGGCCCTGCATGCTCAGCCTGAAATCCGAGTCAAACGTTGTTTGAGTTTGCTGCTGAGGACATGAGCGCAAGGGGCACTGGCACCCAGACCCAGCTCTTGTGAAGCACTCCTTTCTCACAGCAGCTTCGTGCCCAACCCTCAAGCCCTACAGCACATCTGCACCAGGTTTAGGAAGAGGGTTTCGGCTGTGGCGGTTGTGAGGAGTTTCGTTTCACAAGAGATCGTGTGTTGGGTTCGGGTTGTGGTTCTGAGGGTTGGATTCAAGGGTTTGGTCTAGATGTAGAGGTGTAAATCTACCTGAAGCCCTAAACCTTCAACAAACCCTATAATAATACCTCCCACGTGTCGTAGTCTCATCAAAGAGTCCGGAGCCGTTAACCCTCAACCCCCACCTGAAGCCCAGATGCCTAGACCCTAAACGCGAAGCCCTAGGCCCCAAACCCTAAACCCTAAGCCCTAAACCCTATAAGCCCTAAACCCCAAACCCTAAGCCCTAAACCCTAAGCCCTGAACCCCAAACCTTAAACCCTAAGCCCTAAGCCCTCGGAGCCCTAAGCCCTCGGCTCTGAGTAACACTAAGCCCTAAACCCTCATATCCCGCCTTCAAGTGCCCTAAAACCACATTTGACCAACTCTCTCTCTCTCGCCTTCTTGGGGCGACCGGCAGAGATCGAGGCAAAAGCTCAGTGCACTTCTGCAGGGATTGTCGTATATTGTCATAGTTATAGTCTAACTATGGTATATTATTCTAGTGTCTATCGTATATTATGTTTATAGAAACGGTATATTACTATCGTGTATTATTATCAGTATATTGAAGTTTGGAGGATGGAGATCGACTGTTCGCAGATCTATCTCGTTTGAGATTAAGGCTACTCCGCCCAGGGACTCAACCCGCAAGTAGATGTGGAAAAGCACCTTGCAGGGTAATTACCAACATAAACGGCAGGGTATGGTTCAGATTTTGAGGATGTCGATCACAACAGCCCTTAAGGCTCCGCTACGTAGGCATTTGCCCAGAAGTGCCAGAAACTTCTGCGGAGTTGGAGGTCTAGCTTCAACAATTAGTTCAGGACTGTCTCACAGCGGAGTTGGTGGCTTAAAACGCCTACAGCGTTAATCGATGATGCTTCGCATCACTGTCATTGTCACCACCATCAGCATTAACAGCATTTGGCAGCTATGACCGTGATGGTAGCAACACACCGGCGACACCATTCTCGATATTGTGAGACTCATAGCAGCCAATTTTAGTATTATTAATACTATATTTTATAGAATCAGAAGGGATGATCAGGTCACGCTCAGACCCTGCTCACCAACAAGCAAGTCCCATGGCCCAAGCTGCTAACACGGCTAAGTTGCCTCAACGACCAGATACCCCTACGCACCGAATCACCTAAACCCTACACCCTCTTACTGCAACCTAAATCCCCAGGGCTCCATGTTCTATATGAAACCATAAGGGAAATTAAGAACCGTCGTAAATCGCATCTTCATCCGCGGTCGTTGGGAGTCTCGCAGGACGGCGATGGTGAACGCGACTTTCCAGCCGGGAGCAGACCAAGGCGCGCCACAAAACCCAAACCCCAACCTGTAGGGCTCGGGGTTGAGGGGTTTAGGGTTTAGGTTCTAAAAAACGGAAAATCATAAACCCGAGAAGCACGAAAGATATAACA
>CAJNDT010003141.1:0-25095 GCA_905221615.1 Symbiodinium sp. CCMP2592
TAGAAGCTTCCAGCTCCCACTCTCAGAGAACTGGTTGCCTCTTTTCTACAAGAAGCCCTAGCAAGTCTGCCTCGCTCAGCTTTCGTGCCACCGCCCGCGCTTTTTTGAGCTTTTTTGTTTCGGCCTTTACCACCTTGCTCAGCTGCTTGGCTTGTACCTGGAGAGGCACACAAGGCTGTACAAGAAAGGGCCTGAGCCTCCTAAGACACACAATGCTGTGAGCCTTCGCAGCTGCCCTGGCAGCTTTTAGGGCAGCAAGGCGTTCGTTCAGCGTTTCCTGCGTAGATACGAGTGAGCAGCTGCTCCTGTGGATGCTTTTTTGGCATGGCTACCTGGGGCAGTTCCACAGGGTCGGGCTCTCGTGGAAGCTCAGGTCCCGCAACCTCGGCCTCGGGCGGGGCGCTTTGTTTCAGCAGGGGTGCTGTGAAACAGTGTTGACCTGCCTCGTTGTTTGCCATGCCTTCAGCACGGTGTTTTAAGGCAGGGTTTGCTGGAGCCAAGCAGAGAACTCAGCAAGCGCCATATTAACTGCTTGATGGCCGGAGCCAAATCAGAGTGCTTGGCAGCAGCTGATACGCTAGGGGCACAAGTCGTTCCTGTACAGTTGCAATTTTTTGCGGCAGCACGTCTTCTCTGCATGCTTCAAGATGTTTAGGAAAGCACCGGCACCTCTCGCCGGGGACCGCCCACCCAGTCAGAAAAAGTCCGGGTCAAGTCGTGCCTTTTAGGCAACAACTGTGCAAATTCATCTGGAGACAAAGCTTGCTCCAGACTGGGAATTCCCTCCGGGAACAGCGAGGCAAGCTTGCCATGCAACCGTTGCTCGGATGTGGGAAGGCCTGCCTGTGCAAAGGCCTTCCAAAAGGGACGATTCGTCCAGTAGTCTGTACACGCTTTGAAAATTGTTCTAAACCAAGTCTCTAGAGACACGAGCCCATTTTGGCAAATTCGCTGCTGGCGGTTTTCGCGCTCCAACCCTTTCTTATATGGTCCAAAACACCATAAATCTAAAGGCTGCAGGTAGGACGTCATGCCTGGGGGCACCGGCAGCATGAATAACCCCTGGAGGCGTCCTTCTCTTATGACGCCCGGAGAAAGATGGCACGAGGCCGCGTCGAAGACAACAATGGCCTGATATTGCGGGACGCGGATGCGAAAGAGCTGACCCAAGAGAGTTAGCAAGGAGACCATATGTCGTGCTGAATTCCATGAGGAATCCTCACGACAGAGAGTCACGGTGGAGGGAACAACGCTTTGCAATTGTTGCTCCAGGGTTCTGCTGAGACGACGCTTGTTACATATTAAAATCTGTGGCAAATGCGCTTGCACACTGAGGACATTTGAGACGAGAGCGACGTGGGTGATGCACCCACGTGCGTCTTGAGGTCTAACTTGAACCTCTGCGTGGAATTTCCGCTGTATCAGGCCAGGCGCAGCATGGAACGAATAGGCTAAAGCCGTTTCATCTATATTGATGTAGACTGGCTGCTTCGCGCTGGAGCGTTCCAACCAAGCAGCGTGGCGCCAGAAGAGCACGGCCTGCAGGCAACGAGAAATGGCTTACCGAAATTGAACCCAAATTGGGCCCCAAAACTGGAGCCAGAACGAGGCCTCATTTTGGAGCCTCGTTTTGGGGTTGTAAGTGCTTCCACGAGTTAGCCTTAGAAAAGAGGGTCCAAAAATGAGCTCAAAAAGCATCCCCGCATGGAGTCGAAAGCGATGCGGCCCCTCAATCCTCGGGTCCAAATGCTGCCGCTGGTTAGGAGGTATCGAAACGCAGATAAGTGCAGAACGATCCACTGCAAGCAGCTACCATAAGCATGCGGTGTTACGCGTGCAGGAAGTCTCGAGAACCCAGCACCCGGCCTTTGCACAAACATCTTCCACTGGCTTGGCCGCTTTCATCTTGCCCAGCCGGAAGGCAAAACTGCGACGGAAGCGACTGCTCCAGGCTCGTTATCCACGGGCATCGGTAGTTGGTACAGAGGACGCACTTTGTTTGCGATATTCTTCTGCAACTTGCTCTGAACTTGGAGCCACGCCAATCGCATTCATATTGCACACGAAGTTTCTGGTTCTTCGTCTGGCAATCCAACGCTGTGCAGTCTTGTAAATGCCCTGCCGCGAACCAGAAGGATCCTGCAGCGATGCTATGTCTTCCAAGCTTGTTTTGAGGTACAGCTCTTCTACATATCGTTTCTTGTCTTCTGCGTCTGCCTCTTCCATCCTTTCACGTGCAGCCTTCGCGCTGATATACTCGAGAGCCACCGCTGGGTCACCAGTAAGTACATAAATCGCCAATAAGACAAACACTTGACGGGGATTCAAGCCCATGTTGGCTTCCCGCTGCTTCTCGGCTCTTCTCGTCCGTGACAACGAAGAAATCTTTCTTCGAAGACATGCAACCTTCCAAAGGAAATCACACGACAGAAAGTAGCAACAATGCACAACTGCTCCCTTTCTATGTCGTCCTACCTACCAAAAGAAACCTCCTGGCGGATCCGCTGCAGCTCCACTGCTGGATTTGCGGCAGCCATGTTTCAAACGCAAAACCGCCTCTGCTCTGAGAAAACGGATGTCGAGTAGCAGCTAGTGGCTGTGGAAAACTGCATGATGCAGCACAAGCAATCAATCGCATAGCCTGTCTGAACACCGCTGGCTTTTACTCTACATGCACGACTTGGCCTCCTAGCACTTGCTGTGGGAATCAAGCCCCATAAAGCGGTCCCAAGCCCTGCGCCAGCAAGACACACTGCCCCGCCCCCCGGAGGGGTGGGTTCGACAAACAGGAAACAAACAGGATCAGCGGTCACGAGCACTACACTTCAAAAGCGGCTGCCTCTGACTTTGACGACTCCGCAGCGGTCACGCGCACTACACTTCAAAAGCGGCTGCCTCTGACTTTGACGACCCCGCCATCACCTGGGCACTCTCTCTCCCTCTCGCTCACACTCACGCGCACACTCACTCTCACCCTCACTCTCACCCGCACTCGCACTCGCACTCTGACTCTCACTCTCGCTCTCACTGTCACTTTCAGTAATTCTCTCTCTCTCTCTCTCTTTCCCGCCCCTCCCTCCCTCCCTCGCTCCCTCCCTCCCTCCCTTCCCTCCCTCCCTGTTCCCTCCTTTCCTCCTCCTTCCCTCCTTCCCTCCCTCCCTCCCGCGCTCCCCCAGAAGATACTCACAACCTGCACGTGTCAAACACTTGATACACCATTTTTTTCGAACTCTGCACTGCGGCTGGTGGCTGCGATAACTCTCAATTTCTAGACAATGTTGCCTTTTTTGCACGGAAAGCACTAGCGGAATACAACACGGCAGATGCGGACGGTCTGAACGTGTCAAACACTTGATACACCATTTTTTTCGAACTCTGCACTGCGGCTGGTTGCTGCGCGAACTCTCAATTTCTAGACAATATTGCATTTTTGCACGGAAAGTACTAGCGAAATACAACACGGCAGATGCGGACGGTCTGAATGTGTCAAACACTTCATACACCATTTTTTCGAACTTTGCACTGTCCCTGGTGGCTGCGCCACTCTCAGTTTCTTGACAATCTTGCCTTTTTTGCATGGAAAGCACTAGCGGACAACGACACGGCAAATACGGACGGACTCAACGTGTCAAACACTTCATAGACCAGTTTTTTCGAACTCTGCCCGTCGCTGGTGGCCCCGCGAACTCTCACTTTCTTGACAAATATTGCATTTTTTGCATGGAACATCATGGAAACCACTAGCGAAACACGATACGGCAGATACGGACGGCATCAACGTCTCAACCACTCATTCATTCCCTGACTCCCTCATTCCCTGATTCGCTCCCTCCCTCCCTCCCTCACTCCCTCATTCCCTCCCTCCCTCCCTCACTCCCTCCCTCCCTCCCTCCCTCACTCCCTCCCCTCCCGCACTCCAGCCTTCCACCCCTCAGCCAGGCTGGAAGGCTGGAGGGCTGGAAGGTTGGAGGGAGGGCTGGAGTCCAGCCTTCCAGCCCTCCTCCAACCCTCCAGCCTTCCCTCCAGCCTCCACCTTCCAGCGCTCCAGTTCCAGCCTTCCACCCCTCAGCCCTCCAGCCTTCCAGCCTTCTCCAGCTCCCAACCCTTTCCAGCCCCTCCCTCTGCTTCTCTGCCCTAAAAAGCTGGAGGGCTGGAGACCTGCAGAGCTGGAAGGCTGGAAGGCTGGAGGCTGGAGGGCTGGAAGCCTTTTTTGGAGGCACTGCCCGCCAAAGTGAGAAAATCTGACGTGGTCTTGGAAGCCTTGCACCGAAGTGACAACAGCCGAAGTGACAACAGCAGACGTTGGCACTTTCAACACCTTCTTCGGAAACCCAACGTCATCTTGGGAGGCACTGTCACCCCAAACTGAAAACAGCAGACGTCCTAGCTTGAAACTCTCTGCCTCGGCACTGGCCCCAGAGTGAGAAAATCTGACGTGGTCTTGGAAGCCTTGCACCAAAGTGACAGCAGCAGACGTGGCCCTTTCTTCGCCATAGTCATTCATGCATTAGCAGTCATTAGCAATACAATTTCTGTGTGCAGTAGACGTGCACCGAATTGGAACGCAGCCATGATGCGTCCTCAGGTGACAGCTCATGCAACTCTGCAGTCCAGGTGTTGCTTGTGACGATCATCATCGTGCCATAGACCCAAACCTTGTAAGAGTAGCAATTCGTGTTGGAGCTGGCCAGTTCCAGTGGTTGCACACCACCCTGGAAAAGCTTCTTGTGCCGGAGAACCATGGCACAAGATGCCTCATCAAACACGATCGCGCGATGAACATCATTGTTGAAGTCCCGCAAATTGGGTTCCATGGACGATGCACAATTCAACTCCAGAGTGTCTTGCCGAGCTTCGTGGGTCCGTCCAGCACCAAGAAGCGTCGTCTGAAAGCATCCACCTGGAATTGAGGCAAGAACTCTTGTTCCACTGGTTCCAGATACACCCGAGGACGATGCATGCGGAGCAAGGCTGCCTGTGCTGCAGCCTGGCGTTCCTGCAAGTTGCTCTGCTGGGTCATCTGGACCTGTGATGTGACATTGTCACAATACTGTTTGACGTGCTTTTTGCACTTGAGATAGAGTTCCTTGGCCGATTCCGGAGACAATTTATCCCCTTGCCACATGCTTGTGATCCATTCTGGAGACACTGCATAGGACTTGAACGGTGGTGCATTTGTGGCATGGAGTATGGCACCTGTCTTGAGCGGAGTCAAGTAAAAGTGCCCCTGATCATAGGCTCGTTTGCAAGCCCGTCCGCGGGCGACTGGTGCTGCAAGCGACCTGTACGGCTGCGAGTTGCGAAACTTCAATCCAGGCTCATTTCGAAATGAGATGGTCTTGCCAATGGCATCAAACATAAAATGTATGTGTACCGATGGAATGGGAGGGTTGGCCGCAAGCGAAGCTTCCACATGTAGCTCCATGGCTGCAGTCCAGCGCGTGATAGGTGTGCTTGACACCAGCTGCTGCCTGAAGGCCGAGAACTCGTCCCACAATCCTTGCACATAGGGGTGACACTTGAGGCGACTGCATACCTCAGAAATGCCATTGTGACCCTTCGCAACCAGCACCGCCGACATTGCGGCATCGTCCACACGGCTCCACGACCCTGAATACCGAAACATAGTCCCACTGCCACGGTACGAACTCATGACACCCTCCTCCACCTCATGTGGGCCACGGAGGGGCGTCTCAGATGTCCAAGCCATGATTAGACGGGTGGCTGCTGCATGAAGCCGGGGTGGTACCTGCCCAGACTCCAGCATGGAACTCAGCATCTGACGCTTGTTGGCGGCTGAGGTGAACTCTCGTTTGGCCGCAGCACGTGCATCCTGACCCCCACGTCCATGCTCGGCAAGGTAGGAGGCAACCCACTTGTCTCTCACAAGCGTTCTCACCTGCCCAAGCTCATCACTCGACGGCGCGGCAGGAAGAGGCTGCTTATATAGCAAACGCCGGCGCTTCATTGAAGCAACTTTGGGCCACGCGCCAACGGCAGAACAGATCACTGGATGTCCAAAACTGTGGAAAGGAATGGAAAGGGAACACCAAACCTGTCAGAACCCTTGCGACTTCCACGTTTCTGGTGGAAAACAGAGCGGAAAGGAACGCAAAGGAACCTTCCAGATGGAAATCCCCCTAGTGGGGAAGGCATTCCTTTTTTCCCGCTGTGGGAGAATAGAATTATTATTCTCCCAGAGCAGAAAAAAAGGAACGCCTCACGGGGCTCACTGTGGCCTTCCAGCTACTAGTGGTCTCCAGTCCTTCGGCCCAGGTGGACGATGGCATGTCTTTTTCTTGGTGGATCCACGCTTGAGCGACCAGAAGAGCGTCCTTTGAGCAATAAAACTGGGGAGACAAAGCGAGCAACATGAGCAGCGCATCCCGAGCAAAATGAAACCAAGGAGGGGGGTAGCGAGCAAAACAGGCATCTCTTTGCATCGTGCGGCGCTTCTACGCTGTGAAGTGTACGTGGTGGGAGCAGGACAATGCCGAAGTGTAAATTGCGTCAACGCCTGCTCTGCAAGCTACAAAGCAAGGAGCGGCTGGACTTTTGCCCTGTTCAGTCACAAATCCGATGGAAGTCAAGCAAGCCTCGGCAACTGCACTGCCTGCAGTTTTCATTCTGAAAACAAAGCTGCACTGCACGCACGCTCCACAGCACGACACAGCAACATTCAGTCTTCAAACTGCCGCTGCACTGCACTGCTGTCTCTACCGCGTTAAAGCAACACTTCAGAGCACGACGCCACTAACATCGCTCTCTATCACGTAGCAGCACTCCAGACCATGACTTGTTCTGAGTCTGTCAATCTCAGGTCGCGACCGATGCGTCAGAAATCAGAAAAGCCTAGGGAACTGCGCTTGATTTACCTGATGCTACACTGTACTGTTGTCTCTAGTCAGTCTTGAAACTGCGGCTGCACTGCACTGCTGTCTCTACCGCGTTATAGCAGCACTTTAGAGCACGACGCCACTAACATCGCTCTCCATCACGTAGCGGCACTCCAAACCATGACTGGGACTGTTCTCAGTGTGTCAATCTCAGGTCGCGACCGATGTGTCAGAAATCAGAAAAACCTAGGGAGCAGCGCTTGATTTACCCGGTGCTACACTGTACTGTTGTCTCTACTCAATCTTCAATTGCCGCTGCACTGCACTGCTGTCTCTACCGCGTTAACAGCACTCCAGAGCGCCACACCACGTAAAACTGGATTTGCAGAGTCTCCAGCTATTCTTTGGAAGCGTGTTCTTGGCAGAAGTCTAAAAATCTCCGCTCAAAACCAGAAAATAACACCTTCAACCCTAAAAGGAGATGTTGGTTGGGAAACCCCAGATGTGTTGAGGAACCCTAAACCCTAAAAGGAGCTGAACTGAAAGAGCAACCCTGCGAAGAGTCTTGAATTGCCGCTGCACTGCTGTCTCTGCCGCGTTAGCAGCACTCCAGAGCACGACACCACGAACACTGCCCTTTACCGCGTTAGCAACTCAAAAGGTTGCAATTATGTCCTAAATCTCAAAAGGTTGATCCGATGCAATATCTTCCCAAATATGACAGCACGACGCGGCTACTTGCAAGAACGGCCGCAACAGCACAGAGAGAGGCTTGGATCTCAGGTCACGACTGATCCGTCGCAAAAAAAAATCACACCTCAAGAACGGCGCATCATTGAGCTGATGCTGCACTGCGCTGCTGTCTTCAGTCTTCAGATGCACTGCACTGCGCTGCACTGCACTGCTGTCCCTACCATCGTTTACAGCACTCCAGAGCACATCTCAAAAGCTTGATCCGATGCGATTATGTCCTAAATCTCAAAAGGTTGATCCGATGCAATATCTTCCCAAATATGACAGCACGACGCGGCTACTTGCAAGAACGGCCGCAACAGCACAGAGAGAGGCTTGGATCTCAGGTCACGACTGATCCGTGGCAAAAAAAATCACACCTCAAGAACGGCGCATCATTGAGCTGATGCTGCACTGCGCTGCTGTCTTCAGTCTTCAGATGCACTGCACTGCGCTGCACTGCACTGCTGTCCCTACCATCGTTTACAGCACTCCAGAGCACATCTCAAAAGCTTGATCCGATGCAATTATGTCCTAAATCTCAAAAGGTTGATCCGATGCAATATCTTCCCAAATATGACAGCACGACGCGGCTAGTTGCAAGAACGGCCGCAACAGCACAGAGAGAGGCTTGGATCTCAGGTCACGACTGATCCGTGGCAAAAAAAATCACACCTCAAGAACGGCGCATTATTGAGCTGATGCTGCACTGCGCTGCTGTCTTCAGTCTTCAGATGCACTGCACTGCGCTGCACTGCACTGCTGTCCCTACCATTTACAGCACTCCAGAGCACATCTCAAAAGCTTGATCCGATGCAATTATGTCCTAAATCTCAAAAGGTTGATCCGATGCAATATCTTCCCAAATATGACAGCACGACGCGGCTACTTGCAAGAACGGCCGCAACAGCACAGAGAGAGGCTTGGATCTCAGGTCACGACTGATCCGTCGCAAAAAAAAATCACACCTCAAGAACGGCGCAGTATTTGCTGCACTGCACTACTGTCTTCAGTCGTCAGATGCCGCTGTACTGCACTGCACTGCTGTCTCTACCATCGCTAGCAGTACTCCAGAGCACATCTCAAAAGGTTGATCCGAAGCAATAACTTCCTATTTCTCAAAAGTTTGATCCGATGCAATATCTTCCGAAATCTCAAAAGCTTGATCCGATGCAATATTTTCCTAAATAGGACAGCAGGGCTTGCAAGAACGCCCGCAACAACGCAGAGACAGGCTAGCATCTCAGGTCACGACCGATCCATCGCAGACAAAGCACACCATTGTTGAGCTCATGCTGCCGTGCACTGCTGTCTTCAGTCTTCCCCAAAGCACATTAACAATGTTCTTGCCAAAAGTCTGAACATGTTAGGACAAAAGCATCACGGCTACGACTTGTTACTTGCAAAAGAGCGAATGAAAACTTCACAGGACTACTGCCACCATCTCCGACATCATTTCAGCAAAACAAAGCAGCAATATTTTCAAGGCACGTGTCGCTGCATCTGCTTCTCTTGCAGAAAGCAGCAACAGCACAGGCGTTTAGAGTGCAGAAGAAAAGTTTGGAGTCTGCACAAACTTGTCGACTTCAGAAGAAGTCTGCAGATTATCAAGAGCATCAGCTGCGGGAGTGAGAAACGAGGGAAAAGCTTTCGAAAAAACAGTTTCTAGAAGCTTCCAGCTCCCACTCTCAGAGAACTGGTTGCCTCTTTTCTACAAGAAGCCCTAGCAAGTCTGCCTCGCTCAGCTTTCGTGCCACCGCCCGCGCTTTTTTGAGATTTTTTGTTTCGGCCTTTACCACCTTGCTCAGCTGCTTGGCTTGTACCTGGAGAGGCACACAAGGCTGTACAAGAAAGGGCCTGAGCCTCCTAAGACACACAATGCTGTGAGCCTTCGCAGCTGCCCTGGCAGCTTTTAGGGCAGCAAGGCGTTCGTTCAGCGTTTCCTGCGTAGATACGAGTGAGCAGCTGCTCCTGTGGATGCTTTTTTGGCATGGCTACCTGGGGCAGTTCCACACGGTCGGGCTCTCGTGGAAGCTCAGGTCCCGCAACCTCGGCCTCGGGCGGGGCGCTTTGTTTCAGCAGGGGTGCTGTGAAACAGTGTTGACCTGCCTCGTTGTTTGCCATGCCTTCAGCACGGTGTTTTAAGGCAGGGTTTGCTGGAGCCAAGCAGAGAACTCAGCAAGCGCCATATTAACTGCTTGATGGCCGGAGCCAAAATCAGAGTGCTTGGCAGCAGCTGATACGCTAGGGGCACAAGTCGTTCCTGTACAGTTGCAATTTTTTGCGGCAGCACGTCTTCTCTGCATGCTTCAAGATGTTTAGGAAAGCACCGGCACCTCTCGCCGGGGACCGCCCACCCAGTCAGAAAAAGTCCGGGTCAAGTCGTGCCTTTTAGGCAACAACTGTGCAAATTCATCTGGAGACAAAGCTTGCTCCAGACAGGGAATTCCCTCCGGGAACAGCGAGGCAAGCTTGCCATGCAACCTTTGCTCGGATGTGGGAAGGCCTGCCTGTGCAAAGTCCTTCCAAAAGGGACGATTCGTCCAGTAGTCTGTACACGCTTTGAAAATTGTTCTAAACCAAGTCTCTAGAGACACGAGCCCATTTTGGCAAATTCGCTGCTGGCGGTTTTCGCGCTCCAACCATTTCTTATATGGTCCAAAACACCATAAATCTAAAGGCTGCAGGTAGGACGTCATGCCTGGGGGCACCGGCAGCATGAATAACCCCTGGAGGCGTCCTTCTCTTATGACGCCCGGAGAAAGATGGCACGAGGCCGCGTCGAAGACAACAATGGCCTGATATTGCGGGACGCGGATGCGAAAGAGCTGACCCAAGAGAGTTAGCAAGGAGACCATATGTCGTGCTGAATTCCATGAGGAATCCTCACGACAGAGAGTCACGGTGGAGGGAACAACGCTTTGCAATTGTTGCTCCAGGGTTCTGCTGAGACGACGCTTGTTACATATTAAAATCTGTGGCAAATGCGCTTGCACACTGAGGACATTTGAGACGAGAGCGACGTGGGTGATGCACCCACGTGCGTCTTGAGGTCTAATTTGAACCTCTGCGTGGAATTTCCGCTGTATCAGGCCAGGCGCAGCATGGAACGAATAGGCTAAAGCCGTTTCATCTATATTGATGTAGACTGGCTGCTTCGCGCTGGAGCGTTCCAACCAAGCAGCGTGGCGCCAGAAGAGCACGGCCTGCAGGCAACGAGAAATGGCTTACCGAAATTGAACCCAAATTGGGCCCCAAAACTGGAGCCAGAACGAGGCCTCATTTTGGAGCCTCGTTTTGGGGTTGTAAGTGCTTCCACGAGTTAGCCTTAGAAAGCAGCTCCAAAAAGAGGGTCCAAAAATGAGCTCAAAAAGCATCCCCGCATGGAGTCGAAAGCGATGCGGCCCCTCAATCCTCGGGTCCAAATGCTGCCGCTGGTTAGGAGGTATCGAAACGCAGATAAGTGCAGAACGATCCACTGCAAGCAGCTACCATAAGCATGCGGTGTTATGCGTGCAGGAAGTCTCGAGAACCCAGCACCCGGCCTTTGCACAAACATCTTCCACTGGCTTGGCCGCTTTCATCTTGCCCAGCCGGAAGGCAAAACTGCGACGGAAGCGACTGCTCCAGGCTCGTAATCCACGGGCATCGGTAGTTGGTACAGAGGACGCACTTTGTTTGCGATATTCTTCTGCAACTTGCTCTGAACTTGGAGCCACGCCAATCGCATTCATATTGCACACGAAGTTTCTGGTTCTTCGTCTGGCAATCCAACGCTGTGCAGTCTTGTAAATGCCCTGCCGCGAACCAGAAGGATCCTGCAGCGATGCTATGTCTTCCAAGCTTGTTTTGAGGTACAGCTCTTCTACATATCGTTTCTTGTCTTCTGCGTCTGCCTCTTCCATCCTTTCACGTGCAGCCTTCGCGCTGATATACTCGAGAGCCACCGCTGGGTCACCAGTAAGTACATAAATCGCCAATAAGACAAACACTTGACGGGGATTCAAGCCCATGTTGGCTTCCCGCTGCTTCTCGGCTCTTCTCGTCCGTGACAACGAAGAAATCTTTCTTCGAAGACATGCAACCTTCCAAAGGAAATCACACGACAGAAAGTAGCAACAATGCACAACTGCTCCCTTTCTATGTCGTCCTACCTACCAAAAGAAACCTCCTGGCGGATCCGCTGCAGCTCCACTGCTGGATTTGCGGCAGCCATGTTTCAAACGCAAAACCGCCTCTGCTCTGAGAAAACGGATGTCGAGTAGCAGCTAGTGGCTGTGGAAAACTGCATGATGCAGCACAAGCAATCAATCGCATAGCCTGTCTGAACACCGCTGGCTTTTACTCTACAGGCACGACTTGGCCTCCTAGCACTTGCTGTGGGAATCAAGCCCCATAAAGCGGTCCCAAGCCCTGCGCCAGCAAGACACACTGCCCCGCCCCCCGGAGGGGTGGGTTCGACCAACAGGAAACAAACAGGATCAGCGGTCACGAGCACTACACTTCAAAAGCGGCTGCCTCTGACTTTGACGACTCCGCAGCGGTCACGAGCACTACACTTCAAAAGCGGCTGCCTCTGACTTTGACGACCCCGCCATCACCTGGGCACTCTCTCTCCCTCTCGCTCACACTCACGCGCACACTCACTCTCACCCTCACTCTCACCCGCACTCGCACTCGCACTCTGACTCTCACTCTCGCTCTCACTGTCACTTTCAGTAATTCTCTCTCTCTCTCTCTCTCTCTCTCTCTCTCTTTCCCGCCCCTCCCTCCCTCCCTCCCTCGCTCCCTCCCTCCCTCCCTTCCCTCCCTCCCTGTTCCCTCCTTTCCTCCTCCTTCCCTCCTTCCCTCCCTCCCTCCCGCGCTCCCCCAGAAGATACTCACAACCTGAACGTGTCAAACACTTGATACACCATTTTTTTCGAACTCTGCACTGCGGCTGGTGGCTGCGCTAACTCTCAATTTCTAGACAATGTTGCCTTTTTTGCATGGAAAGCACTAGCGAAATACAACACGGCAGATACGGACGGCCTCAACGTGTCAAACACTTCACACACCATTTTTTTCGAACTCTGCACTGCGGCTGGTTGCTGCGCGAACTCTCAATTTCTAGACAATATTGCATTTTTGCACGGAAAGTACTAGCGAAATACAACACGGCAGATGCGGACGGTCTGAATGTGTCAAACACTTCATACACCATTTTTTTCGAACTCTGCACTGTCCCTGGTGGCTGCGCCACTCTCAGTTTCTTGACAATCTTGCCTTTTTTGCATGGAAAGCACTAGCGGACAACGACACGGCAAATACGGACGGACTGAACGTGTCAAACACTTCATAGACCAGTTTTTTCGAACTCTGCCCGTCGCTGGTGGCCCCGCGAACTCTCACTTTCTTGACAAATATTGCATTTTTGCATGGAACATCATGGAAACCACTAGCGAAACACGATACGGCAGATACGGACGGCATCAACGTCTCAACCACTCATTCATTCCCTGACTCCCTCATTCCCCTCCCTCACTCCCTCATTCACTCCCTCCCTCCCTCCCTCCCTCACTCCCTCCCTCCCTCCCTCCCTCCCCTCCCGCACTCCAGCCTTCCACCCCTCAGCCAGGCTGGAAGGCTGGAGGGCTGGAAGGTTGGAGGGAGGGCTGGAGGCTGGAGTCCAGCCTTCCAGCCCTCCTCCAACCCTCCAGCCTTCCCTCCAGCCTCCACCTTCCAGCGCTCCAGTTCCAGCCTTCCACCCCTCAGCCCTCCAGCCTTCCAGCCTTCTCCAGCTCCCAACCCTTTCCAGCCCCTCCCTCTGCTTCTCTGCCCTAAAAAGCTGGAGGGCTGGAGACCTGCAGAGCTGGAAGGCTGGAAGGCTGGAGGCTGGAGGGCTGGAAGCCTTTTTTGGAGGCACTGCCCGCCAAAGTGAGAAAATCTGACGTGGTCTTGGAAGCCTTGCACCGAAGTGACAACAGCCGAAGTGACAACAGCAGACGTTGGCACTTTCAACACCTTCTTCGGAAACCCAACGTCATCTTGGGAGGCACTGTCACCCCAAACTGAAAACAGCAGACGTCCTAGCTTGAAACTCTCTGCCTCGGCACTGGCCCCAGAGTGAGAAAATCTGACGTGGTCTTGGAAGCCTTGCACCAAAGTGACAGCAGCAGACGTGGCCCTTTCTTCGCCATAGTCATTCATGCATTAGCAGTCATTAGCAATACAATTTCTGTGTGCAGTAGACGTGCACCGAATTGGAACGCAGCCATGATGCGTCCTCAGGTGACAGCTCATGCAACTCTGCAGTCCAGGTGTTGCTTGTGACGATCATCATCGTGCCATAGACCCAAACCTTGTAAGAGTAGCAATTCGTGTTGGAGCTGGCCAGTTCCAGTGGTTGCACACCACCCTGGAAAAGCTTCTTGTGCCGGAGAACCATGGCACAAGATGCCTCATCAAACACGATCGCGCGATGAACATCATTGTTGAAGTCCCGCAAATTGGGTTCCATGGACGATGCACAATTCAACTCCAGAGTGTGTTCGGGTCCTGCAAGGCTGGAGGTCGTCTTGCCGAGCTTCGTGGGTCCGTCCAGCACCAAGAAGCGTCGTCTGAAAGCATCCACCTGGAATTGAGGCAAGAACTCTTGTTCCACTGGTTCCAGATACACCCGAGGACGATGCATGCGGAGCAAGGCTGCCTGTGCTGCAGCCTGGCGTTCCTGCAAGTTGCTCTGCTGGGTCATCTGGACCTGTGATGTGACATTGTCACAATACTGTTTGACGTGCTTTTTGCACTTGAGATAGAGTTCCTTGGCCGATTCCGGAGACAATTTATCCCCTTGCCACATGCTTGTGATCCATTCTGGAGACACTGCATAGGACTTGAACGGTGGTGCATTTGTGGCATGGAGTATGGCACCTGTCTTGAGCGGAGTCAAGTAAAAGTGCCCCTGATCATAGGCTCGTTTGCAAGCCCGTCCGCGGGCGACTGGTGCTGCAAGCGACCTGTACGGCTGCGAGTTGCGAAACTTCAATCCAGGCTCATTTCGAAATGAGATGGTCTTGCCAATGGCATCAAACATAAAATGTATGTGTACCGATGGAATGGGAGGGTTGGCCGCAAGCGAAGCTTCCACATGTAGCTCCATGGCTGCAGTCCAGCGCGTGATAGGTGTGCTTGACACCAGCTGCTGCCTGAAGGCCGAGAACTCGTCCCACAATCCTTGCACATAGGGGTGACACTTGAGGCGACTGCATACCTCAGAAATGCCATTGTGACCCTTCGCAACCAGCACCGCCGACATTGCGGCATCGTCCACACGGCTCCACGACCCTGAATACCGAAACATAGTCCCACTGCCACGGTACGAACTCATGACATCCTCCTCCACCTCATGTGGGCCACGGAGGGGCGTCTCAGATGTCCAAGCCATGATTAGACGGGTGGCTGCTGCATGAAGCCGGGGTGGTACCTGCCCAGACTCCAGCATGGAACTCAGCATCTGACGCTTGTTGGCGGCTGAGGTGAACTCTCGTTTGGCCGCAGCACGTGCATCCTGACCCCCACGTCCATGCTCGGCAAGGTAGGAGGCAACCCACTTGTCTCTCACAAGCGTTCTCACCTGCCCAAGCTCATCACTCGACGGCGCGGCAGGAAGAGGCTGCTTATATAGCAAACGCCGGCGCTTCATTGAAGCAACTTTGGGCCACGCGCCAACGGCAGAACAGATCACTGGATGTCCAAAACTGTGGAAAGGAATGGAAAGGGAACACCAAACCTGTCAGAACCCTTGCGACTTCCACGTTTCTGGTGGAAAACAGAGCGGAAAGGAACGCAAAGGAACCTTCCAGATGGAAATCCCCCTAGTGGGGAAGGCATTCCTTTTTTCCCGCTGTGGGAAATAGAATTATTATTCTCCCAGAGCAGAAAAAAAGGAACGCCTCACGGGGCTCACTGTGGCCTTCCAGCTACTAGTGGTCTCCAGTCCTTCGGCCCAGGTGGACGATGGCATGTCTTTTTCTTGGTGGATCCACGCTTGAGCGACCAGAAGAGCGTCCTTTGAGCAATAAAACTGGGGAGACAAAGCGAGCAACATGAGCAGCGCATCCCGAGCAAAATGAAACCAAGGAGGGGGGTAGCGAGCAAAACAGGCATCTCTTTGCATCGTGCGGCGCTTCTACGCTGTGAAGTGTACGTGGTGGGAGCAGGACAATGCCGAAGTGTAAATTGCGTCAACGCCTGCTCTGCAAGCTACAAAGCAAGGAGCGGCTGGACTTTTGCCCTGTTCAGTCACAAATCCGATGGAAGTCAAGCAAGCCTCGGCAACTGCACTGCCTGCAGTTTTCATTCTGAAAACAAAGCTGCACTGCACGCACGCTCCACAGCACGACACAGCAACATTCAGTCTTCAAACTGCCGCTGCACTGCACTGCTGTCTCTACCGCGTTAAAGCAACACTTCAGAGCACGACGCCACTAACATCGCTCTCTATCACGTAGCAGCACTCCAGACCATGACTTGTTCTGAGTCTGTCAATCTCAGGTCGCGACCGATGCGTCAGAAATCAGAAAAGCCTAGGGAACTGCGCTTGATTTACCTGATGCTACACTGTACTGTTGTCTCTAGTCAGTCTTGAAACTGCGGCTGCACTGCACTGCTGTCTCTACCGCGTTATAGCAGCACTTTAGAGCACGACGCCACTAACATCGCTCTCCATCACGTAGCGGCACTCCAAACCATGACTGGGACTGTTCTCAGTGTGTCAATCTCAGGTCGCGACCGATGTGTCAGAAATCAGAAAAACCTAGGGAGCAGCGCTTGATTTACCCGGTGCTACACTGTACTGTTGTCTCTACTCAATCTTCAATTGCCGCTGCACTGCACTGCTGTCTCTACCGCGTTAACAGCACTCCAGAGCGCCACACCACGTAAAACTGGATTTGCAGAGTCTCCAGCTATTCTTTGGAAGCGTGTTCTTGGCAGAAGTCTAAAAATCTCCGCTCAAAACCAGAAAATAACACCTTCAACCCTAAAAGGAGATGTTGGTTGGGAAACCCCAGATGTGTTGAGGAACCCTAAACCCTAAAAGGAGCTGAACTGAAAGAGCAACCCTGCGAAGAGTCTTGAATTGCCGCTGCACTGCTGTCTCTGCCGCGTTAGCAGCACTCCAGAGCACGACACCACGAACACTGCCCTTTACCGCGTTAGCAACTCAAAAGGTTGAAATTATGTCCTAAATCTCAAAAGGTTGATCCGATGCAATATCTTCCCAAATATGACAGCACGACGCGGCTACTTGCAAGAACGGCCGCAACAGCACAGAGAGAGGCTTGGATCTCAGGTCACGACTGATCCGTCGCAAAAAAAATCACACCTCAAGAACGGCGCATCATTGAGCTGATGCTGCACTGCGCTGCTGTCTTCAGTCTTCAGATGCACTGCACTGCGCTGCACTGCACTGCTGTCCCTACCATCGTTTACAGCACTCCAGAGCACATCTCAAAAGCTTGATCCGATGCGATTATGTCCTAAATCTCAAAAGGTTGATCCGATGCAATATCTTCCCAAATATGACAGCACGACGCGGCTAGTTGCAAGAACGGCCGCAACAGCACAGAGAGAGGCTTGGATCTCAGGTCACGACTGATCCGTGCAAAAAAAAATCACACCTCAAGAACGGCGCATCATTGAGCTGATGCTGCACTGCGCTGCTGTCTTCAGTCTTCAGATGCACTGCACTGCGCTGCACTGCACTGCTGTCCCTACATCGTTTACAGCACTCCAGAGCACATCTCAAAAGCTTCCGATGCAATTATGTCCTAAATCTCAAAAGGTTGATCCGATGCAATATCTTCCCAAATATGACAGCACGACGCGGCTACTTGCAAGAACGGCCGCAACAGCACAGAGAGAGGCTTGGATCTCAGGTCACGACTGATCCGTCGCAAAAAAAATCAGATGCACTGCACTGCGCTGCAGTCTGCACTGCTGCGCTCCCTAGCATCGTTTACAGCACTCCAGAGCACATCTCAAAAGCTTGATCCGATGCAATTATGTCCTAAATCTCAAAAGTTAATCCGATGCAATATCTTCCCAAATATGACAGCACGACGCGGCTACTTGCAAGAACGGCAGCAACAGCACAGAAAGAGGCTTGGATCTCAGGTCACGACTGATCCGTCGCAAAAAAAATCACACCTCACGAACGGCGCAGTATTTGCTGCACTGCACTACTGTCTTCAGTCGTCAGATGCCGCTGTACTGCACTGCACTGCTGTCTCTACCATCGCTAGCAGTACTCCAGAGCACATCGCAAAAGGTTGATCCGAAGCAATAACTTCCTATTTCTCAAAAGTTTGATCCGATGCAATATCTTCCGAAATCTCAAAAGCTTGATCCGATGCAATATTTTCCTAAATAGGACAGCAGGGCTTGCAAGAACGCCCGCAACAACGCAGAGACAGGCTAGCATCTCAGGTCACGACCGATCCATCGCAGACAAAGCACACCATTGTTGAGCTCATGCTGCCGTGCACTGCTGTCTTCAGTCTTCCCCAAAGCACATTAACAATGTTCTTGCCAAAAGTCTGAACATGTTAGGACAAAGGCATCACGGCTACGACTTGTTACTTGCAAAAGAGCGAATGAAAACTTCACAGGACTACTGCCACAATCTCCGACATCATTTCAGCAAAACAAAGCAGCAATATTTTCAAGGCACGTGTCGCTGCATCTGCTTCTCTTGCAGAAAGCAGCAACAGCACAGGCGTTTAGAGTGCAGAAGAAAAGTTTGGAGTCTGCACAAACTTGTCGACTTCAGAAGAAGTCTGCAGATTATCAGATTATCAAGAGCATCAGCTGCGGGAGTGAGAAACGAGGGAAAAGCTTTCGAAAAAACAGTTTCTAGAAGCTTCCAGCTCCCACTCTCAGAGAACTGGTTGCCTCTTTTCTACAAGAAGCCCTAGCAAGTCTGCCTCGCTCAGCTTTCGTGCCACCGCCCGCGCTTTTTTGAGATTTTTTGTTTCGGCCTTTACCACCTTGCTCAGCTGCTTGGCTTGTACCTGGAGAGGCACACAAGGCTGTACAAGAAAGGGCCTGAGCCTCCAAAGACACACAATGCTGTGAGCCTTCGCAGCTGCCCTGGCAGCTTTTAGGGCAGCAAGGCGTTCGTTCAGCGTTTCCTGCGTAGTTACGAGTGAGCAGCTGCTCCTGTGGATGCTTTTTTGGCATGGCTACCTGGGGCAGTTCCACACGGTCGGGCTCTCGTGGAAGCTCAGGTCCCGCAACCTCGGCCTCGGGCGGGGCGCTTTGTTTCAGTAGGGGTGCTGTGAAACAGTGTTGACCTGCCTCGTTGTTTGCCACGCCTTCAGCACGGTGTTTTGTGGCAGGGTTTGCTGGAGCCAAGCAGAGAACTCAGCAAGCGCCATATTAACTGCTTGATGGCCGGAGCCAAAATCAGAGTGCTTGGCAGCAGCTGATACGCTAGGGGCACAAGTCGTTCCTGTACAGAAGGAAGCGCGAGACCGCTCCCAAACTCCGGAAACAATTGTTTGCACTACCTCGAGAAGATCGAAAGCCTCGTGATGAACGCGGACAATGACGAGTGAGCCATGTCTTGGGCTCACACTGCATTGTCGAAAAACACAGCCACAGCCTAGCAAATGTGTGCTGTGCGCCAGTTCGGCTGCATTAAGGCGGCCGCGATCGCTTCCGCCTGGTCTTCGGCTGGGGTGCGGGAAGGGCAGGCAGATTCTCGGAGCCAGTGCCCTCCTCCGCAAAGCATCCGTAGGGGTAGCCGGGGACAACCATTATCGCTGCGTGTACGGGATGGATTTGGCGTCGAAGCTGTCTGGTATTTAGAACGTAAGTCAGTAAGTGTGAATGAGCAAGCTTTGCTGCGACGAACGGCTGCCTGCAGCGCGTAAATTCTTCTTCGGTGTCGGGTGAGCAGTGACCAAGCGTCGCTCTTTCTTTTCCAAGGGAATGAATGTTTACGGCTTTGAGCCCGGCGCTGAGAGTGGTCAGCGGTGCGAGCCCTGCCGAAGCAGTGGGTGAGAGAGCTTGGCTGTGACCCGAACTGTTGCGCTTCTTTTTCTGAAGCAAAACGTGGTTGCGTTGCGGTGTAGGGTTTAGGATGAGTAAGTGAGCCTTGCTGTAGTCCATGTGGGCAGCCAAAACTCTTTGTTGACATCTAGCAGGTTTTTCCGAATGCACGAATGCGAGCCCGTCATATCATGCTCATTCGCTTCTGAAATGTTGAGCCTGTTGCAAGGTCGAAGCTGAGCGCCGTAGTCTTTTACGTAGAGCAACGCGTTGCATGGGAAATCTGGATCCGAAACTGTCCGCTTGCAGAAAGCTAGGACAGGCAGACTCTACTGATCCGCCGCAGTTTGATTCGAGATTGTATGCTGCAGGGTGTGAGGATACAGACGAGGGAACCTGAACGAGCCCAGAGGTGGTGGGCAAATGATTTCACCCTTAGGGCAAAGCCGGTGGTATAATACTCAGCTGCCAACTGAGTTTGATTGACTCCGGCATGTCTGGGACCTTCCACCGTTCTAATAGTGTTATACTACCCAAAGGGTGTGTAAGTGGGTTCCCTTGGTTTTTGCAGCAGATGGGGTAGGTTCCCTGTGGGTTCCCTTGTTTTTTGCAGCACTTCAGGTGGGCTACATATGGGTTCCCTTGCTTTTTGCAGCATTTTGGGTGGGTTTGTGTATGTTCTTCATTTTGCTTTCTTGTAGATTCCCATGGTTTTTGCAGCATGGACGGTGGGTTCCCTGTGGGTTCCCGAGTTTTGGCTGCATTTTTAAGTGGGTTTGCGTGGTTTTTAGCATTATCGACGGTGGATTCTCTGTGGGTTCCCTTGTTTTTTGCAACACTTCAGGTGGGCAACATATGGGTTCCCTTGTTTTTTGCAGCATGCCGGGTGGTCTGTGTATGTTCTTCACTTAGCTGTCTTGTAGATTCCCATGGTTTGTGCAGCATGGACGGTGGGTTCTCTGTGGGTTCCCTAGTTTTTGCAGCATTTTTCCGTGGGCTTCCATGGTTTTTCACCGTCGATACGGTGGGTTCTCTGTTTGGTTCCCGGGTTTTTGCAGCATTTGAAGTGGGTTCCCATGGTTTTCCAATAGGCTCTTTTGGCTTTTGCAGCATGTCAGCTGGGTTCCCTGTGGGTTTCCTAGTTTTTTGTAGCATTTTTAATTGGTTCCCATGGTTTAACAGCATCGACGGTGGGTTCCCTGTGGGTTCCTTGCTTTTTGCAGCATTGCAAGTGGGTTTCCATGGTTTTCCCAGCATATATTGCGCAAAGGTATGGGCGGGCTCCCCTGGCTCTTGCAGTGTGTCAGCTCGGTTCCCTGTGGGGTACATGTGGGTTCCCATGGTTTGTCCAGCTCGCGCATTATGTTTCAGAGAAGAGTGGAACTGAAGGAGATGTTCAGGACAGTGGCTGCAGGTGTGGCCCAGTTCCATCGCACATCTTGCGCTGCATTTGGATTTGCTGCTTTGCAGTAAGGCTGCAAAAAGCACGTCTGCTATCTGAAGTTTGAGCCGAGACCAAAGACGTTAAACAGGCTCACCTCTGATGCACATGAGGCTCGCCGCCCTCCTGTGGTAATGCTCTTGATAAGTTTGCTGCGTCTAAATGCTGGCACGCTGATGCGAGGATTTTGCGGCATCTACTGGCAGATGTTAATCTCAGCTTGTAGCTTCAACTGTTTCGATTGCTTGCTGTACGTGGGCTGTTTTTGCGCTGGGAAGCTCCACTTGCAGGAGCTCTTTTTCCCTACAGAATCGTAGGAAGCCTCGAAGGGCCTCCCCTGTAACACAATTAAAAAAGGAGGACAGCTGCCTGGTCAGCTTGCAGGTAAGCGGCAAGGACCTCAAAGTCACCAGAAGGTAGCTTGAGGTGGGGGAAGGCAGGAGAGCTGAGGCCCTTTGTCGACCTCAGCTTGAAACCAAATGGCACCGGTCAAAACGACGAAGCAGATCGTGTGTACAGGGGCAGCTTCAGGCTTAAAGGCCCATGAAGCGAGCTTATCATCAACAAGATGAAGGAAAACCATAAGCCAGCCATCCAGGGCACTCTGAATGCTGCTAAGACGAAGCATATGTACCTAATATATAAGTTTTCAACCTCGCGCGCCTTTGTGCCACAAAACCCAGCAACGGATATTTTCCGAAGGGTACTGCACCTATAGAATTGGAAGAGGATTTGTGATGTGGTAACCGTGCCCAGAGGGGCCCAAAGACTGGAAGAGATTGAAGCAACGTCATAAGCTGAGGTAGTTGTTCCAATAGTTGCAATATGACTTCAGGTGGCTCATGAATAAAGTCCGAGCCGTTCCTCCCAGGCCAGCATTGGAGAGAGGCGCCCAATCAACACTGGTGAACGGCTTGTGGCCGACGGCTGGTTTACGGACTTTGAGATTCTCAACACCGTGCCAAAAGGTCGACTCCTGTGCCTGTCTATGAGCCATGTACTGCCTTTTTCAGTGTCTCATAGTGAGCAAGAAGCTCATCTGGTGACGGTACTGACATTATCGGCAGGCAACCAGTGGGGTCGGTAACAATAAACCGACGCACAATGCTGGGTATAAAGGAGTTTCCTGCAAGGGAAGCAATAAGACTGGACGGAGTCGAGCGCGGAACAACTCTAAATGCTTCAAGAAGCTCTAGGTCGGCAAAGAATCTCTTGAAGTTTGATAGGACGGAAAGGGAGTGGTGCAGTTTGAAGACATTCGAAGAGTGGTTTTAGAGCATTCTCCAAGTTTTATCGATGAAGCCGTTGCAAGAATTGCCGGCTGTGACAAAGGTTGTCCAACTTGTCAGAAGGTGTGCCGGGAAAAAGGTCTCCCAGGGGAGAACTGGGTAGCGTTGTTTGCATGCAATGGGATTGCAGCAGGCAGCTTCAAAGTTGGCACAGCTCCCGAAGAAGGAAAGTTGGTATGAAAGGAAGCGGGGATGGTGCGGTTGTCAATCGTGGGGCTCCACTTGGCCGCATAAAAGGGGGCAGGGTTGCTCGAGAGACTTGGCCATGGTCATCAGTTACTGGAGCCGGAGACAATGCCTCTGTACCCCCCGTAACAGGTTGACTGGATCGGGAGAAGAATGCACGCTTGCACGAAGCAATTTTGCCAAAATCAGCGGCATCGGCAATTGCGCACTGGCCGGGAGGCCAAGACATAGCGTGATATGCTGCTGAAATATGGGCTTCATAGAACCTGCGTTCTCGGCGACTGGTTGAATGACGATTGTTGGAGGGAGGAGGAGTTGCAGCGCACGGACTGTTGCCCAGACGTAGTAAAACGCTGAGCTTCGCGGTCCCGTGAGTCCAAGGTGCCCTTTACTGTAACCAGCTGTAAACGTATATCCTCTGTTTCGGAGGATATGGTGGGCGTCCGCTCATCTGTGGAAACCTGAACAGTTCTCGGCTAGTTTCCTGGCACTTGGAGTGTTAGGGACTCTTTTCGCTTTAAAGCCGTAGGTCCTGTAGGTTTTCCCTGTTTTCGGACGTTCTGAGGAGCTTTGGTAGTACCAGGGTGCTTTTGGCCCATGGGAAGTTGTTTAGAGAGCTCCGAGCCACCTTTAGGTAGTTTGCACCTCAGTTTGCTGGAAGACTTTGTGCCGACTTGGCTCAAGACCGGAACTGCGTGTGGAGTGCAGCAAAACGAAGGTCTCTGTCCGAGTGTTGTGCTTGGTAAGGGGTTTTGCTGGGGCTTGTTGCAGTTTCGTTCTTTTTCGTGGTAGCGGAGCGTGTTTGATCCTCTGGGACGCACGCTTGACCGCTTTGAGAGAAGTGAGCCCAATACGCAAGTTTTACAACTGAGTTGAGGGTTTTCGTTGCGTCGGTGAAGCATGGAAGGGCGAGGAAGACCGTCGTTTTATGACATGACTAGGGATGATGACACCCCTGGAGTTGTCAAACGTTCGAGTCGTGGCTGATATGCCATACCCGGAGAGACGAGCGAGACCTTCTTCGGTTCCTAGAGGAGCGGGGTTTGGACCTGCTTACAGCCCGATCTCCCACCTTTCCGCTGCAGGGTCGCCACCAGGGTTCCACCCAACTGGGTCGCCTGCGGGGTCACAACCTGGAACTCCGGTTCCTCCTACTGGCTCCTTTACGGTTCCACCGGGGTTAGTACCGTCACCAGTGCCGAGCGCTCAGGGCGCGGCACCCTCACACATGGAGTCGCTGTTGATGCATACGGTGCAGGAGCAGCAGAAGCAGATCAGCCAGATGGTCACGCTAGTTGAGGGTTTGGTGTCGAGGGAAAGCCAGAGGGAGACCAAGGGAAAAGGGACTGGAAGCCTGTCCGACATCTCTGGTTCTTCCATGGATGTTGACGAAGGTGCTCCTATAAGGAACCCCAAGGCTGAAGCTTACATCCCGAAGCTGCCTTCTTTGGATGGGACTAGGATGGCAAAGGGCAGGAGGGCCGAGATTGAAACCTGGGTTGAGTACCTGGAAGTTTTCCTTCCATGGCTAGCGTTGTTTGATGACCGTATCCCAGGGGAGATTCAAGCCTATATGACCAAGGACAGCACCATCCAGAACAGCAGTTTGTCGAGGGGTGAGAGCGTGAGGAGCACGAGGGTTTTCCTTTATCTGCGTCAGAGTTTTGGGGCCTACCCAAGGGGTCTCGATGTTTTGAAGCAGGTTGAGAAGGAGCAGCTTGGCGCACCTGCGGGATATGAAGCTATGAGGCGACTCCATTCTGAGCTCAGTGTGTGTAGCAGGATAGAAGCCAGTTCGCTGAGGGAAGAGATCCTGAAGTTCACTGTGCCCAAGGGTTCTGTGAGGCCCCTCGAGGTCTTTCGCTGTGTGCAGGTTGAGCTGGCCAAGTACCAGCGACTCACGGCAGCGTTTGGGGACTTAGGGTTGGCCGAGGCAGACAGGTGCATGGTAATGCTTAGGAATCTGGATACCGAAGTGAAGAAGTATGTCTTGCTTCATGCCAAGATTGATTCTATTGATCAGTTGGAGACCGCACTCAAGTTTTATGATGCGAACTTGAAGATCTTGATGTTCCAGGAGAAGCCTGGCGGGAAGGGGGATCATGCAAATCAGCTTCAGTTTGAGAAGGAGAAAGGAAAAGGAAAGGACAAAGGAAAGGACAAAGGAAAAGGAAAGGACAAAGGAAAGGAAGGAAAGAAAGGAAAAGGAAAGGACCAGAAAGAAGGCAAGGACAAAAAGAGCAATGGGAAGGAAACACCGAAGGGTGGCAAAGGAAAGGACCAAGGAGCGGCGGTGACACCGCCCCCAGGGAACGGCACGCAGAAGAAGTGTTATGTGTGCCAAGAGGTCGGCCACTTTGCAAGGGATTGTCCTTTGGTTGCTCAGGATCAGGGTGCTGCAGGGAAGCAGGGTAAGGGAAACCAAGGGAAGGATCAGAACAACAGGGCAGCCACGGTTTTGATGGAGCCGGAGTTGTGTGCCGCTGTGCATCACGGGATTCATGATAGGGAGGAAGACAGTTTCTCCGAGACGTCGCTTGATTTTTCCGATTGTGATTGGGAGAATTTTCAGAACAGT
>CAJNDT010003142.1:0-25091 GCA_905221615.1 Symbiodinium sp. CCMP2592
CGTTTTAGTCTGGTCCGAGCTGAGGGCTGTCGTCGCACATGGACCTGAGCCAGGCTTTCACAGAAGGAAACTGAGGCTGCCAGTTTGCGGCTTCAGACGTTCTGAGTCATTCATTCACCCTCAACGAAGCGGGAACATGATGCCAAAAGAACGTCTGCTACTGATTTGGCTTTCGGGCCTCTCAAACACTGTCTGCTGCTGAGACGTCTCTTTGGGTTTTGTTGCCAGAGTCTCAAGGCCCCAAAAAACGTGTCTGCTACTTTGATTTCGGTTTCGGGCTTGCAGGCCCCTAAAACACGGCAACTGCTTGTGTCTTTTCGAGCTGCTGCATTAAATCTGTGGCCATCCAGCCCATAATGAACGTCTGCTGTTTGGGTTTTGTTGCCAGAGTCTCAAGGCCCCAAAAAACGCGTCTGCTACTTTGATTTCGGTTTCGGGCTTGCAGGCCCCTAAAACACGGCAACTGCTTGTGTCTTTTCGAGCTGCTGCATTAAATCTGTGGCCATACAGCCCATAATGAACGTCTGCTGTTTGGATTTTGTTGGCAGAGTCTCAAGGCCCCAAAAAAACGCGTCTGCTACTTTGATTTCGGTTTCGGGCTTTCAGGCCCCTACAACACGGCAACTGCTTGTGTCTTTTCGAGCTGCTGCATTAAATCTGTGGCCATACAACCCATAATGAATGTCTGCTGTTTGGATTTTGTTGGCAGAGTCTCAAAGGCCCCAAAAACGCGTCTGCTACTTTGATTTTGGTTTCGGGCTTTCAGGCCTCTAAAACACGGCAACTGTTTGTGTTTTTTCGAGCTGCTGCATCGAATCTGTGGCCAGACTCCCGAAAATGAACGTCTGCTGTTAGGATTTTGTTGGCAGGGTCTCAAGGCCCCCAAAAACGCGTCTGCTACTTTGATTTTGGTTTCGGGCTTTCAGGCCCCTAAAACACGGCAACTGCTTGTGTTTTTTCGAGTTCCTGCATTGAATCTGTGGCCAGACTCCCGAAAATGAACGTCTGCTGTTAGGATTTTGTTGGCAGAGTCTCAAGGCCCCCAAAAACGCGTCTGCTACTTTGATTTTGGTTTCGGGCTTTCAAGCCCCTAAAAGCGGCAGCTGCTTGTGTCTTTTCGAGCTGCTGCATCGAATCGGTAGCCAAACTCCCCAAAATGAACGTCTGCTGTTTGGATTTTGTTGGCAGAGTCTTAAAGCCTTCGAAACCGCGTCTGCTACTTTGCTTTTGGTTTCAAGCCTTCAAGCCCCTAGCACACGTCTGCAACTGTGATGCTGCTGTCAGGTCCAAGCAGCTGCAAGACTTCCAAAAGGAACGTCTGCTGTTTGGATGTTGCTGCAAAGTCCCGAAGCCTCAAAAGAACGTCTGCTGCTTTGATCTTGCTTTCACGCCCTAAAACGTCGAACACAAGAAAGAGCTCCTCTATCTCTCTCTCTCTCTCCCCCTCTGTCTCCCTCTCTCCGCGCTGTGGCTTGCCATCGGACATCCAGCAGCAAACGCACGACTTCGACCGTGCTGCTCTTACACGCGAGCACCAATGCAGAACCGTGATTGTTACACATCTGTTTGTCGGTACCCGCATGCAGCAGTAAACGCACAACTTCAAAGTGGCCGTGGCCCACCTCCATCAAGGCAGTGGTACCGGAGCTGTCAGCTAAGTTCTTGTCGGCACCGGCCTCCAGCAGCAGGAACTTCACTGACAGCTTCACTGCTCTAGAGGCTCTCAGACGTGCTTCTGAGGGCTGATGCCTTCAGCTGTCAGCTAAGTTCTTGTCGGCACCGGCCTCCAGCAGCAGGAACTTCACTGACAGCTTCACTGCTCTAGAGGCTCTCAGACGTGCTTCTGAGTGCTGATGCCATCAGCAAAGTTCTTGTCGGCGCCAGCCTTCGGCAGCGAACAGACGACATCAACCGGATTAGTTTTTCGTCTCCACTTAAGCACGTTTGTGCCGCTACGAGCCGCCTTCGCCAGCATCTCGGCCACTTTCAAGCGGCCTCTGGCAAAGTTAAAGAGCATTGCCGCCAAACTGACTCAAGGCCTCCGATCCCACCTTCAGCAATGCCAGGACCATGTTCAGGTGACCTTGCAAGGCAGCTTTCACAGGGCGGTGCTGTTGCGGGTGCTAGAGGTCTTCTGCTGGTTCGTCGGCCTCTCCCCCACTTTCAAAACGGCCCCTGGCAAAGAGCACTCGCCAAACTGACTTTCGGACTGCAACATGGCTCCAGCCTTCAGCAACGCAGGACCATATTCAGGTGACCTTGCAAGGCAGCTTTCATGAGGGCTGTTGCGGGTGTTAGCGGTGCGCTTCTGGGGCCTCAACCACCTTGATCTGCTTTTGCGAAGCTGCACATTCTCGAACTGATGCTCCATTGCACGTCTCTTTCTGCATGTCTTCTTAAAACAACATCGTACTGTTTCGTGGACTGCCACGGCCAAAGTATTGCAAGATGCTGGAGCAAATCGGAAAAGCACTGATACTCGAGATATGACAAGCTTCGATCCAGAGGAGGGAGCAGAGCTCCATCAGTCAGCCACTCTTTCTCAAACCCGACTTGGATCTGCAGGCGATGCTGTGACTGTGTGCTGGACACCAACGTCAATGACTGGAAATAACATCCAAAAAACGTCTGCTGCGTAGACTAATCACAGCTCCAAGAAGCTTCTGCGTTCAACGAGGACTAGTCACATTTCCGCTAGCCGTAGGCTTGCTCCAAGAAGCTTGTGCGCTCAAGAGGCGCTGTCAAGTAACTGTACAGAACCTAGTTACACACACTGTACGCACTGCAACCTGGGTCTGTTTCACTGCAATCGAAACGTTTCCCGAAACCACTTCTGCTGGTTTGCCTTTGTGGCCAGACTCCCCAACAGAACGTCTGCTGTTTGGGTTTAAAGTCTCAAGGCCCACAAAAACGCGTCTGCTACTTTTATTTTTGTTTAACGCTTTTCAAGCATTTCAAACACATCAGCTGCTTGGGTTTTCTCGAGCTGCTGCTTTGATCTGTGGCCAGATTCCCCAAAATGAATGTGTGCTGTTTGGGTTTAAAGTCTCAAGGCCCCCAAAAACGCGACTGATGCTTTTATTTTCGTTTCGCGCTTTCAGGGCCCTAAAACACGACAACTGCTTGTGTCTTTTCGAGCTGCTGCATCGAATCTGTGGCCAGACTCCCGAAAATGAACGTCTGCTGTTAGGATTTTGTTGGCAGAGTCTCAAGGCCCCCAAAAAACGCGTCTGCTACTTTGATTTCGGTTTCGGGCTTTCAGGCCCCTACAACACGGCAACTGCTTGTGTCTTTTCGAGTTCCTGCATTGAATCTGTGGCCAGACTCCCGAAAATGAACGTCTGCTGTTAGGATTTTGTTGGCAGAGTCTCAAGGCCCCCAAAAACCGCGTCTGCTAGTTTGATTTTGGTTTCGGGCTTTCAGGTCCCTAAAACACGGCAGCTGCTTGTGTCTTTTTGAGCTGCTGCTTTGAACTTCTGCCAGACCCTCCAAAATGAACGTGTGCTGTTTGGATTTTGTTGGCAGAGTCTCAAGGCCCCAAAAAACGCGTCTGCTACTTTGATTTTCGGTTTCGGGCTTTCAGACCCTGAAACACGTCAGCTGCTGGTGTTTTTCAAGCTCCACGGCGAAAAGGATGCAGCATTCGAATTATGAATTGCGTGGCAGGCACAACCTCACATTGGCTCGCGGTTTTGTCCAAACACATCCTCCTCGTCCTCGTCCTCGTCCTCCTGGCGCAGAGGTCCATGGGAATTCGCGAGCAAACGGATGTCCTCGTTTACACGCACCCACAGAACTCGTCGACTGATGGCCGTATTGTGTTCCACCGTGCCGACTTCTTTCGGCCAAAAGCGATCCCAAGTCCAATTGGTGGAGAAAATGCGCGGGGTTTGCTTGGGAATGGTTCCATCAGCATTTCTGGCCACAATGTCACGGGTCTTTGACAAGTCGACAAGACCCTTGACGTCGTCAATCGAGCGTTCTACCATGCAGGCTTCATCGAACACCAAGCCTTGTTTGGGGCCGAAGCTGATGTCGCGTAGGCGGTCCAGACGATTGATGAAATGAAATCCGGCTTGTCCTACACAAGCGTGCATCAATGCGCGAATTCCGTCTTACCTAGGCCGCCGCGTCCCTCCAAAATCAAAGTGACCTCTTTGAAACCACCTTGCAACCACCAAGCCAAGCGCTCATGGATCTGCGGCAAAGGAACAAAGCTGGACAACAGAAAATCTGGAACGGCCACGAAGCTTCCAGAATCCATGTTTTCAGCATTCCACGCACTCAAAACTTTGTGAACCAAACCTGCGACATTTGCTTGGGCGCCGAGTGTGTTCCAGAGCGTCTCATCTCCTGAAATCTTTCGTGCTTTAGCAAGCTGCCAAGCGTCTTTGCAAGTTTGCACAGAATGTTCGACAAATGCATCCGTAATTTCTGAAAATGTCATCAAGGTTCGCTTCTTTCCAGGTTGGCCATTACGGGCTTCCATCTGGGGTACAGACTGTTGACAAAGTTGCATGAGCTGTGGTGTGGTCACATGAGAAGGCCAATGCCATGGATCTTTGTCTAAGTCTGCTGCAAGCTTGTGAGCACTGGCCACCAAACAATACTTGAGGTACGCTTGGTAGCCGACCAAGTTGAAAGAGAAATGGCCATGCACACCACCCTGCGCAAGTAGATGACCCAGTCTTACATGAGCAAACGGCCTGACAAATTTGAAGATGAAGTGTTTGTGTCGGGCTCGTTGGCCCGTCTCCTTGTCATACTTCTTGTGGGGCTCGTCAAAGACATGCAATCGACTGATATTCGATTGCTGGTTGCATTTTGCAAGGGCCTGAAGGAACATCTTACCAGCTTCCTCGTTGCTGAGATCCGCAGGAATCAAGCAATTGCGAGATTTGCGGGAAGCTGCATCTGCCAGGTACTGACGGGGACAAGGCCAAACAAACTGTCCACAGCGAGCACGGGCTTTAGGATCTGCGGGCTCGTCAGCATTGGAGGAGGACTCGCCCTCAGGACGAAATATGTTGTTGAACATCTTTAAAAACTGCTACACATGCGAACACCGACGTGCCTCAACATCACACATGGGTACATCCTCATCTGAAGATGAGGAGGACCCAGACGTGGGCGAAGAAGACATGGCGGGTTTGCCACTGGAACTGGGACTTTGAACTCAAGTTCGGTTGTGGCTAGTGAGACGCAGCTGGCTAGTTACGTTGGCAGCTGGTACTTGTTGCCCCCTCTCAACGCGAGCCCACAACCTTCGCAATTGTCGACAATATGTCGTCATGGCCACATAGACGACTACAGCTTGCAAAAAGGACAACTGTCACACGGAGTCCGGGAAATATACCTGCTCCACGCACATACCGCGAAACAAGCGGCCAAGATGACAACTGTTACGAGGATTGTGGTTTTCACCGTGCCAAAAACAAGCGAACATGCTCCGCCCACAGCAAAACCGTGTGACGGTGGCCATTTCCGGACTGGAATGTGCCAAAATCCAAGGAATATGGCTTCTCTACAGCAGAACCGTGTGACAGTTGCCACTTTTCGGACACGAATGTACCAAAACCCAAGGAATCTGCTCCGTCCACAGCGAAACCGTGTGACAGTTGCCACTTTTGAAGCACGAATCTGCCAAAACCTAAGGAAAACACACATTCCAAAATAGATTGCCAAAAATCCGGACCGGGAAGGGAAAATCGTAACGTTGGAAACCTTGTAAAAGATTCGAATTTTCTTTCTTCCAGCACATTCAACGTTACGATTTTCTGTTCTGGATCCGCATTTTTTGCAATCTAAAAAGGCCCCCTGCGCGCAAAACCAAGAGAATGTGCTCCATCCACGGCGAACGGTGTCACGGCGGCCACTTTTCGGACAGAAATGTCCCGCAACCCCAAAACAACGTCTGCTACTTTGATTTGGTTCTTTAATCCTAAAGCACTGTTTCTGCTGCTTTGACCCGTTAGCCAGACTCCCAAACAAGAACGTCTGCTGTTTGGATTTTGTGGTCACGGTCTCACCCAAAGCACGTCTGCTGCCTTGACTTTGCTTTGCGACTCCAAACGCGCTAAGGATGCTTTCGCTTTGCCAGGGCTCCAAAAACACGTCTGCTGCCTCGATTTTGCTTCGCGACTTCAAGTGCGCGACGAAAGCCTTCACACATCTTCACACTGCTTGTGACCGTTAGCTTCGCTGCTCCACCCCCTGTTCTTACAATACTTGGACTTCATGCAGGGACCCTAGAACACTTCTACTACTAACATCCCTGCTTTCCAACCCCACTGGCACGAACCGTGGTTTGACTTTCTGCCACATCCTCAACATCACTCCTTAAGTAGGATAATACAAGATAAACATGGCGTAATGCAGTCTGCAACCTTATCTTTTTCACGGCAAGGTGCATCGTGAGACGCAAGGAGAACTTCAAAAGCTTTGCAGAGCCCAGAAGATCTTCAGCCGCTGCGCTTCTCTACAACAAGGCTCAGCAAATCTTCCTCCGACAAACGCTTCGCTGCCTGCTTTGCCTCAGCTTGACAGCAATTACAGAACCTACAGGTTGACGCAACTTCCTCGCCTTACGGACACGGCGCTGTTCTTGCTTCACTTGCTTCATGACCCTTCGGGCTTCTGCCTGGAATGCAGAAGATTCAAAAACGAGGACAAGCGGGAAGACCTCACTGAGACAGAAACCTTTGCAGCTTCACGCTCTTGCTTCAAACGCTGTAGGCGGGCTGACAAGCTTTCCTTTCAACTCTGCTTTTCGGTCACTGCTAATTACCTTCGTCTAACACACATTTCTGTCCAACCATGCACTCACAGAGCCTGGGGCAACTCGACTCGCTCCCTTACAGGAGGGTCGGAAGGAGCTGCTGCGGCTTCTTCTGACATTGCGTACCAGAAGTGCAGAAAGCGGAGCCAAAAAACTGCACCAAATCATAGGTGAGCCAAGAGGGCCTCTCCTGTCACAGTTCAGCCGCGCTGCACTGCAGCATGCAAGCATTTACTTTTGCATTACTCGAGGAGCGGCATGATGTGCTCTGGAGCACCGATCCAATCGGTATAAACGAGTTTATACCGCCGCGGTAGGAGAGTCGCGAGCTCAGCAGGCGACAGACGCCCGGGCTGGCAGCTTAAGCGCCCACCAGAAAAATGCTTTGCAAGATTCTGGTGCAAATTCAAACCTTGGTTGGGAAGCCCAACCAATGAAAAAGCTTGATGCCACGGCTCGCTTCGGAGCCAATCAATCGCCTGAAACAAGATGTGAACCCAGGCATGCGCTGTTACGGGACCTTGTTGTGCCATTCGATAATCACGGAACAAACACTCCAATTTCTGCTTGTAGCGTGAGAAGGCGTATACGTCCAAAGGCTGCACCAACGGCGTGCAAGCGGGGGGGACTGGTAGCAAAAAGATGCTCTGCAGACGAGCCACTCTGACAACAGGTTGCGCCCAATGCACACTAGCTGCGTCCATTAACAAGATTGGCTGAAAGCCCATTCCCGAAAACTTCGTGCGAAACACGTATCCTATCAGTTGGATGAGCCACACCATGATGTCGGTGCTGTTCCAGGCGCTCCTTCGGCGAAGAAGCCAGACATTGTCGGGTTTGTTCACATTAAGCTGACGGAGTAAGGTCTTTGTAAGCTTCCGCGTGTTGCAGATCAGCACTTGTGGCAAATGCTGTTGAACTCGCAACACGGGGGATAGCAAGGCAACATGCGTTATGCCGCCGCGTCGATCACCCTTGGGTACCATCACCTTTGGCTTTTCCGACAGCGTCAAAGACACCAAGCCGCTTGCACTGTAGTAAGAATACTGAATCGCTGTTTCATCCAAGTTGATGAAAACAGGCACTTGGCTCTCTGGCACTTTGCCTTGAAGCCAATCTGCATGTCGCCAGAAGAGGCCCACCTCAGAGGTGTGCAAACTGTCCGGTTGGCGGGCCCCAGTTTTGGGACCCGATTTCGGAGCCCCGAAGCGGGGCCCGAAACGCAGCTTTAAATCATTCAGAAAGCAAGCAGCCTGGGCTGACCCCCAAATCTGGGACACCCCAAAGAGTCCGAAACCGGGCTCGAAGCTTGTGGACAAACTGATGTCAGATAAGCAAACTTTAGCCTTTAGCTGCGTCCAAACGACCACACTGCTGTGGTGACAGAGAAAAATCTGAAGCAAGAAGGAAATCACGAGAGCCCCGTCCAACATATGCCTCAATGGCGCATGAACCCAAGCACCAGAAGTGAAACCTCTGGCACTGAAAGAAAACAATCAATCCCACTCCATTGCGCCTTGGCTTGTATTTCATCCGCCGGCAAATCGTCCAGCGGCCGCAATGCACCATACCTCAAACCCCAGCGCTTTCGAAATCTCCGCGACCACTTGCGCAGATTGCGTCGGGTGCTGGATGTTGCCTCCGGTCCATTCGCATCTACCACATGGTCACGCAACCTTCTGTTCAGCAGAGGCGCACCCAGCTTCTCACAGTGGTCCAGATATTCACGTGCAGTGCGCAAAGACGTGGGTGCCACCCCATGCACGCAGTTCATTTCCTGTACAAAGCCATTTGCCTTGTAGTTCGCAATGAACCGCACCGCCTCACGCCGAACACCTACATCTTTTGCTGTGACAGGGTCCTCGACCTTTAGCAGAACTTCCAACTCGGTACGCAGATACAGCTCTTCTATGAAGCATTCTTGCTCAGGCTGTTCCATGTCTTGGCGCTTCGATTTTGATTTCAAGAACTCGACGGCCAGTAGAACGTTGAAACCGCTCAAGACATACACTGCCAACAAAACAATGCATTGGCGCGGGTTTAAACCAGCATTTGCCCAGCATTGCTTCTCTGACCGACAGAGTCGCGAAGTCGAGCGCACCTTCTTCTGCAGCGCACGCACCTGGAGGGTGTGCACAGGAGCATGCGTGACACAACGACAACAGCAAAAACCTTTGAGGCAAATTCGACACCTTCTCACGAGCTTCCTCAAGAGCAGACACATCTGCAACACGCTTCATGAGCGTGACTGTACAGGGCAGTCTATGTTTCTGATGCTTGAGCCTCCTCGGACAGGAGAGGCCCTCTCGGCTCTCCTACATTTTTGGCATGTTTCCGTGCACCACCTTTTGGAGCTCAGCTCATGGAAACCGCTGAAGACTCTGTGGCATGATGTGCACCCACGCCCGCCCAACATCACTTTTGGTGACCCGCAACTTGGCTTTTACCGGGCTCACCACAGGAATTGACAAGGAACAGCACTGCGGCGCGAAAACAATGCAGGGCGGCCACGCAACGATTCAGATGGCCAGAGTCAAACTGCAAATTGTTGCTCGGCACTGTTGCACGAGGCAAAGCATAACGTTGGCAATGCGCTGTTCAATGAAACGAGGCTTCTGCAAAGCTCAGCACCACAGTCACATCGAAGACGGACAGTCCCAGCCAAACTCATTGAAGAGCCAATTCTCAACGTTACGATTATAGCTTTGCCATAGCAGGCTGGCACAGCCTTCGGGGCGTTACCCCCGCGGGCATGGAGCATCAGTTTTTAGTTGCTCCACACCAAACCTGTACAAGCGCCAAAAGAGTGAGACGAACAGCTGCAGAAGCCACATACAGAAAAGTGAAACGGGAGCTGGACCGGTGTGCATAGCACACTTTCCATTTACACGTAAATACAAGTCGACGCAAACTCGTTTGCTGGACTTGGTTGCCTTTGATTCGGAACCACAAGCATCGAAGCTTGATGGTGAAATTCACGTTTGAGCCAAAGAGTTTAGGGTTCATGGATTCAAGGTTGAGACTTGGAAGTTGCGCTGTCAGCACGTGCTTGCAAGCACTTGAGCTTCGAACCTGGCTTCCGTCAAGACTGCTACAAAAACACGCGAGTTGCAAACATGGTTTTGCCGCAAGCTGTGTCGGTTGTTCGCATACCTGATCCAAACATGCGGGCGCATGCACGTCCGTTTTAGTCTGGTCCGAGCTGAGGGCTGTCGTCGCACATGGACCTGAGCCAGGCTTTCACAGAAGGAAACTGAGGCTGCCAGTTTGCGGCTTCAGACGTTCTGAGTCATTCATTCACCCTCAACGAAGCGGGAACATGATGCCAAAAGAACGTCTGCTACTGATTTGGCTTTCGGGCCTCTCAAACACTGTCTGCTGCTGAGACGTCTCTTTGGGTTTTGTTGCCAGAGTCTCAAGGCCCCAAAAAACGTGTCTGCTACTTTGATTTCGGTTTCGGGCTTGCAGGCCCCTAAAACACGGCAACTGCTTGTGTCTTTTCGAGCTGCTGCATTAAATCTGTGGCCATACAGCCCATAATGAACGTCTGCTTTTTGGGTTTTGTTGCCAGAGTCTCAAGGCCCCAAAAAACGCGTCTGCTACTTTGATTTCGGTTTCGGGCTTGCAGGCCCCTAAAACACGGCAACTGCTTGTGTCTTTTCGAGCTGCTGCATTAAATCTGTGGCCATACAATACAGCCCATGATGAACGTCTGCTGTTTGGATTTTGTTGGCAGAGGCTCAAGGCCCCCAAAAAACGCGTCTGCTACTTTGATTTCGGTTTCGGGCTTTCAGGCCCCTACAACACGGCAACTGCTTGTGTCTTTTCGAGCTGCTGCATTAAATCTGTGGCCATACAACACATAATGAATGTCTGCTGTTTGGATTTTGTTGGCAGAGTCTCAAAGGCCCCAAAAACGCGTCTGCTACTTTGATTTTGGTTTCGGGCTTTCAGGCCTCTAAAACACGGCAACTGTTTGTGTTTTTTCAAGTTGCTGCATCGAATCTGTGGCCAGACTCCCGAAAATGAACGTCTGCTGTTAGGATTTTGTTGGCAGAGTCTCAAGGCCCCCAAAAACGCGTCTGCTACTTTGATTTTGGTTTCGGGCTTTCAGGCCCCTAAAACACGGCAACTGCTTGTGTCTTTTCGAGTTCCTGCATTGAATCTGTGGCCAGACTCCCGAAAATGAACGTCTGCTGTTAGGATTTTGTGGGCAGAGTCTCAAGGCCCCCAAAAACGCGTCTGCTACTTTGATTTTGGTTTCGGGCTTTCAAGCCCCTAAAAGCGGCAGCTGCTTGTGTCTTTTCGAGCTGCTGCATCGAATCGGTAGCCAAACTCCCCAAAATGAACGTCTGCTGTTTGGATTTTGTTGGCAGAGTCTTAAAGCCTTCGAAACCGCGTCTGCTACTTTGCTTTTGGTTTCAAGCCTTCAAGCCCCTAGCACACGTCTGCAACTGTGATGCTGCTGTCAGGTCCAAGCAGCTGCAAGACTTCCAAAAGGAACGTCTGCTGTTTGGATGTTGCTGCAAAGTCCCGAAGCCTCAAAAGAACGTCTGCTGCTTTGGTCTTGCTTTCACGCCCTAAAACGTCGAACACAAGAAAGAGCTCCTCTATCTCTCTCTCTCTCTCTCTCCCCCTCTGTCTCCCTCTCTCCGCGCTGTGGCTTGCCATCGGACATCCAGCAGCAAACGCACGCCTTCGACCGTGCTGCTCTTACACGCGAGCACCAATGCAGAACCGTGATTGTTACACATCTGTTTGTCGGTACCCGCATGCAGCAGTAAACGCACAACTTCAAAGTGGACGTGGCCCACCTCCATCAAGGCAGTGGTACCGGAGCTGTCAGCTAAGTTCTTGTCGGCACCGGCCTCCAGCAGCAGGAACTTCACTGACAGCTTCACTGCTCTAGAGGCTCTCAGACGTGCTTCTGAGGGCTGATGCCTTCAGCTGTCAGCTAAGTTCTTGTCGGCACCGGCCTCCAGCAGCAGGAACTTCACTGACAGCTTCACTGCTCTAGAGGCTCTCAGACGTGCTTCTGAGTGCTGATGCCATCAGCAAAGTTCTTGTCGGCGCCAGCCTTCGGCCGCGAACAGACGACATCAACCGGATTAGTTTTTCGTCTCCACTTAAGCACGTTTGTGCCGCTACGAGCCGCCTTCGCCAGCATCTCGGCCACTTTCAAGCGGCCTCTGGCAAAGTTAAAGAGCATTGCCGCCAAACTGACTCAAGGCCTCCGATCCCACCTTCAGCAATGCCAGGACCATGTTCAGGTGACCTTGCAAGGCAGCTTTCACAGGGCGGTGCTGTTGCGGGTGCTAGAGGTCTTCTGCTGGTTCGTCGGCCTCTCACCCACTTTCAAAACGGCCCCTGGCAAAGAGCACTCGCCAAACTGACTTTCGGACTGCAACATGGCTCCAGCCTTCAGCAACGCAGGACCATATTCAGGTGACCTTGCAAGGCAGCTTTCATGAGGGCTGTTGCGGGTGTTAGCGGTGCGCTTCTGGGGCCTCAACCACCTTGATCTGCTTTTGCGAACTGCACATTCTCGAACTGATGCTCCATTGCACGTCTCTTTCTGCATGTCTTCTTAAAACAACATCGTACTGTTTCGTGGACTGCCACGGCCAAAGTATTGCAAGATGCTGGAGCAAATCGGAAAAGCACTGATACTCGAGATATGACAAGCTTCGATCCAGAGGAGGGAGCAGAGCTCCATCAGTCAGCCACTCTTTCTCAAACCCGACTTGGATCTGCAGGCGATGCTGTGACTGTGTGCTGGACACCAACGTCAATGACTGGAAATAACATCCAAAAAACGTCTTCTGCGTAGACTAATCACAGCTCCAAGAAGCTTCTGCGTTCAACGAGGACTAGTCACATTTCCGCTAGCCGTAGGCTTGCTCCAAGAAGCTTGTGCGCTCAAGAGGCGCTGTCAAGTAACTGTACAGAACCTAGTTACACACACTGTACGCACTGCAACCTGGGTCTGTTTCACTGCAATCGAAACGTTTCCCGAAACCACTTCTGCTGGTTTGCCTTTGTGGCCAGACTCCCCAACAGAACGTCTGCTGTTTGGGTTTAAAGTCTCAAGGCCCACAAAAACGCGTCTGCTACTTTGATCTTTGTTTAACGCTTTTCAAGCATTTCAAACACATCAGCTGCTTGGGTTTTCTCGAGCTGCTGCTTTGATCTGTGGCCAGATTCCCCAAAATGAATGTGTGCTGTTTGGGTTTAAAGTCTCAAGGCCCCCAAAAACGCGTCTGATGCTTTTATTTTCGTTTCGCGCTTTCAGGGCCCTAAAACACGACAACTGCTTGTGTCTTTTCGAGCTGCTGCATCGAATCTGTGGCCAGACTCCCGAAAATGAACGTCTGCTGTTAGGATTTTGTTGGCAGGGTCTCAAGGCCCCCAAAAACGCGTCTGCTACTTTGATTTTGGTTTCGGGCTTTCAGGCCCCTAAAACACGGCAACTGCTTGTGTCTTTTCGAGTTCCTGCATTGAATCTGTGGCCAGACTCCCGAAAATGAACGTCTGCTGTTAGGATTTTGTTGGCAGAGTCTCAAGGCCCCCAAAAAACGCGTCTGCTAGTTTGATTTTGGTTTCGGGCTTTCAGGTCCCTAAAACACGGCAGCTGCTTGTGTCTTTTTGAGCTGCTGCTTTGAACTTCTGCCAGACCCTCCAAAATGAACGTGTGCTGTTTGGATTTTGTTGGCAGAGTCTCAAGGCCCCAAAAAACGCGTCTGCTACTTTGATTTTCGGTTTCGGGCTTTCAGACCCTGAAACACGTCAGCTGCTGGTGTTTTTCAAGCTCCACGGCGAAAAGGATGCAGCATTCGAATTATGAATTGCGTGGCAGGCACAACCTCACATTGGCTCGCGGTTGTGTCCAAACACATCCTCCTCGTCCTCGTCCTCGTCCTCCTGTCGCAGAGGTCCATGGGAATTCGCGAGCAAACGGATGTCCTCGTTTACACGCACCCACAGAACTCGTCGACTGATGGCCGTATTGTGTTCCACCGTGCCGACTTCTTTCGGCCAAAAGCGATCCCAAGTCCAATTGGTGGAGAAAATGCGCGGGGTTTGCTTGGGAATGGTTCCATCAGCATTTCTGGCCACAATGTCACGGGTCTTTGACAAGTCGACAAGACCCTTGACGTCGTCAATCGAGCGTTCTACCATGCAGGCTTCATCGAACACCAAGCCTTGTTTGGGGCCGAAGCTGATGTCGCGTAGGCGGTCCAGACGATTGATGAAATGAAATCCGGCTTGTCCTACACAAGCGTGCATCAATGCGCGAATTCCGTCTTACCTAGGCCGCCGCGTCCCTCCAAAATCAAAGTGACCTCTTTGAAACCACCTTGCAACCACCAAGCCAAGCGCTCATGGATCTGCGGCAAAGGAACAAAGCTGGACAACAGAAAATCTGGAACGGCCACGAAGCTTCCAGAATCCATGTTTTCAGCATTCCACGCACTCAAAACTTTGTGAACCAAACCTGCGACATTTGCTTGGGCGCCGAGTGTGTTCCAGAGCGTCTCATCTCCTGAAATCTTTCGTGCTTTAGCAAGCTGCCAAGCGTCTTTGCAAGTTTGCACAGAATGTTCGACAAATGCATCCGTAATTTCTGAAAATGTCATCAAGGTTCGCTTCTTTCCAGGTTGGCCATTACGGGCTTCCATCTGGGGTACAGACTGTTGACAAAGTTGCATGAGCTGTGGTGTGGTCACATGAGAAGGCCAATGCCATGGATCTTTGTCTAAGTCTGCTGCAAGCTTGTGAGCACTGGCCACCAAACAATACTTGAGGTACGCTTGGTAGCCGACCAAGTTGAAAGAGAAATGGCCATGCACACCACCCTGCGCAAGTAGATGACCCAGTCTTACATGAGCAAACGGCCTGACAAATTTGAAGATGAAGTGTTTGTGTCGGGCTCGTTGGCCCGTCTCCTTGTCATACTTCTTGTGGGGCTCGTCAAAGACATGCAATCGACTGATATTCGATTGCTGGTTGCATTTTGCAAGGGCCTGAAGGAACATCTTACCAGCTTCCTCGTTGCTGAGATCCGCAGGAATCAAGCAATTGCGAGATTTGCGGGAAGCTGCATCTGCCAGGTACTGACGGGGACAAGGCCAAACAAACTGTCCACAGCGAGCACGGGCTTTAGGATCTGCGGGCTCGTCAGCATTGGAGGAGGACTCGCCCTCAGGACGAAATATGTTGTTGAACATCTTTAAAAACTGCTACACATGCGAACACCGACGTGCCTCAACATCACACATGGGTACATCCTCATCTGAAGATGAGGAGGACCCAGACGTGGGCGAAGAAGACATGGCGGGTTTGCCACTGGAACTGGGACTTTGAACTCAAGTTCGGTTGTGGCTAGTGAGACGCAGCTGGCTAGTTACGTTGGCAGCTGGTACTTGTTGCCCCCTCTCAACGCGAGCCCACAACCTTCGCAATTGTCGACAATATGTCGTCATGGCCACATAGACGACTACAGCTTGCAAAAAGGACAACTGTCACACGGAGTCCGGGAAATATACCTGCTCCACGCACATACCGCGAAACAAGCGGCCAAGATGACAACTGTTACGAGGATTGTGGTTTTCACCGTGCCAAAAACAAGCGAACATGCTCCGCCCACAGCAAAACCGTGTGACGGTGGCCATTTCCGGACTGGAATGTGCCAAAATCCAAGGAATATGGCTTCTCTACAGCAGAACCGTGTGACAGTTGCCACTTTTCGGACACGAATGTACCAAAACCCAAGGAATCTGCTCCGTCCACAGCGAAACCGTGTGACAGTTGCCACTTTTGAAGCACGAATCTGCCAAAACCTAAGGAAAACACACATTCCAAAATAGATTGCCAAAAATCCGGACCGGGAAGGGAAAATCGTAACGTTGGAAACCTTGTAAAAGATTCGAATTTTCTTTCTTCCAGCACATTCAACGTTACGATTTTCTGTTCTGGATCCGCATTTTTGGCAAACTAAAAAGGCCCCCTGCGCGCAAAACCAAGAGAATGTGCTCCATCCACGGCGAACGGTGTCACGGCGGCCACTTTTCGGACAGAAATGTCCCGCAACCCCAAAACAACGTCTGCTACTTTGATTTGGTTCTTTAATCCTAAAGCACTGTTTCTGCTGCTTTTACCCGTTAGCCAGACTCCCAAACAAGAACGTCTGCTGTTTGGATTTTGTGGTCACGGTCTCACCCAAAGCACGTCTGCTGCCTTGACTTTGCTTTGCGACTCCAAACGCGCTAAGGATGCTTTCTCTTTGCCAGGGCTCCAAAAACACGTCTGCTGCCTCGATTTTGCTTCGCGACTTCAAGTGCGCGACGAAAGCCTTCACACATCTTCACACTGCTTGTGACCGTTAGCTTCGCTGCTCCACCCCCTGTTCTTACAATACTTGGACTTCATGCAGGGACCCTAGAACACTTCTACTACTAACATCCCTGCTTTCCAACCCCACTGGCACGAACCGTGGTTTGACTTTCTGCCACATCCTCAACATCACTCCTGAAGTAGGATAATACAAGATAAACATGGCGTAATGCAGTCTGCAACCTTATTTTTTTCACGGCAAGGTGCATCGTGAGACGCAAGGAGAACTTCAAAAGCTTTGCAGATCCCAGAAGATCTTCAGCCGCTGCGCTTCTCTACAACAAGGCTCAGCAAATCTTCCTCCGACAATCGCTTCGCTGCCTGCTTTGCCTCAGCTTGACAGCAATTACAGAACCTACAGGTTGACGCAACTTCCTCGCCTTACGGACACGGCGCTGTTCTTGCTTCACTTGCTTCATGACCCTTCGGGCTTCTGTCTGGAATGCAGAAGATTCAAAAACGAGGACAAGCGGGAAGACCTCACTGAGACAGAAACCTTTGCAGCTTCACGCTCTTGCTTCAAACGCTGTAGGCGGGCTTACAAGCTTTCCTTTCAACTCTGCTTTTCGGTCACTGCTAATTACCTTCGTCTAACACACATTTCTGTCCAACCATGCACTCACAGAGCCTGGGGCAACTCGCCTCGCTCCCTTACAGGAGGGTCGGAAGGAGCTGCTGCGGCTTCTTCTGACATTGCGTACCAGAAGTGCAGAAAGCGGAGCCAAAAAACTGCACCAAATCATAGGTGAGCCAAGAGGGCCTCTCCTGTCACAGTTCAGCCGCGCTGCACTGCAGCATGCAAGCATTTACTTTTGCATTACTCGAGGAGCGGCATGATGTGCTCTGGAGCACCGATCCAATCGGTATAAACGAGTTTATACCGCCGCGGTAGGAGAGTCGCGAGCTCAGCAGGCGACAGCCGCCCGGGCTGGCAGCTTAAGCGCCCACCAGAAAAATGCTTTGCAAGATTCTGGTGCAAATTCAAACCTTGGTTGGGAAGCCCAACCAATGAAAAAGCTTGATGCCACGGCTCGCTTCGGAGCCAATCAATCGCCTGAAACAAGATGTGAAACCAGGCATGCGCTGTTACGGGACCTTGTTGTGCCATTCGATAATCACGGAACAAACACTCCAATTTCTGCTTGTAGCGTGAGAAGGCGTATACGTCCAAAGGCTGCACCAACGGCGTGCAAGCGGGGGGCACTGGTAGCAAAAAGATGCTCTGCAGACGAGCCACTCTGACAACAGGTTGCGCCCAATGCACACTAGCTGCGTCCATTAACAAGATTGGCTGAAAGCCCATTCCCGAAAACTTCGTGCGAAACACGTATCCTATCAGTTGGATGAGCCACACCATGATGTCGGTGCTGTTCCAGGCGCTCCTTCGGCGAAGAAGCCAGACATTGTCGGGTTTGTTCACATTAAGCTGACGGAGTAAGGTCTTTGTAAGCTTCCGCGTGTTGCAGATCAGCACTTGTGGCAAATGCTGTTGAACTCGCAACACGGGGGATAGCAAGGCAACATGCGTTATGCCGCCGCGTCGCTCACCCTTGGGTACCATCACCTTTGGCTTTTCCGACAGCGTCAAAGACACCAAGCCGCTTGCACTGTAGTAAGAATACTGAATCGCTGTTTCATCCAAGTTGATGAAAACAGGCACTTGGCTCTCTGGCACTTTGCCTTGAAGCCAATCTGCATGTCGCCAGAAGAGGCCCACCTCAGAGGGGTGCAAACTGTCCGGTTGGCGGGCCCCAGTTTTGGGACCCGATTTCGGAGCCCCGAAGCGGGGCCCGAAACGCAGCTTTAAATCATTCAGAAAGCAAGCAGCCTGGGCTGACCCCCAAATCTGGGACACCCCAAAGAGTCCGAAACCGGGCTCGAAGCTTGTGGACAAACTGATGTCAGATAAGCAAACTTTAGCCTTTAGCTGCGTCCAAACGACCACACTGCTGTGGTGACAGAGAAAAATCTGAAGCAAGAAGGAAATCACGAGAGCCCCGTCCAACATATGCCTCAATGGCGCATGAACCCAAGCACCAGAAGTGAAACCTCTGGCACTGAAAGAAAACAATCAATCCCACTCCATTGCGCCTTGGCTTGTATTTCATCCGCCGGCAAATCGTCCAGCGCCCGCAATGCACCATACCTCAAACACCAGCGCTTTCGAAATCTCCGCGACCACTTGCGCAGATTGCGTCGGGTGCTGGATGTTGCCTCCGGTCCATTCGCATCTACCACATGGTCACGCAACCTTCTTTTCAGCAGAGGCGCACCCAGCTTCTCACAGTGGTCCAGATATTCACGTGCAGTGCGCAAAGACGTGGGTGCCACCCCATGCACGCAGTTCATTTCCTGTACAAAGCCATTTGCCTTGTAGTTCGCAATGAACCGCACCGCCTCACGCCGAACACCTACATCTTTTGCTGTGACAGGGTCCTCGACCTTTAGCAGAACTTCCAACTCGGTACGCAGATACAGCTCTTCTATGAAGCATTCTTGCTCAGGCTGTTCCATGTCTTGGCGCTTCGATTTTGATTTCAAGAACTCGACGGCCAGTAGAACGTTGAAACCGCTCAAGACATACACTGCCAACAAAACAATGCATTGGCGCGGGTTTAAACCAGCATTTGCCCAGCATTGCTTCTCTGACCGACAGAGTCGCGAAGTCGAGCGCACCTTCTTCTGCAGCGCACGCACCTGGAGGGTGTGCACAGGAGCATGCGTGACACAACGACAACAGCAAAAACCTTTGAGGCAAATTCGACACCTTCTCACGAGCTTCCTCAAGAGCAGACACATCTGCAACACGCTTCATGAGCGTGACTGTACAGGGCAGTCTATGTTTCTGATGCTTGAGCCTCCTCGGACAGTCACAGTTCAGCCGCGCTGCACTGCAGCATGCAAGCATTTACTTTTGCATTACTCGAGGAGCGGCATGATGTGCTCTGGAGCACCGATCCAATCGGTATAAACGAGTTTATACCGCCGCGGTAGGAGAGTCGCGAGCTCAGCAGGCGACAGACGCCCGGGCTGGCAGCTTAAGCGCCCACCAGAAAAATGCTTTGCAAGATTCTGGTGCAAATTCAAACCTTGGTTGGGAAGCCCAACCAATGAAAAAGCTTGATGCCACGGCTCGCTTCGGAGCCAATCAATCGCCTGAAACAAGATGTGAAACCAGGCATGCGCTGTTACGGGACCTTGTTGTGCCATTCGATAATCACGGAACAAACACTCCAATTTCTGCTTGTAGCGTGAGAAGGCGTATACGTCCAAAGGCTGCACCAACGGCGTGCAAGCGGGGGGCACTGGTAGCAAAAAGATGCTCTGCAGACGAGCCACTCTGACAACAGGTTGCGCCCAATGCACACTAGCTGCGTCCATTAACAAGATTGGCTGAAAGCCCATTCCCGAAAACTTCGTGCGAAACACGTATCCTATCAGTTGGATGAGCCACACCATGATGTCGGTGCTGTTCCAGGCGCTCCTTCGGCGAAGAAGCCAGACATTGTCGGGTTTGTTCACATTAAGCTGACGGAGTAAGGTCTTTGTAAGCTTCCGCGCGTTGCAGATCAGCACTTGTGGCAAATGCTGTTGAACTCGCAACACGGGGGATAGCAAGGCAACATGCGTTATGCCGCCGCGTCGATCACCCTTGGGTACCATCACCGTTGGCTTTTCCGACAGCGTCAAAGACACCAAGCCGCTTGCACTGTAGTAAGAATACTGAATCGCTGTTTCATCCAAGTTGATGAAAACAGGCACTTGGCTCTCTGGCACTTTGCCTTGAAGCCAATCTGCATGTCGCCAGAAGAGGCCCACCTCAGAGGGGTGCAAACTGTCCGGTTGGCGGGCCCCAGTTTTGGGACCCGATTTCGGAGCCCCGAAGCGGGGCCCGAAACGCAGCTGTAAATCATTCAGAAAGCAAGCAGCCTGGGCTGACCCCCAAATCTGGGACACCCCAAAGAGTCCGAAACCGGGCTCGAAGCTTGTGGACAAACTGATGTCAGATAAGCAAACTTTAGCCTTTAGCTGCGTCCAAACGACCACACTGCTGTGGTGACAGAGAAAAATCTGAAGCAAGAAGGAAATCACGAGAGCCCCGTCCAACATATGCCTCAATGGCGCATGAACCCAAGCACCAGAAGTGAAACCTCTGGCACTGAAAGAAAACAATCAATCCCACTCCATTGCGCCTTGGCTTGTATTTCATCCGCCGGCAAATCGTCCAGCGGCCGCAATGCACCATACCTCAAACCCCAGCGCTTTCGAAATCTCCGCGACCACTTGCGCAGATTGCGTCGGGTGCTGGATGTTGCCTCCGGTCCATTCGCATCTACCACATGGTCACGCAACCTTCTTTTCAGCAGAGGCGCACCCAGCTTCTCACAGTGGTCCAGATATTCACGTGCAGTGCGCAAAGACGTGGGTGCCACCCCATGCACGCAGTTCATTTCCTGTACAAAGCCATTTGCATTGTAGTTCGCAATGAACCGCACCGCCTCACGCCGAACACCTACATCTTTTGCTGTGACAGGGTCCTCGACCTTTAGCAGAACTTCCAACTCGGTACGCAGATACAGCTCTTCTATGAAGCATTCTTGCTCAGGCTGTTCCATGTCTTGGCGCTTCGATTTTGATTTCAAGAACTCGACGGCCAGTAGAACGTTGAAACCGCTCAAGACATACACTGCCAACAAAACAATGCATTGGCGCGGGTTTAAACCAGCATTTGCCCAGCATTGCTTCTCTGACCGACAGAGTCGCGAAGTCGAGCGCACCTTCTTCTGCAGCGCACGCACCTGGAGGGTGTGCACAGGAGCATGCGTGACACAACGACAACAGCAAAAACCTTTGAGGCAAATTCGACACCTTCTCACGAGCTTCCTCAAGAGCAGACACATCTGCAACACGCTTCATGAGCGTGACTGTACAGGGCAGTCTATGTTTCTGATGCTTGAGCCTCCTCGGACTGTCACAGTTCAGCCGCGCTGCACTGCAGCATGCAAGCATTTACTTTTGCATTACTCGAGGAGCGGCATGATGTGCTCTGGAGCACCGATCCAATCGGTATAAACGAGTTTATACCGCCGCGGTAGGAGAGTCGCGAGCTCAGCAGGCGACAGACGCCCGGGCTGGCAGCTTAAGCGCCCACCAGAAAAATGCTTTGCAAGATTCTGGTGCAAATTCAAACCTTGGTTGGGAAGCCCAACCAATGAAAAAGCTTGATGCCACGGCTCGCTTCGGAGCCAATCAATCGCCTGAAACAAGATGTGAAACCAGGCATGCGCTGTTACGGGACCTTGTTGTGCCATTCGATAATCACGGAACAAACACTCCAATTTCTGCTTGTAGCGTGAGAAGGCGTATACGTCCAAAGGCTGCACCAACGGCGTGCAAGCGGGGGGCACTGGTAGCAAAAAGATGCTCTGCAGACGAGCCACTCTGACAACAGGTTGCGCCCAATGCACACTAGCTGCGTCCATTAACAAGATTGGCTGAAAGCCCATTCCCGAAAACTTCGTGCGAAACACGTATCCTATCAGTTGGATGAGCCACACCATGATGTCGGTGCTGTTCCAGGCGCTCCTTCGGCGAAGAAGCCAGACATTGTCGGGTTTGTTCACATTAAGCCGACGGAGTAAGGTCTTTGTAAGCTTCCGCGTGTTGCAGATCAGCACTTGTGGCAAATGCTGTTGAACTCGCAACACGGGGGATAGCAAGGCAACATGCGTTATGCCGCCGCGTCGATCACCCTTGGGTACCATCACCTTTGGCTTTTCCGACAGCGTCAAAGACACCAAGCCGCTTGCACTGTAGTAAGAATACTGAATCGCTGTTTCATCCAAGTTGATGAAAACAGGCACTTGCCTCTCTGGCACTTTGCCTTGAAGCCAATCTGCATGTCGCCAGAAGAGGCCCACCTCAGAGGTGTGCAAACTGTCCGGTTGGCGGGCCCCAGTTTTGGGACCCGCTTTCGGAGCCCCGAAGCGGGGCCCGAAACGCAGCTTTAAATCATTCAGAAAGCAAGCAGCCTGGGCTGACCCCCAAATCTGGGACACCCCAAAGAGTCCGAAACCGGGCTCGAAGCTTGTGGACAAACTGATGTCAGATAAGCAAACTTTAGTCTTTAGCTGCGTCCAAACGACCACACTGCTGTGGTGACAGAGAAAAATCTGAAGCAAGAAGGAAATCACGAGAGCCCCGTCCAACATATGCCTCAATGGCGCATGAACCCAAGCACCAGAAGTGAAACCTCTGGCACTGAAAGAAAACAATCAATCCCACTCCATTGCGCCTTGGCTTGTATTTCATCCGCCGGCAAATCGTCCAGCGGCCGCAATGCACCATACCTCAAACACCAGCGCTTTCGAAATCTCCGCGACCACTTGCGCAGATTGCGTCGGGTGCTGGATGTTGCCTCCGGTCCATTCGCATCTACCACATGGTCACGCAACCTTCTGTTCAGCAGAGGCGCACCCAGCTTCTCACAGTGGTCCAGATATTCACGTGCAGTGCGCAAAGACGTGGGTGCCACCCCATGCACGCAGTTCATTTCCTGTACAAAGCCATTTGCCTTGTAGTTCGCAATGAACCGCACCGCCTCACGCCGAACACCTACATCTTTTGCTGTGACAGGGTCCTCGACCTTTAGCAGAACTTCCAACTCGGTACGCAGATACAGCTCTTCTATGAAGCATTCTTGCTCAGGCTGTTCCATGTCTTGGCGCTTCGATTTTGATTTCAAGAACTCGACGGCCAGTAGAACGTTGAAACCGCTCAAGACATACACTGCCAACAAAACAATGCATTGGCGCGGGTTTAAACCAGCATTTGCCCAGCATTGCTTCTCTGACCGACAGAGTCGCGAAGTCGAGCGCACCTTCTTCTGCAGCGCACGCACCTGGAGGGTGTGCACAGGAGCATGCGTGACACAACGACAACAGCAAAAACCTTTGAGGCAAATTCGACACCTTCTCACGAGCTTCCTCAAGAGCAGACACATCTGCAACACGCTTCATGAGCGTGACTGTACAGGGCAGTCTATGTTTCTGATGCTTGAGCCTCCTCGGACAGTCACAGTTCAGCCGCGCTGCACTGCAGCATGCAAGCATTTACTTTTGCATTACTCGAGGAGCGGCATGATGTGCTCTGGAGCACCGATCCAATCGGTATAAACGAGTTTATACCGCCGCGGTAGGAGAGTCGCGAGCTCAGCAGGCGACAGACGCCCGGGCTGGCAGCTTAAGCGCCCACCAGAAAAATGCTTTGCAAGATTCTGGTGCAAATTCAAACCTTGGTTGGGAAGCACAACCAATGAAAAAGCTTGATGCCACGGCTCGCTTCGGAGCCAATCAATCGCCTGAAACAAGATGTGAAACCAGGCATGCGCTGTTACGGGACCTTGTTGTGCCATTAGATAATCACGGAACAAACACTCCAATTTCTGCTTGTAGCGTGAGAAGGCGTATACGTCCAAAGGCTGCACCAACGGCGTGCAAGCGGGGGGCACTGGTAGCAAAAAGATACTCTGCAGACGAGCCACTCTGACAACAGGTTGCGCCCAATGCACACTAGCTGCGTCCATTAACAAGATTGGCTGAAAGCCCATTCCCGAAAACTTCGTGCGAAACACGTATCCTATCAGTTGGATGAGCCACACCATGATGTCGGTGCTGTTCCAGGCGCTCCTTCGGCGAAGAAGCCAGACATTGTCGGGTTTGTTCACATTAAGCTGACGGAGTAAGGTCTTTGTAAGCTTCCGCGTGTTGCAGATCAGCACTTGTGGCAAATGCTGTTGAACTCGCAACACGGGGGATAGCAAGGCAACATGCGTTATGCCGCCGCGTCGATCACCCTTGGGTACCATCACCTTTGGCTTTTCCGACAGCGTCAAAGACACCAAGCCGCTTGCACTGTAGTAAGAATACTGAATCGCTGTTTCATCCAAGTTGATGAAAACAGGCACTTGGCTCTCTGGCACTTTGCCTTGAAGCCAATCTGCATGTCGCCAGAAGAGGCCCACCTCAGAGGTGTGCAAACTGTCCGGTTGGCGGGCCCCAGTTTTGGGACCCGATTTCGGAGCCCCGAAGCGGGGCCCGAAACGCAGCTTTAAATCATTCAGAAAGCAAGCAGCCTGAGCTGACCCCCAAATCTGGGACACCCCAAAGAGTCCGAAACCGGGCTCGAAGCTTGTGGACAAACTGATGTCAGATAAGCAAACTTTAGCCTTTAGCTGCGTCCAAACGACCACACTGCTGTGGTGACAGAGAAAAATCTGAAGCAATAAGGAAATCACGAGAGCCCCGTCCAACATATGCCTCAATGGCGCATGAACCCAAGCACCAGAAGTGAAACCTCTGGCACTGAAAGAAAACAATCAATCCCACTCCATTGCGCCTTGGCTTGTATTTCATCCGCCGGCAAATCGTACAGCGGCCGCAATGCACCATACCTCAAACACCAGCGCTTTCGAAATCTCCGCGACCACTTGCGCAGATTGCGTCGGGTGCTGGATGTTGCCTCCGGTCCATTCGCATCTACCACATGGTCACGCAACCTTCTGTTCAGCAGAGGCGCACCCAGCTTCTCACAGTGGTCCAGATATTCACGTGCAGTGCGCAAAGACGTGGGTGCCACCCCATGCACGCAGTTCATTTCCTGTACAAAGCCATTTGCCTTGTAGTTCGCAATGAACCGCACCGCCTCACGCCGAACACCTACATCTTTTGCTGTGACAGGGTCCTCGACCTTTAGCAGAACTTCCAACTCGGTACGCAGATACAGCTCTTCTATGAAGCATTCTTGCTCAGGCTGTTCCATGTCTTGGCGCTTCGATTTTGATTTCAAGAACTCGACGGCCAGTAGAAAGTTGAAACCGCTCAAGACATACACTGCCAACAAAACAATGCATTGGCGCGGG
>CAJNDT010003143.1:0-25064 GCA_905221615.1 Symbiodinium sp. CCMP2592
CAAGAGCCGAACGTCGGGTCGGCCATGGCAAGAGCGGTAGTCGAATTTAGTTCGACGGTGGCGCGGGTACGTGGCATCAAATGAATGTGTGACAAAGAATTCACTAATCTTAAACAACTGGTTAACAAAACAACATTCTACTCCATATCAAATCACCAAGGAACCATGCAGGTCGCTGCGTTCGTCCTGGTTCTTGAGAATGAGGGCTTGTCGAAAAGAGGTCCCACTTTTTGCAGCGCCCTCTAGCAACTTCCAGATGCTTTTGATGTCCACAGTCTTTTTCAATGGAACACGCTTGCCCAGAAGTGCCCTGCGAGACGTCACAGGCACCCCAGCATCATGTACACTCAAGTAGTGCCCAATGACATACACCTGGAGGCCGGCTGACAATGTCTCGGACAGACACTCATGTATGTGCATGAAGGCATTCACTACTGTCTTGGCAAATCCATGAGCCTGCCCCGACGGTTGAAGCGCTCTGTGTTTTTTTGCCATGGTTGCAAAGGCGATGATGTCGTAGATGCTAGTTTCAACCTCCGCCCAATCTCGTGGCACTCTGCCTTCAGATTCATCTCGGAGAGATGAAGACAGCGTCCTTGCATTGAACATAGATTCCCAAAGCTGACGCAAAGATCGTGACGTGTTGCCTGCCAGCGATTTCATCATCCAAGCGGCAAAGCCTGACACCAACCCAGCTGATTGAAGAAACCATGACACTCTGCCTTCATCCAACTGCATGACCAGAGGCTCATCACTGATAGTTTCACACGCAAGTACCATAGCATCCTTCAGTTTGTTCTTGTACCATTCCCTGTGGGCGTCTGTCCTTGTGTCGAAGGATGCTTGCAACATGAATCGGGCCAAGGCTGTGGAAGATGCCACATCCTCCTGCACAGCATCAGGGTTTGGCACTCTGCCTTTTTGACTTTGCACATGTGCCCCCCAGTTCGCAGCCAAGGGGGTCTTCCTGAGAAGGTCACTGAAGAAGTTGTACCATTTGTGGTACTGTCGACGTTCTGAGCCGTTCCTGTTGCTCTCATCGAAAAACAAGTCCAGACGCCACCACAGTTCGCCCTGTGAGAGCCAAGATGCTCTCGCTGGCAGTTTTGCATCATTTTCCAAGTTAAGCAATTGCCCATCACGGAGCAATAGCATGACCCACAGTTTCAGAAGCATCACCGAAATCCTCCAAAGCAACACTGTACTTGAATCTTACTAAATACTGACACACACCTGCACTTGTGTAACAAGCCCCAGTTCACAACACATTGAATTCTTAAGAAATCAAACCAAAGACTCACGATGACATGTCAGCAGCCACATCATGTCACTCGAACTTGAGACAGGAAACTATCGCAGATGGCACTGAACTGACAACCACATGGAATGATTAACACAGGCCACCGATGCCTGCAACTGGAGGTCGAGACACCAGCCAGGTCATTGCCACATGCACGACAGCAGCATACGAACTGAGACAATACCGACAAACACATCTGATCACGGAGTGACTGAAGCTCTCTACATTTTCATTGCACAGCTGCACCAGCTCGGATCACTCAGATCCTTCCACGAGGCGGCGATGATTTTCATCGGCACCTAATGGAGGGACCGGAGGGGGTCCAGGGCTCAACCCAGTCCCAACATTGGAAAGCAGAATACCAACAAGACAGAATGTCGAAAGATGAAGCAAGCTCATTTAAATCTAGAGAATTATGGCACTCTGCCTTATTGGCACTCTGCCTTCAGCTACAATTCATGTTGGGACATCACTCATCATATGAAAGGCCACAGCCTTGCCGAACTCCGGGGTGTACTCCTCTGACACCTGAAGATCTTCAGGACGACCGGTGAACTTCTCACCATCTCGATCAACGCAACCAGCACTTCCTCTGACATGGGAAGGATAGCTGCGCCGCATACCATTGATGTGCTGACAGTTGCTCCACAGTTGAAGAGGTTTCAGGATGGGCTGGCCGAAGGCACCACCATAGGTTTTGACCTTCATAGCCTGGATCATTCCCATGACACGATCGACGATTGGAATGTCGAACAGCATGCTGGAGCAAGGCTGCTCGATCACAAACCGGTTGTCATTCAAAGCCGCGAGCAAAGTCAACAGCAGCGTCACATACATGAACGATTGCCTTCTTGGCATGACAGCGATCGCTCAGGTTCTCCCATCCAGTCATTGGCAATGGACCTTCCAGTACTGTATTTACAGAGTTGGACGAAGGAAGAGCATGGAGTTCCAAACCACACCAGGCCGTGTTTGTGTGTTTGACACACAGCATTGACAGCCAGGCGAAGTCCTCTCACAGAAAGAATATCATGATCTTTGCCGTACCTGATGTCCAAGGCTAGCCCCTGCCAGCCAGCACGGAGCATCTCCCGACTGAGGTTGCCCTGCCCTGCAAAGATCTCCAGGAAGTGGAACCTGGCACTCTGCCTTATGTTCCGCTTCCAATGACAAAAGTTGATGAGGAATCTCATCTGTTTCTTCCATGGCCACGAAGTCATGATGGGAAAAGGTTCTGATAACATTTGTTGCCAGATTGATATCATCCAGGAAAACCCACTGGCTTCAAGAATCACATCATAGTTGCACTCAGGCAGAACTTCATAAGGACCTTCATTATGGAACTCCAGAAGCGACGGGTCAACTTCCCAAAGGCGCAGAACATCCTGTCCTCTCGAAATGGCCAAGAATCTCTTCTCCAGTGCGATGTTTGCATCAAACTGCCGCCGAATGTCTGCTAACAGTCTTGTTCTTGTTTCAGCCGGGTCATCTGCTGCTGCAGACATGGCACTCCGAATTGCACTGTGCATGGCACTCTGTCCTATCCGCAAGAAAGTGTAACACCTTAACCTCAAGGGTGTTCGAATTAACAACGTAATTGTGAACCAGCACATTCAGCAGTTGACACACATGTGAGTCGATTGATCCATCACAACACAAGGATGAGACAGACATGATGCAATCACTCGTTGAAATTCACATGTGGCATAGTTGTTGCAGACCATGACTTCATGCTCAAGCAATCAAATACAGCACTGCCAGACCCTCACTCGATTCTCGTTTTTCTGTTACCGCACACAGCAGTCCATCCATATCACTCGACGATTGCGAGACCACCGAGGTGGCAGCCACTTGTCAGGCAGATTCTGCACTGGCACTCTGCCTTCTATGCAGTCTTTGCTGGTGAGCGAAAATAATCAGTCTTCCATCTGACAAACAGCATTAGTGGAAGAAGCCTCAGAGTCGGACTCCTCACCTTCCTCCATCACATCTGAGGGGGCTCCATCATCCGCTGAGCCGCGCTGACTCCAGCCCGGGTCTTCTTCTGAGATGGGCCCATAATCAATACCCAAACGACCCCGCCCTCCAAGCTCACCAAGACGAACATCTAGAACACCTTCCTCAATCACATCTGAGTCTGAGGCGTGAATCTCACCTTCGGCACGAGCTGGCCCAGTCAACCAGGCATCCGGGCGAGATTCCAAACGAAAAAAATTTGATCACGAACTCCACTTTCGAACTCATCTGGCACTCTGCCTTCCGGCACTCTGCCTTCTGGCACTCTGCCTTCAGTAGCTCCACTGTTGGCATTATTGTTAGGGCCAGGATAGCCATTTCCAAGCATCGGCCTTGTCGGCACTATTGGTGGCGGCGGGTTGTCTGGAGCATTGAAACACATGGCACAAATTCGCCGTCCCAACTGCCGACGTTGCATCTCTTCAGGGGTCAAGTTCTCAAGGGTGACCAGAACAATGCGGCCCTCCCTAACGGTAACCACATCCGGCTCGAAGTTGATCATGATCGGGGTCTCCATAATGTCCAACGCTTCTGCCACAGCTTGGGCAATCTCAAACTCATGTCGCGGAGGGGCGGGAGGTCTTGGGAAAGGTGGCTGATTCACAGGTGTTGGCGGCGGCGGACCCCTGGGTGGCCCTGGCCCTCTGCCTTCCGCCCCACCGCCTTCTTCACCAATGCCATTCACACCGGTTGGCGGCACTCTACGAGGCCGTCGCTTCGGAGTCCTCACCCGGCCGATCCTCCCCGCTGCTGCCGGTTTGGCCTTCGGTTTCGGTGCCATGGTGCTTAACTTTAAATATCTTTGATCCAACAAGCTGCAAGCAAATATATGTGTTGGATAGTACGAACAGGTACTAGAAGTTGATTGTCATGTCCGTTTCAATACCACATGCAATAGGTTCCACTGGACGACACAAGCATTTATGCACATGATCATTAGATTAACACATATTTGAAGACAGAGTGCTATTAATAGATGATGTAGTTTAATGTTCGAAAGCAGTAGGCCCAATAATAAGTGTATGCATATAATCCATACATATATCTATATGTATGTATGTATGTTATACATATACCTAGGTCTATGTGTAAACTTACCACACACAGTAACGGTTTAGGGTTTAAAAGAGCTTCAGGGTTTTAGGTTTTAAGGAGGTCCATGGTTTAAAGGTACTTCAAGGCAGAGTGGCACCTAGTTTATGCTTAATCATAAGATGTGTTACTACTCGTAGGGATTTGGTTGGGTTAGCTGGACTGTGCCGATTCAATGGGATTCGATATTGTATAACTAGCTCCAAAGATTCAATAAGCTCCAACAAGACTTTTGGGAGGGGATGCTACATGTGTGCAATTGTCTGGTACAGGGTCGGTGTGCCTTCAAAACGTGATGGCCCGAACACTAAGATTCAATAAGATTTTTTCGGGTAGTCCACAATCCTGCAAATGTCTTCTAAGATTCAATACGATTTTTTGGGCGAGCTGGAGGCTGTGTCCCTTGTAAAACCGATAAGATTCAATAAGATTCAATAAGATTCAATAAGATTCAATAAGATTCAATAAGATTCAATAAGATTCAATAAGATTTTTTCGGGGTAGGCCACAATTGTACAAATGTCTTCTAAGATTCAAAAAGATTCAATAAGATTTTTTGGGGCGATCTGGAGTCGTGTCCCTTTTAAAAATGATGGACCAATAAGATTCAATAAGATTCAATAAGATTCAATAAGATTCAATAAGATTCAATAAGATTCAATAAGATTTTTCCGGGGCATGCCACAAGTGTCACAAATGTCTTCTAAGATTTTGCAGGGCATGTGGGGCGGTATGGGGATGGTGTCCCTTCAAAGGCCATATGTTTTTTTAAACACGGATGCACCCCATTGCAGACTTCCGTGGTCCTTTGTTGGGTCCCTCCCAACTGGTGTTCTAGGACAGGTTGGATCCTGCCTTTGGCGCGGATTTGTCCACAGGAATCTGCAGTATCCTTGTGAAATCGACAGACCGCCTGGGATTACAAAGAGACATACATTCCTGATGGCATAATGCAACACAAGGCAACACAATCATGTCAATACATAATGATCATGGAACACATGTTACAACCCATGGCACTCCGCCTTCAGAAACATGTCTGTGACAATGGCATTGCCACACCTCCAAAATTAATAAGACTCGAGGCCACATCACCGACCACACATACACATGAGCCAGTTATTGTGGCACTCTGCCTTGTTACCGAGCCACCTTGTCGACGCAATCAGTCCACCACGGGGTCGTTGACCTCAGGAGCTTCCTCTTCACGAGTGCGGTCGTCAACGAGTTGAGCTTGTATTTCCTGAACGATTGCGTCCACATCATTAGCATCATCTTCGACAGGAACAGGGGCCTTGCTTCCCGTGGACCCCCTCGGACCCAAAAAGAACCTTGCCATAGAGGCTGAGCTCGCACACTTGAGAGGGCAAGCGGTGGCCTTGTTCCGCCCGGTCGACTCACAGTATCGATTGATACATTCGCTGTGAAAGATGTGGCCACACGATAGCGCTTCCAATGCCTGCATTCCAGGGAAGCAACAGAAAAAGACACGTCATGTGAGAGGTACTGTTCTGAGGATTAGTGGAATGTACAAACAGGACAGGCACCACTATCAATGGTTCATTAACCAAAGGCAAACGAAACCAGCCTGCCTGGCCCGGGTGCCTCTCCGAATGGCAAATGACACAGAGGTCCTGGTTCCACCGGTTCGCAGGTCTGCTCGACTCATTCGGAGCATCCTCCTCCTCCTCCTCCTCAAAGAAGGCACTCTCGCCCTCGACCTCGGCCTCGACCTCGGCCCCGGCCTCGACCTCGGCCCCGGCCTCGGCCATGACCTCATCATCGACCTCGACTGCGACCTCGTCCTTCGACTCTGTGTTTGGTGCCGTCGCCCTGGCCTTGGACTTGGCCTTGGCTTTCGACTTGCCCTTGGCTTTTGCTTTGGCTTTCGACTTGGGTGTCGCAAAGGGCACAACGGCATTCACGTCAGCACCAGCTGTCGAGTCACTGTTCGTGGAGGTGTCTGGCCCTGGCAACTCAACTGTTTGAGGTGCAGTGGTCACGCACTCGTGCCGAGGGACGAGGTACGACAGTGTATGCTAGCGCCAGTATCCCTTTGGGAAACATCGAAGGTGTTTCGCTAGAAAACGTCGAAGGGGTTTTCCTCTGAAGCTGAACAGAACGAAGCTTGTCTGTTTGCTAGAGTGTCTGCACATGGCCGGTGAAGCAGTGCTACTCCGTGGCCATTGTGCTGAAAGGCCCCCAGCTATTGGGGGGCAAATTTCGAGTGCGGGGTAGGAAGGGGAACAGGGCTAATTAGCCCTGCTTTGGGTGCGCTGCCATGTCGGACAGCGACGCTACCCTGGCGCCGACCACGCCAGATGGCGCAGCCGCTACGGCCGTCGACTGCGCTACTGTGGTTGGGGATTCCCCGCCCCCGCTAAGTGCTTCGTGTCCTACCGAGGTTCCCACGCTAGGGGGGGACGATACCGCGGGGGCTCCTTCCGGGGAGGTACCCTCGTGGGTCCCGCAGACCCCAGCTAGCGACCCACAGCCCGAAGAGACGGGAGTGCTCTTCGAGGGCTGGGAGATGGAGGCAGAGCTAGAGGCGCAGGCTACGGTCCAGCAGGAACGTAGGCGCACGCTAGACAGGGCCTACCGGCATCTCTCCAGCCAAGGGTTTGGGGTCTTGGAGCTAGCAGTGGTGGATCTGGACGACGCGGAGGATGTCGCCAAGCAGCTAGCTCGAGAGCTAGGTATCCCATACCAGCCGTGGCTATGGGATGGTGTCTACTGTTGGCTGCAAGAAGCGCGGCAGGAAGCTACTGTCTATCAGAGGGTGCACGGCTACTTCCAGGACGATATCACCTGGAGAGCCCGGATGCCACCGCTACCTGCTCCAAGGGAAGAGGTCGAAGACGCGGTGCATCAGCCACCTGTGCCGCTAAGACCTCCCCCCGGGGAGCGGAATCGGAAGACGCTACAGCCCAGCACGATCAGTGCGGCTAGAGAGGAGCGACTGCTAGAGGTTTGGGCAAGGAAGCTCCGTGAAGAGCTGCTAGAGATACATGCCCCGGTTCTCGCTAAGCTGCACGGGAGTCTGGACCCCGCGAGGGCAGCTATGTTGCTTCCGGGGAAGACCCGGGCGTCGACTCTGAAGCGCTACCTGAGCTACTACAGGCAGTGGCGCCAATGGCTCCACGCAGCTAAGCTCAGGCCGCCCCCGGGCACCGCCGCGGACCTGGTGGATTACCTCCTCGCTAGGAGTGATGAACCCTGCGGCCGTTCGGTCCCAGAAGCTATTCTCAAGGCTATCTCCTGGATGGAGAAGGTGGCCGATTTCCCGGTGGAGCTAAGGACCACCTTTGGTCGCCTGGTCTGGGCCGCTAAGGACAGCATTGTGGAGCAGCTAGCGGAGGGGGCCCCCTTGATCAAGAGAGCGCCCCGCTATCCCGTCTACATGCTGGTGCAGCTAGAGCTCGTGGTCATCAACCCCGCCCTGGCCGCAGGCTGGCGGATCTGGGCCTGGGCTAAGTTGGTCAAGGTCTGGGCCACGCTAAGATGGTCGGACCTTCAGGCTATCCTGCCGGCCGAGCTAGTGATGGTGGAGGGGCGACTCACCACCATCCTCCGGAAGACCAAGACTTCCGGCGCTACGAGAGCTACCGGTCGTGGTGTCCGAGCACGCCTTTCTGGTCGCTAAGAGCTGGCTGGTGACCGGCTTCGATCTCCTCAAGGCCCACGCTAACTACGCCCGGGATTACCTCATGCCGCGGCTGGGCCGGGCGGGGCAACTGGAGAAGAAGATGGCTACCTATGCGGATGCTATGGTGGCAACCGCGGGGCTGCTGGCTATCATGGGCTACCCACGGGAGGTCCAGGGCTATTGGACGGAGCACAGTGAGCGCTCGGTGCTACCAACAGGTTTGGCGCTAAAGGAGATCCCCCCGCAAGACAAGGATCTGTTAGGGCGTTGGAAACCCGAGGGGTCCGACGTGTACGCTAGATCCTATGCGGGTAGGGTGTCCCGTCTCCAAGCTCTCTTCGCTAAGACAGCTAGGGGGGACGACCGCTACGAGGCGCTCGACGAGCGTGAAATCGCCGCGGACCTCGAGCCCTGGCTGGAAGAGAGGGCCAAGCTAACCCACAGCCAGGCTATCCAAATGGCGGCGAGGCTGCGGAAGATCTGGATGGAGGGCCTGCTAGGAGTCCCGACCGAGGCGGAAGAGCTAGAGGTTCCCGAGGGACCGGACGAGCCCGCGGAACCGCTAGTGGCCGGGAGTAGCTCCGAGGCCTCTGCAGAGGTCGTGGAACGGCCCGCTAAGAAGCAGGCCAGGGTTCCCGACCGCAGCCAGGGCAGCTATGTAATCGTAGAGGTCCCAGGTGCCATTTTCCGCCTGCACAAAGCGGGCGCTACAGGTTGCTGGATGGGGAAGCGGCGTGCTTTCCGCAACGCTAGGGTTTTTGATTCGGTTCCGGAGCCGCACGAGTACACACATGTGTGCAAGCTATGCTGGCCGAACCAGGGGGCTATCTCCGAAGGGGACGCTAGCGAAGGATCGCTCGCTAACTCGGAAGATGACGAGGCCCCAGAGGATCACGCACCGGGGTCCGCTAGCAGTCATCCTTGAGCGCAGGGCGTGCTAAGCCGCCGAACTCGCACTCGCACTGAGGCTAGAAAGGCTGCTAGGTCGGCACCCTCTTTCCTTTCCCTCTCTCCTCTCTCTCTCTCTCTCTTCCCTCCCTTGCGAAACGCCGCTAGTTTTTAAAGGGGGTGTGCTCGGGGGGGGGGGGGGGGGGGGGGGGGGGGGGGGGGGGGGGGGGGGGGGGGGGGGGGGGGGGCCGGAGAAAGAAGAGAGTGGAGGGAACCACGTTCTTGCTACATGTCACTTGCTGTTGCCTGTGTTGTGCTTTCGTGTTCCGCTAGTGTCTTGCAGGAGGAGCAAGGAGCGAAGGCGCTAGGAAACCGGGGCCGGGTGACCCCTCTTTTGGCCACCCAGGGAACACAGGAGCTAGGTCAGGAGCCAGTGCTTGCGCTAGGTCCGTCTTGCAGGAAGGAGCTAAGGAGCGGAGGAAGGCGCTACGAAACGTGCGGGCTTAGCACCCGCGAGGCAACAGCGCTACAAAGGAGCCAGGCGCAGGAGCCAGTGATTGTGCTAAACCTCCTCCCACGGTAGCCTTCGGCTTCGCTACCCTGGGGTAGCTAGATTTTCGATAGCCGTTTCACCTGATCCGTGCCTTGGGCGCCGCTATGGGTGGCAAAGGAAAAGATGCCACTGCTACAACGCCTAAGGGCGCAGGGCCACCAGGTGGCCCAGCTACGGCAGAACAGCCCGCTAGTGGAGACTACCTTCCGGAGACCCTCCGCGGTCTTCGGAAGGCGCTAAGGTTTCGGCCGTCGGAGTGCACGGATGGGCTGCACCGCTACCTCGACAAGCCTCTGCTACAGGAGCTGATCGCTATGTCGCAGGAGGCGATCGAAAGGCTAGACAAAGAGTCCCCGCCACGAAAGTGGATAGGGGCCGGGCTACGCCAACAGAGCCCCGCTAACCTGATGGAGCGGCGAGTTCTGTCCGCTACCAGCTGGGCCGACTTGTCCCAGGAGGACATCGCTAGTCTGGATGAAGCTATGTCCGCGGGCCTCACGCAGAGGTTCGCCGCTACAGAGGCCGCCGCTGCAGCAGCAAAGGCCCAGCTAGACCAGCTTGCCGCTGCCAATGCGGCCGCTAGCGCTGCTAAGGCCAAGGCCCGCAAGGAGGCGGAGGCCATAGCAGCTAAGCTGGCGCTAGAGAAAAAGGCTGAGCACGACCAGAGGGTCGCAGCGGCCGCGCTACAGGAGAAGCGGAGGGAAGCCGCGGAGCGGCTCGCTAAAGAAGAGCAGGCCGCCGAGCTGGAGTACCAGCAGGCGGTGGCCGCTAGCAAAGCCTCCCTGCAGGCCGCAGAGGAGGCCGCTACCACAGATGCCACCGCTACCGGCAGCGCCGACCCGGCACCGGTGGCCGCCGACACCGCGGCACCGGCTAGCATGGACCCTACGCCGGCGGAGTCGGCCGCTAAGAAGTTCATGGAGATTAGGGCCGCTAGCCCCTCGCCCCCTCGCGCTACCAGCCCGAGCCGGGGCCGAGGCAAGGGCGCTAAGGGCAGGCCGGCCGAGGGCAAGGGCCAGCCGCCCGCTACAATCAATGTGTTCGACTACACGTGGGGCACGCTATTCGAGGATCCCGACCGCTACCTGGAGTTGCTACGCCGCGAGGTGCAGCAGGACCGCGCTATCCAGCAGGCGGGGGGCATGCCCGCTAACGTCCGTTTCGCTAAGGGCACGCCAGTGAGCGTGGCGCTAAAGGGACGAGCCAGGCCCCCCCCCGGGGGCCCACGCTAACAGTCTCCCCAAGGGGGAGGGCTACTGGTACCTCGAGCTCTCGTGGTCCGCTATTGACCGCGATCTGTGGCCGCTAGGCTCCTGGGACCAGCGCCACGAGAAGGGGAAAGGCAAGGGGCCTAACCCCCGCTACGGCAAGGGGGCCGATGGCACGCTACTGAAGAGCGCTATCCACCATGGAGAGCACCTCTACTCGCTAGGGAGGGAAGACGTGGCACTTATGTGTCGCTACACCCATCCTCCCGCTAACACTCCCCAGGGGGAGCGCGCTAGCGAGCTCCAAGCTGCTATACGCAGTACCAGCCTGGACGCTGCCGCTACTCCCTAGGCCACTGGGACGCTAACGCCTGTATTTTCAGGTGCGCTACGACCTGCGAGGTCTGTTCGCTAAGCGCCTGTAACAGGCGGATGTGGTTTAAGTGCGACGACCACGCTACTCACTGTTGTGATGGGTGCAAGCAGTGGAGCCGCGGGGAGGACTGGGGCGGCCGCTAAGACGGGCAGCCCCTGCCCCGCTACAGGCCCCGGCCTCGCTACTTGCACCCGCTACTTTTGCTTTGCATGCGGCTACTCTTGCAGCGCCCTCTGCTGCCGACCGCTAGCTGCAGCAAAAGTTCAGGCCGTCCCTCGCTACAGTTGCCAGTGTGTGCACGCTACAGTCATGCTACACACATGTCGGCAGCCAGAAAGAAGGGAGGGCTAGAGCGAGAGAGTGTCGAGACTTTTGGGACGGGGGGGCCGGGGTCAGTGGGGCTGCTAGTGCCGCTCTTTGCTGCAGCGACCCCCTTTTAGCCAAAGCTATCGACTGGCACTCCCTCACACACTCTCACGCTAGGAGCTTTCCCCCAATGTGCTAGCAGGAATTTTTCCCTTGAAGTTTTTCCCTAAGCGTAGGGCCTGTCGTGCCTGCTACCATGGCAGAGGCTCTGGCGAAGAAGCTAGCCCTCGGAAGCAGCGAGCTTCGATTCCTGCTAGTGCAACATAAAGTCTCGGATGCTATCCAATCCGAGCTCTTTTCCAACGGTATTGATACCGTCGCTAAATTTGCTGCCTCGGCAACAGATGAGGCAGACCTCAAGAAGATGCTAAAGGACAGCTTCGCAATTGAGCCGTCCACCTCGCTCGCTAGCCGCGCTCAGGCCGCGGGGGTCACCATCGCATGGAGGACCGCTACCTCCCGCTCCGAGCGGCAAGCGGAGGCGGAGGCTACAAGCGAGGTCCGGGACTGGGCAAAGCCCATCCCCGCTACGGACTACATGGCCATGCGCCAGGCCTTCACCGCTAAGTTCGGAGACCTGGAGGACAAGCAAACCCCCGCTAAAGAGTACCTTGAGAAGAAGCTAGGCGAGCTCGAATCTGGCGAGTTCCGGGCCGAGCCGCTAACCGAGGTCATTAGCCGGGACGAGTGCGACCCCGACACGCTACTGCCCGTCTGGAATGGCAATGGCACGCTATCCATGAAGAAGGGGGGGGCTATAGGGCCCCCATGCCTTCTGGGCCGGAGCAGCTACGGCTGCGGCTCACGGTGCTCCAGAACACGCTAATCATGATGCAGCTAAGGCACCCCAACCGGGAGGAGCTACAGGATGTCACTATGGCCTCTTCGAGCGCTACAAAGACTATCTTCTCGGAGACTATTGCTATGGTCTCCGGTCCAGTGCCGACTCGGGGTCGCTAGTGCCCCCGTGGACCTTGGTGCTCAGCTACGAGCACGCTATCAGAAAGCACGCATACAAGGTCATGGCCACAGCCGGCTATTCCTCCGGCGCTGCGCTAGTCCTTGCCTACAAGGACGCTAGCGTCAAGGAGAGACACTTCACTACACCGCTAGCCCTCCATGCTAAGCGTCCGCAGCCCTGGACCTGGACGGAGGACCGGCCTGCTAAGACCCCCAAGGGGAAGGGCAAAGGCAAGGACGCCCCCCCCAAAGGGGGCAAAGCTAAGAAGCGCCTGGGTGCCGATCGCACCCCGCAGGGGAAGCCCATCTGCTTCCGCTACAATGCCAAGGGATGCAAGAATGGCAACAAGTGCCATTTCGAGCATGTTTGCTCGCTATGCTTCGGCAAGCACCCAGCTACGAAGTGCCCTACCAAGCAAACGGAGCCCGCTAAGGAGGATAAGCCCTCCAACTGACCCGCTACGGCGGCTGCCCCCTCAGTGCCTGTGACCCCCCCGGGGGGGGAAGCTACGCCAGCCCCACTGGCGGCTACGCCACCGAAGCCGGCCGCTACACATACAAAGCCGCTACGGGTGCTCTACCTCTTCTCGGGTACCTCGCGCCGGCTAGATGTGGCGCAGTGCTTGCACCAGCTAGCGGCAGAGTGGGGAAAAGACGTGAGGGTCGAGTGTGTCGACCTGCTACGGCACGCTAAATACGACCTCAGTCAGCCCAAGATTCGGCAAGGCTACCTGGACCGGATCGCTAGCAAGGAGTTCGACGCGGTGGTGCTCTCCCCGCCGTGCGCTAGCTTCTCCAGAGCACCTTGGGCTAACTTTCAAGGGCCTCGCCCGGTGCGCAGCTACGAGTTTCCCCGAGGTCTGGAAACGCTAACACCTGCAGAGCGAGACCGCGCTATCCTGGGCAACATTTTTGCGGATTTCAGCTTTGAGGTCGCTAACCTCGTGGCCGACGGTGCAGCTACTTTCCTTGCCATGGAGCAGCCCGAGGACCTTGGGGCCCTCGCTAAGGGCCCGCACCAAGGGACACGGCCGGCCTCTATGTGGCAGTGGCCGCCGCTAGCCGACCTTCTGCAAAAGGGGCTACGGACCGTGGCCTTCCACCAGGCTAGTTTTGGGACGCCATATGCTAAGCCGACACGGCTGCTGCTAAAGTGCTCTTCTGCTATGCCCGACTTTGTACACGAAGGCCTGCCGTGCTATGACAAAAAGGGCTGCTACACAGGACCGCTGCCTTCTGCTGCTACTCTGGGCCGCATGTTCAAGCGTCCCGCTAAAGGCCCCTTCAAGACCTCAGGTTCCGAGAAGTGGCCCGCTAGGATGTGCCAGTGGCTGGCTACCCTCATTCTGGACTCCTGCCAGCACCCTGCTACCGCTGCCCAGGGGGAGGGGGGTGGCGCTAGGCCGGAGTGCCCGCTACCCGAGACCTTCCCGACCTGTGAGCCGGAGGGTCCGCGAGTGCTAGGGGGTTCAGGACCACCAAGGACCTGAGCTACCATGATGGTGGGGGCCTCTGCTCTCCAGGACGCTGGCCCCACGCTACTCGCAGCTACGCCGAAGGCCCCAACTGGGACTGGCTACGGGAGAAAATGATGGAGGTGATCCTCGCTAAGATAGGTTCGGAAGCGGAGCTAGAGAAGGAAGCCTTCCGCATGGCTGCCGGGGGGGCCACGGGCTGTGCCCTAACTAGCTCCGAAGATCTCCAGGAGCAGCTACGCTTGATCTGGAAAGAGTGGCTGGAAGCTAACGACCTGGGTGACCCGGAGCTGCTAAAGGTGGCCCCGGGACAGCCGCTATACCTCCGCCTCATCCGGGCGCTACTGACCGCGGCCGGCGATCCCGACAGGGACTTCCTCCTCCCGGCCGAGGAGGGGCTACCGGTGGGGGTGAGGGACCCGCTACCACGCACTCCCCACGTCTTCGAGGAACAGCTAAAGTGGCCCTTGGAGAACGCCCCTTGGGAGGCGGCGCTAGCCTGGGTCCCGAACTACTCCTCGGTGGAGGAGGACCGGGAGTTCGCTAGGGAGAAGTTCGAAGAGGACGTGGCGGAGGGCCTCATGGTCAAGATGACGCTAGGCGAGTTCAAAGCCCGCTATGGCGAGCATCGAGCCATCGCCGCGCTAGCTGTCATCGTCGAGGACGAAGCTAGTGGAAAGAAGAGGATGATCCACGATGCTACCCACGGGGTCCGGGTCAACCATCGCATTAAGTGCAGGGACAAGATCCGGGCCCCAGGAGCTAGGGAGAAGAAGCAGCTACTTCGGGAGCACATCGACGCTAACGAGGTGGCCTTCTCCGTGGTGGGTGACATCGCTAAAGCTCACCGACGCTACAAGCATGCCGAAGGAGAGCATGGCTACCTAGGGTGCCAGATCGACACCGAGGAAGCTACACCGGGGGACCCCGACAGCCAGACGGTTTACGTTAATCTGGTGGGGACCTTCGGGCTATCATGCGCGAGCTACTGGTGGACCCGCATAGCGGCGTGTGGGCTTCGACTCACATACCACCTGCTAGGGCCATCGTTCCCGCTAGACATGCTTCTCTATGCCGACGACCTCGAGTCATTGGGCCGAGGGGCTAGAGGACGCATGGGGATCCCGCTAAGCTATCTCTTCCTCGCTAGTCTTGGGTACCCCTTCAAGGGGGCCAAGACGAGGGGGGGATTTCGGGTGGAGTGGCTAGGCATGGAAACCGAGTACTCCACCTGGAGGCTAGGCCTGTCTCAGAAGAGAACCGACTGGCTAGTGGAATGGCTACGGAAGCTAGTCCGAGATGGGAAGTGTGAGGCCCGGCCCTTCGCACAAGGGCTAGGGCGCCTGGGGTTCGCTTCCATGGCGCTAGACTGGGAGCGCCCCTTCCTGGGACCGCTACACGCTTGGTCTTCGGCCGTTCAGGGGAAGCTGGGGCTCCTCACGCTACCCACGATGATTCGCGTCCTCTGTGGCTGGCTAGCAGACCGCCTGGAAGCGGGGGGCCGTCTCCAGAAGCCGGCCTCGCTATTGGACGGGGCGGCACCGCTCTCCTTCTACACCGACGCTAAGGCCGAGAATGGACGGGCCTGGATTGGGGGCTTCCTCGAGCTAGTGGACGGCTGCCACGGTCCCTGGTTCTCGCTAGAGGTGAAGAAGGAATGGGCCCCCTGGGCCTTCGCTAAAGGAGACCCGAACAAGGTCATAGCTGCGCTGGAGCTACTGGCTACTCTGGTTGGTGTGAGGCTCTGGGTACCGGAAGGGGACGCTAAGAAGACCTCCAAGGTGGCCATCCGTGGCTACACTGACAACCAGTCCAACGAAGCGCTACTGAAGAAGGCTATGACGACGAAGTTTCCATCGACCTTGGTGTTGATGGAGCTAGCAGAGGAACTCTCCGCTAAGAACTGTGAGCTTCAGCTACAGTGGATCCGCAGAGATCTGAACCAGCTAGCGGACGATCTCACGAACGAGAACTTCGCTAGTTTCTCCCCGGACTTCAGGGTGAACCTGGAGGGGGAGAAGCTAGAGTGGCGCAGCTAGCTACTTCCAAGAGCTAGGAGTGAGGAAAAGGACCGGAGAGCCTAAGGCTCCGAGGTTCGCTAAGAAGGCCCGTAAGCTAGGTCCCTGGTAGCCCTACGGCTGCGCAAGGAGATTAGCTAGCCAAAGGCTAGAGTTCTTCTCCGGGCTAACGCGGGACTTCGCCACAACGCTAAAAAGAGAGAAGTTCGTGTTGTCCGTGCTACTGCGTGAAGCCAGCTAGCTAAGCTAGGCTTGCTACGTACTCCCCGGAGGTGTAGAGGGAGGTGGCGGGAGGATACGCTAGCTAGTGTACGCACTCGTGCCGAGGGACGAGGTACGACAGTGTATGCTAGCGCCAGTATCCCTCGGGGAAACATCGAAGGTGTTTCGCTAGAAAACGTCGAAGGGGTTTTCCTCTGAAGCTAAACAGAACGAAGCTTGTCTGTTTGCTAGAGCGCCTGCACATGGCCGGTGAAGCAGTGCTACTCCGTGGCCATTGTGCTGAAAGGCCCCCAGCTATTGGGGGGCAAATTTCGAGTGCCCACCCAACCCACCCTGGAGATTAGCTAGCCAAAGGCTAGAGTTCTTCTCCGGGCTAACGCGGGACTTCGCCACAACGCTAAAAAAAAGAGAGAAGTTCGTGTTGTCCGTGCTACTGCGTGAAGCCAGTTAGCTTAAGCTAGGCTTGCTACGTACTCCCCGGAGGTGTTGTAGAGGGAACTGAAGGTGCAGGTGAGGGATACGATAGCTAGGTACTAATACGATTCCTCAAACCCGCTCGAGAAATCCGCAAAGGTCGCCAAAATCCGCTAACTTTCGGGCTAGATTTTATAGCGAAAATATCCGCACGCTTATGTTTTGGTTTGCTTTTTTTTAAGCACCACCCCCCCCCCCACCTTTCGCTTGCTTCACGCTCTGAGAAATCGCGAAGCCGCTTCTTTCAGGGTCTGATTTGTCGCGACGTGTTTTCTTTCGGGCTCTCAGAATTCCGGAACCCGAAACTTGTCTGTGTTTATCCGTTTTTTTAGGCTCTGATTTTCTTGCAAATCCCCACATGTTTGAGGCTTTGATTTTTCGCCCATGCATATGGCAGGTGTTATGTAATAAGTTAGAACGTCCTTAGAGTCTTCAACGCTCAGAGTTGTTTGATTTGATTGGGTTGAGACGGCTGAGCTGCTGTCACGTTTCGCACACGCAACGGGACCGAGCCGCTTTCGTCTGTTTGTGGAGGCGGCTCCGCCGCTCTAATTAATCGAGAATGCAAGACGGCTGAGCTTACTCATTCGAGGCGGCTGAGCCGCTCTGTCCAGAGGGAGGCGGCTTTAGCCGCTCTCGTGTTCGGATAATGATGAATTCGATTCGAGGCGGCTAACCCGCTCTCGTTCGCACACAGAGAGGCGGCTGAGCCGCTCTCATATCCAGATTCGACGAATGCAAGGCGGCTGAGCCGCTCTGAGTCATCTTACATTATAATATAATTTTATAATCGAGGCGGCTGAGCCGCTCTCCTTCGGACACTGCATTTCACACGAATTCACAAGACAGTGCTAAGTAAGTGGCCCGAATTACTAATTTATCAGCAATCTGTGACCCCGCTTGTGTCAACGACCTATGTTCCGTCAATAGGTTCGGAAAGGAAGTCAGAATTCTTTATAAATCAGAAATACCCTTGCCTTGTAATACAATAGTTCTTCCCTGTACATAAATAGTAAATGGAGATTCACCTATCAAGAATAAGATGGGCCGATGAAATAATCAAGTATGCCGTTACTTATCCAGAAACCTAAACCCTAGGGTATAGACTACCAATCATGGGTGCCCCAGCAGTAGTACGTTCCTCCAGGTTTGCAATTCCAAGTAACGAACCCTTTTTCGCAAACTTAGCTATTTTTAATTTATAGCTACACATTCGGAACTGTGTGGCAGGTGCTGGTGATCACAAATCGTCGACCCGAAACCACGGAGGCTTTGATCTGGGATCATTGGTCGGCTACTTTGACATGCCTCCTGGAGCTCAGCCTTTATGGCCTTTACTTGCAGAGCCCGCCTGCCAAGCATGGTGCTCTGTTGGTGGACACGAAAGAGTCCAGGGATGATGCAAAGGTGCAGGAGGAGATCCAGCAAGAAATGAAGCGAGAATGGGACTTGGTTCTGGAGATGGAGGATGATGCTGCCTCTCGCAATATCCTCTACAAGGCATGTCCCTGGGTGGGCTATCAATGCTTTCGCGAGGTTCCGACATTTTTGTCAGAGCGGGCCTGGAAGCTTGATGGTGCCGGGCGAGAACTTTTGGAGGCCTGGCATCCGAAGGTTGGAATGTCAGCGAATGTGGAAGATATTTTCGCGAGCATTCAAGACAGTGTGCTCCGGTCCTCCAAGAACAATGACTCGGCCATGTGCAACATCCAGTGCTGTGCGATCCGCTCCTTCCAGAAACGCATGTGTGGCGACGACGGCCCCTCGACGACCGACCTGAGGTCCGAGGACTTCGAAGGTGCCAGTGTTCGTGGCATCAAGCCGAAGATCTGGCAGCCGGCTGCTGCCGCCACTTGCTACTTGGACGGGGAACACACCGTGTGCTTTCGTTGTCTGCCAAACTCGAAACACTTTTGCCGCAGAAATCATTTTCGTTGGAAAAGTACGTTTTTTGGTTCCCACTATCCTTACACCCAGGCGATGAGCTGGACACGGACCAGATCCTCAAGCCTTTCGAGTCCACCACTGCCTTCAACCACTGCAAGAGCCAACTGAATTGGTTCAAGGTTTTCCTGGAAGCCAAGAGGCCACTCGACAGACAATGGTAACTCTCCGAACGATTCGGGACCATTCTTAAGATTTCCTTATGTGACATGAGATGCCCAATCTCTGATAGGCTGGGCAAGAACATCGTGGAAGCCAGCAGAAACTTTTGGGGGCCGAGTGTGCTGCAACGTGGGCACTTGGTGCACGTGGACGGCGCTTTTTTCGTTTGCTTGGGTGGCACACCTGCTTTGATGTATGCAACCCGGTTGCATGTTCAATTCTACCACCCTGTGTCTTGGCTTTCCATTGAAGTACCACTGCATGATCCAAGGCCCTTCCTTTGAGGGAGTTTGACATCGTGTTCGAGGGCAGCTTGCCCAAGCGAGCCGTGGACGAGACAAAGGTTTTGGCGAAAGAGGATGGCAGCAAGGAGCCCTCGCCAGATGGACTCAAGGATGGCGAGAGTGTCAAAGTGCTGTCCTTCGTCAGTGGCACGAAGCCCGTCGGCAGTTTTTGTCAATTGACTGAGACGAGCAATCCCGGTCCTAACGCTTTTTCGGTGAGAATGGCCTGACATCAACCAAGGAAGCCGGTTCAGAAGATGCTGTTGGATGTGGGCGAGGCCGAAGCCGAACAGACAAGGCCCCATGTTGAAAACTCTTCCCTTTCTCACGAAAATTTCACAGGCCAGGGTCTTCGACTACACGCTTCACTGGGCGACCGGGCCGCTGGTGATGAAAGTGGGCCTCGCATGCTTTCTCCGAAGGAGCATGCAAGGAGTGTCGGTTCTGGTTTTTCTCATGAAGACGGCAGCGATCCTGAAGCTCACCTCCGACAACTTGTCTTGCTTGCTGCAGCGATATGATGTGGTGACTCGCAAGAACTGTACGAAATCTTTCAAGATTCGGCAGTTGATGAAAGTGCAGGAAGTCACTGCAGCATGCACAGCCGAGCAGCTGGAGAGCTTGGACCAGAAGCTCAACGAACTGGATGCCAAGCGAAGAAAGGACAAATCGGCCCAGAAGGATGATGGCAGCGACCAAGAGGCCGGCCGGATCTGTGGAGATTGCAGGTTTAACAAGCCCTCCAACTTTTTTGGATTCTGGGTGTTCCGTTTACTTTTACCAGCAGACAGGTGCCGGATGAGAACTTCGGCGAGATGATGGACGATCCGGCCGCCGAGTTTGCAGAGCAGATGCTGCGAGAAATCGACGACGAGGAGGACGAGCAGAACGAGGGTGAGCCAGAACAGGCGGCTGCACGTCAGGACCGGACCATTGAAGAGTACTACATTCATTCTTTGTTGTCAATGGTTGTTTTGAGGCATTTCCTAAGCCAGTTAGCCTGAGCCGCCCAAGCTCGCAGATCTACAGGATGAAGATGCCGGCTCTGCGGCAGATGCCGCTGCAGCTGCTGAGCCTGCAGCTGCTGAGCCTGCAGCTGCTGAGCCTGCAGCTGCTGAGCCTGCGGCACCCGATGGTGGGGAGCGGCTAAGAGAGAGCAGACGGGCTCTCTCTTCTTGCAGTGCAGTCCCTGCCTGGCTCAGTGACAAGTATGCGATGCCCGACCAGTGCACCGTCATACATGTCGTCCACGCCACCCGCACACTCCCGCACTTCCAGATTCGACTCGCTGGAGGCAGGATGCACGATGGAAAGATACTCGTTGGCAGTTTATCTTGATTGTTTTGCTTTTGCAACAAGCAACCACCTGCTGGTCACATGTGTTGCAGAGTTTGAGAAATGCCAGATGCAAGCTGCAAGTTGCAAGTTTCTTGAACTCAGGGCCAGCACAAGTGCATCCTACAATGCGGAAGTCGATGCAATGGCACTGGACACTGGGAAAGACAGCATCAGCAAGCTCGCTGCGAGAAAGAGATCGATGCTGCAGGCCTGGTATATGTGCTGGTGCTGGGCCAAGGCTGCCGAGAATGCGGCCAAGAGGAGGAGGACCACCAGGTGATTGATGTGCGGAGGAGATGAAAAAAGGGGCCGCCCGAAGGGATCTCCCTGATTTTAAGAGCAGCCTCCTGGAGTCCTTTATTACCATTCGGAGATTTCAGTAGACCAACGCCTTTCTGTTGTGTACTAGGTACCACCAACCCAACAGCCGAAGCAGAACGATGATCCGAGCTAGAGGGGACCGCCAAGCAGCACTGCTACGGACACCTATGAAAATATCAATGCATTCGTGTACTAACGTAGTATATTCGTATTTAATTTGTCATATACCCAGTTTCCAACGTGACAATATACTACTTGTTAACGTCTGATTATACTGTATTGATATGCTAACTTGCTAAGACACGAATACTGTAATGTGCAAGTACACTGACACATGGCAATGGTATACTAACATATGGATATACCAAAAAAGTTGTTAGATAATATACGAATATGATAAATGAAGTAGCATACCAGGAGACTCATACACTAATATGTTAATAATCGAAGATAATAGCACACCAATATACTAATGTACTCATGCACGAACGTACGCATGCATTAATATACTAAGAGCATACAAACATACAGGTATACAAACATATTACTGTTCGAATACATTATAATGTGTTGGTATACTAAGCTGTTTATATAATCTATCAGTATACTAATATGTCAAAACTAATTATAGTATTGATTCGCATACTAGCACGTCCGCGAATATTACACTGATGTTAAATTCATCATTAAGACTGATTAAAACTGACATCGACATTGGCACTGGCACTAACACTAATTATCACTAAATATGCTAGTGTACTAATATACGAATACTGTAAAAGGCAAGTACACTGACATGTTCACATGCCATTATGCCAACATATTGATATACCTATAAGCTATTAGGTAAAATACGAATATAGTGAATATAGTAATAGACCACTATATTAATATACTAATATACTACTGCGTTAACATACGAATATCATGATACACCAATATACTAATGTACTCATGCACCAACGTACTAATATATTCGCGCAATCTTCAATTATGCAAATATACTATTGTTCGAATACATTACTGCATTATATTAAGCTCAAAATGTACGAATCAATCAGTATATTCACATATCAAAACTATTTCTAATACTGATACTAATACCAGCACTTCTGTGAATAATAAACAGCTACTAAAACCAGCATTCAGACTGATACTAATACTAACACGAGTACCATTACTGACATTGACATCGACACTGGCACTAACACCAGCACGAACATAATCACGAGTTCATATTTACTATTATTGATATGTATACTTTTATTAAATACTAATACTAATACTGATGCTAATACTAATACTAAATACCAATACCAATACTAGTACTAAAGCAATACCCATCCTAATATCAATACTACCACAAAACTATTACTCATATGAACACTGATACCAGGATTAGGACTACTACGAACAATGACAGCAGTACTAAGAATAGAACCAAGAACAATACATATTAATCCTAACACTAATACTAGTACAGATACCAGCTACTAATTCTAATACTCATACTCATACCAATACTAATGTCACCACTACTGCTGCTACTACTACTGCTACTACTACGACTACTACTACTACTACTACTACTACTAGTACACATACTTAATACTAAAACTAATACTGATACTCATACTAGTCACTAATACTAATACTCATACAAATTCTAATACCAATACTAATGCTACCACTACTACTACTGTGCGACAACTATTGCTAGTACGACGACTACTACTATTAACATCAATACACATACTTAATGCTAATACTAAGAGTAATACTAATTCGAATACTATTACTAATACTAAACATCCTAATATCAATACTACCACAAAACTAATACTAATGCTAACACTGATTCAAGAATTAAGATCTACAAACAGTAATAGTGGTACGAAGAGCAGAATTGAGATTAAGATTGGGACTAGGAGCGCTGCATGCATGTGAAGAAATTTCCAAAAAATGCAAACCATCTAAAAGAACATTTTGGAACTGAGTTTGGGAGAAGTGTCTGTCGCCTATCCGTTGACAGATCCTGCCTGGGGACGCACGCCACCCTTCCCCTTCCCCACGACGGTCTGTCATGGGGGGGGGGGTGAGCATATATATATATATATATGCATATATGCAAGCGTTTGAGATGTTATGTCCGCAACAGGCTTAACAGCACTGGTCGACTCCAGTGTGATGCTCTACATAGAGGCCCGGCTGGCTCTGGCTCCGTCGAGGTCCGTAGAGCCCAGCCAGGACATGGCGGGGATGGACGACGGCCAGTTGTCGAGTGTTCAGCTGGTCCGGGCTCCTGTGGACCCGAAGGGCCCCCATGGCCCCCTCTCCCGAAAATCAAAGCCCTTTCCCAACCCAGATCGTGCCCTCGAGCGTGAGCAACTACTTCGTGGAGAATGCCAAGATTCAGGGACTGCCAGCCGGGAAGGTTTTGCAGCTTCTGTTGAGTCGACAGGTCTGTTCTCGGAAATGTCACCTCGGAGGGAGCCAGACGCTGAGTTGCAGATGCCTTTTGTGTTTGAGTCCTGCGAGTCTGGGTCCTCGGCAGGCGACGCTGAGCTTCAACGCCTACGCTCCCAGTGGCATGGCTTGGGGCTTCATTCTGGAGGCAACCACGCTCCATTCTGTGACGCAGTTCAACAGTTCATGCAGAGATCCAGGTGGGCTCCGCCAGCATCGCCTCGAGCACAGAGGCAGTAACAAAAGCCCCGGGATGGGGTTCCGCGCTTCCTCACCCGCGCTGCCGTTTCTGAGCGCTGCGAAGGCCAAGCTGGCGCAGAACTCCGTCGGCGGAGCTGGTTGCTGGTCCTGGCATCTCATGTGAGCCGATAGGAATCGCTCTCAAACCGCTGCAGGCTGCAAGCCGTTGGAAGTAGCCATCGACAACGCTAGGCTGCTGCGGCCGCTGTGTTGGATCGGATTCTGATGTCTGGTATGTCTGGGTGGCAGGCAGAGCATGCTCTTCACGGACTGGCGATCTGGTGCCAGGAGCTTCCTCTGAAAACATTTTCAGCACGCCTCCGTCCACTACCGGAGAGGACAGACCTACCGCGCGGTCGTCTACGTCGAGGCCGCGGCGACCTCGATGAGCGCAGTGGCCAGCGCCTCGCAGAGCATCCACACGTCAGCGGTGTTGTCCAGCTTTGACTCCTCGTCCGTGAGGAGAGATCGCCACCTACAAGTAGGATCCCCTTAAACCACGAAAGGATGCGGACTTAGGGCTTCAAATCTCGTATGTATGGAGGGGGACTGGATGGGAGTCCATGGAAAGGGTCGGGGGGGTTGGGTTTGGGCTGTGGCTGGTGGCTGGCGGGTCGGCTGCTGGGGCACGAAAGTGCACCAAAATGCTACGGTGACGGCCAAACCTTTGAAGTTGGGTTTTTCCGGACCGATGCTTGCATGGGGCTAGGGAGGTATGTGCAGGCAAAGCCGCTTCCCCCCCCATTCCCACTTTGCTCAAATGGCTTCCTTAGGGCAAGCGTCAGGGGGATTGGATGGAGGTTGGCTGGATGGGGCTGGATGGATGACCTCGAAGGGGAGCTGTCGGTCCTTGCACTTACAAGTGTGCCTCCGATCACTTACTGTGTTTTTGCCATCCGTACAGGTGTCAGCGGCCTGAGAAATTCAGACAGCATCAGCGCAGCCTTAGGTCACGGTGTGAGGAATACTTCCGTTGGAGCCTCGTGACAGCGCTCTCAACGTATCTCAGATTTGGACACGTCGGTGCTTGGTTTGTGGTGCAGAGTGCGGGAGCCATCTTCTTTGTCATGAGACAGGAGACATGATGAGCATCGCCTCTCTCATCAGGTTGCAGCTTCATCGGAACATGATGAACAGTAGTGGAGGTGGACAGCGTGCCTTGATTCATCTACTCATGAGACTCTACGAACCAACTAGTGGGGAAATATTCCTGGATGGCCGGAGTATGACGACCCTGTTTTCGAAGAGTGTTCGTCGATGTTGCGACTTGGTTGCACAAGACACGCAGCTTTTTCTTGCACCATAATTGAAAACCTTACCTGCGGAAGCGGCAGAGACTACACGCGTGCCGCGTGATGAAGCAGTTGAAGCTTGCCGAATATAGCCAACCGCATGAATTCATTCTGACGGCATGGAAGAAGGTTATGACACACACACACACACACACACAAGTCGGCGAGAAAGGAATCATGCTATGTTGTGAGCAGCAGCAGCATTTGGCGATTGCACGGTGCTTCCTGCGCAAGACGCGGATGCTATAACTGGATGCAGCAACATCAGCTCTTGATGCAGAGAACGAGGCAATAATTGTGCAGGTTGCGCTCGAGCTTGCACGGTTATCAAAGTTATCAATGCAACATCGATCTGTGCCGTACAAATGGGGACGATTGTGGAACATGGCAATCACGATGGGCTCGTTGCCGCCGATTATGCGC